>JASBNA010000030.1:0-529684 GCA_038087015.1 Cerrena zonata
AAGAACATATGCAAATACTTACTAATTGACGGATGCCAAGGTACCTCATATCGATTGGCATAACCGATACGATGAAGGGCAGAGGGGAGATGGGTCCTGGCACGGAAGAAGAGGTCCATATACTCGTACAAGTCGACTGGAACAAATGTCGGGACTAGCATCCCTTCCTGGCGTGCAACATCGCACGCAAATGTACAGAAGTCGATAGCTTGGTGCAGATACCAGCCATATACCCGGATACGTTGTCGTGTTTCATCACTAACCTCCATTCCCACATGTTCCAGTGAGTTGTAAACAATTGCGACGTTGTTATTCGCGTGTACCAAGGGCAACATGGCCTCATACGTCGTCTTTGGGACAAAATCACCTTCGACAATATCTCCTTCAGGATCAAGGCAGTTGTTATCTGCGTCGTATACAACGACATATTCGAAATCGGCCTTCGATAATTTCAATTTGCTGAGGCCTTTTTTCTTCCATTCGGGACTCGTATCGTTCGGGTCCAAGGTGGTGTATATCCACTTCAAGTCGTCGGCAATAGTTTCCGGTTCCCTGGGTGTGCAGATATGGTCCCGGAAGGCGAAGTTGTGTAAGTCGTACGCATTATACAAATCCGGGCGTAAGAAGCTCTCCACACATGCTTGTGCGATAGCTTCCAATTTGGGACGACACGCTATCAACCGAGTACGTCAGCGACGACTTTTTCATGACGAGACCCTCACAGTACCTCTCTCAGCTTGTTCTTTCTTCGCAACTAACTGCGGTATTTTAGCTTCCGCGTCTGCAATCATTTTAGCGGTGACTCTAGTGGAAGGCATCGTGAAAGTTACAAGTGATGCACGTCGACGCGTACGCGCGGACTGTGGTTGAGGGTGTATTTGAAATGGGCACTGCCATGTGCATATTTCGGGCGTAAGCGAAGATCGATCAGAATGATCACGATCGGGGACCCTCATAGTCCAAATCTATGTGCGCTGGGGCAATAAGTAATGTTTATACACTACTGGGACACCAACATATCCAACCATAGTCTACCCAGTCTTTCAGCCATCAAGGGTACCATATCTGGTCCGAATATACCAAGGCCGATTGTTCGTTCGATCTCACTAACAAAATAGTCACATCGGCTCCCTCGGATTATGACCCCTATGTCCATCCGACACATTCCAGCCAATGATGTCGCACCAAACGCACCTCTCTTCTCACGAGAAATCAAAGCATCCAATGTTTTTGAGGCATATGCAATAAGCTCTACTCGTCCAGCCTCTTCATCGGCTATCTCGGCACTCTGTGGCCATATCAAGAAGTCGTTTCTTGATCGGTTCTGACTGTAAAAAGAGCTCGACTGAGTGTAAGAAATTGAATAGCACCATAAATTTGATGAAAAATGACTCACTACAGCTCAGCCAGTGTAGGTATTGTGGGATTCACAGAGAACTCCCATCCTGACTTAGCGGTACTATAACGCGTCACTGCAATATAAACCACCTTCTTGTCTACAAAGTATACCTTCAGCTCCCCTAATTGGCGAAGGTGAGGTACCCAATCCTGCACCATCCAGTGTCTTCCCGGAAGTACAGACTCCGCAGTTAACCTTTCCACTGTTGGTATGCGGCTTGACCCATCTGGCAGATAAACGTCCTCTTGGTATGAGCTATAGCATCGCTTTAGTACCTTGCCATTGGGAATATGGATACCGTCCCATAGGGTAGTAGCTGGCCGCATGCTATGTGTTTCCTTTGCAGCAATGTCATCCAGTTTGATGATGGTACTCCATTTGCAAGCCGCCATCTTGATCAAATTAATGGGAGGCCAGATCGTGGTATAGTCTGCCATACATTGCATACGTTCATCAAATGTTGCAGATATTTCTTCGGTTATACCCGTTGATGAGCGACTTTGACAAAAAGAACATAGTGTATATCAGTGACGCAATGAACTGAACGACAACCATAACTTACATGTATTCCGTAGAGTAATCCACAAGACCAAGCACGAGATCGTACTGGCGCCACACGTGGTAGTCTTCCTCGTTTTGAACAGATAGGATCCATTTCAAAAACAATGTCCAGGGAGTTACCTGGAGTATAAATTGTCCCGGATGGTGACGTATAACGCACAACATAAGGAATAACTAACACAGATGGGTATAAAGCCATGTCATACCTATCAGAAGGGAAACGCACATACCCATTGGTCAATGATAACCTTAGCACCATTCTCGTGGGCGGCAAGGACGTGGAAGTGATTTTTGGCTTTTGAAATGACATTCATTTCTTCGTTGCTGATATTTTCCCTTTGATAATTCACATGATTCCTCATATCTGAATATACACACGACATGTTGGGATCTGGAATGTAATGGATGACACGAGCTGTGCGCGCACATGGAGTATCACACTCTCCATAGATCTGTGAAAAGCAAATTTTATTAGTTACAATGGAGGTGAGACTGCAGAGATCACTCACCCTGCGTCCGATGGTGACAGTATCAAATTCTTCCGCAAGACTAGCTGCCGTATCATGTCCAGATATAGTCGCATTGGAGAGAACAGCAGTATATATGTCTGGCGCTATGACTTGCTCGGAAAAATCAGCGTCCTGGATGGTATCATGATTTTGAGGAGTTGGGGGAGACGCCTCTCGCACGGTGCTGGTATATCGCTGGAGAATTTGTGAGGGAATAGTCAGAGTATATATTGTGCAATCCATACTGAAGATAGCATATAACTATTGATCTCCTCCTTAATCGCTGGGTCGTTTATCATTTTGAGGGCGGTTTCAAAATCTGCAACGGTTGGCCTCATACTGAGTGAAAGCTCAGGTAATGTGCCGTTCCCCATGTTAAGCTGATGCGCCCGACATGCGGGTGTGCATTGAGGATGTAAGTTCACTCGCTTCATATGTCTGGCAAGTGAATTCCCTTCCTTTGGCCACAGAGGACCCCTCTTGTTGCTGTAGCAGGGCTGGTTAGAGCATTGGTGAGGGCATCGCTCGTAGCCTGGTACGGATCGTCGGGATGTCGAGCGCGAGGGATAGGGGCTTGCGGACTCGGAGCTGTCGTGCTCTACAGGTGTCCTTGGCATAATTTCCGTATGTGAAAATACGATCGCAACACTTGGTGTAAGCTGTATGCACTCCAGTTGACAGCTCTAACCCATGTGTGGGTCACTATCACGTGGCCTTGTTGTATTACGCGTCGAAAGTCATGTGCTGAGATTAATGGTTACCAATATAGGGTAGATATCTTTGCTACCGTGAAAGGATAGATGCAAAATACGATGAAATGATATAAAACTACGAAACTGAGAGCGCTATTGCACACAACAAATGCCTACAATGTACCCAATACAATCCATGTTGTATGACAGGAAGACTAAATACAGTGAGCCCTTCATGCATATGCGGATAGTACCCACTTATTAACCGTCCCTCCCCCTGCAGAAAAAACACTTGAGCGCAACTATCAAGACAATTAAAGCAGATCCTATTCGAAAATACAAACAATTGACGACAATATTACCGGTAAGCTTTCGGGATTACCGTCATATCTTAGAGCTTATATATACATTGCTCCTAGTTCAACCGTGAACTCTTTGCCGTGGATTCTATTCGCTGTGATTCTATCTTACATCTGCATCTTTGTACATAAGGAGGCTTTGGAGCACGTCGTATTCCGGTGTCAGGGATACGTGACCGGTACAGATCTACCGCCTATAAAAACTACATTCAGGTGAGCCATCTGTGCTGCATATAAGGAACTATGCGTAATATCGTACCTCCTAGGTTATCTGAAGATCCACACAAAACTTCTCAGAGCATTACAATTTCTGGTCTTGGATCTAAGCAATTTGACCAATTCCACAGTGCAATACAGTCGATTGCCAAGGTTTTCTATGACCATGGCTATACGCCCATGCACAATCTAAATTTGGAGTCAGTATCGAGCAGTGTTAACGATATGCTCACTTTCAGTAATGACTACTTCACCCATTTTGGCGTATCGGGGCAATGGGGACCAAGTCCCGTTTCCCGTTGAGGTGGATCCTTGTGGAATATTGGGAGACTTTTTGAAGTATCGTTATCAGGATGGTACCCATACCAGTGATAACGAAGTCCATTATTTTGAGCGATTTGACGATGCTGGGGATGGGTATGTGTCTCGCATACCTAGTGCGCACTAAACATGCTAACTAAATACTGTATCAGATATTACGTCCGTATCAATCCTGATAAAATCATACCAGGTCTCTTGGTAGAGATTCAAGCCACCTTTGGTGTAGTATGTGATCAAACACGTATTAATCCTTATGAGGCCTACCAAATGGTGCTGAAACTTCGCTCGATCTGTGTCATTGATCGTATTGTCGAATTGGTGATTAAATACTTTTGGGATTGGTGTATGGTCATGCCGCTAACAATGTTCTGCTTAGGATGCTTTAAATGCCAGAGCTCCTAAAGATATATCTCTTACTCGGGTTCAATGCAACGTGGGCTATAAGGTTTTGGATGAGGAAGGGGAGGATAAATAATGGGAATGGAGAGAGTATTATGTGTAGTACATGCACGGCGAACATGTAGCTTTCTTATGCGCTTATATGATTGGCGTTGGAGTAGATCTACTGTCCTACCCTTTTCTCCTTCTACACCAGAGGTGCATTATCAATAGCCTACAGGCCGAGGAGTTACAAATGAACATGCATAGTTCCCATCCCAACCAAGGACCATCACGGGCACATTCTCAGTTAAATGGAATATATGGAGCGTTTCACGACGCTGATGAGGGGCGACATCATTATACTTTACATATTTATAGTTCGTACTAGGTGTCAAGAGGTTCGTGCTGAGCGTCAAGAGGTTCGTGCTGGGCGTCAAGAGGTTCGTGCTGGGCGTCAAGAGGTTCGTGCTGGGCGTCAAGAGGTTCGTGCTGCGTGTTCGAAGACTTGTACCATTTCCTCCATTAATTGCAGACTCACTGTAAAGATATGCTATTCTCTCAAAAGAGCCCCCTTCTGACACTATGCGAGGATTACATGGGTGACGAAACTGTAGACATAGTTTTGGCGAGTGCAGGATCGTTTGTAAATACTTTCCTCGCTTTATGCAGGAAAATATGCGCTAATCTATACCAGTGTAATTCGTACTTTGATCCAGAGCAGACCCAATTTAATATGGAGGCATCACAGTATATATTTATATGTTCACAAGACGATATTCATTTGTTCTACATGTAATAGTACATTCGTTGACTGCTATATCCTTTAAACATAGCATTCATCTACCTCCTAACGCTTACTGACAATGCGAAGAGCCGCAAGAATATTGTAGGCAAACTTGGGCTCGGCCTCCGACTTTGACTTCTTGTTCAGTGCTGTTACGGTATATATTACACCCGCAAAATCACCTGCTTCAAGCTCCCCGATCTGGGGGTATTCGTGTAGCCTTAGCATGTCTACATCACCGAGCGTGTTTCCAGGAGTGAAATGCCTCTCGATGTTGTATACTGGCACTGTAGGAAAACAATCCATTAGAGATAAACTATCCGAGACATGACACCAACTTACCATGTCCATCAGCATCAAGTGGTTCCTTTGCTGCAAGTGCGTCGAGGAGATACGCAGTACTGATTGAGTGTCTTGCGGCGGAGCCGCTAGCGGCAGAGTCACCAGGAGGATCGTCAAAGCCTGTAGACACGACAGTCCCGCTGCTCGTACCAGGGGTCCAAGTTCTGGCAGAGGTATTTACTATATGAAATCGTTAACGTCAGATATGGTCCTTTGGAAATCGGGTTGACTACGCACTAGAAACTGGAATAGTTGCGAAGTTAAGAGCCTTTGCATAGACAGGCATCTTATACTTCTCGCGGAATACCATGTAGAAGAATGCTAGCTGGCGTGAATACTCATGTACAAGGGGATATAGCGCGAGAGTTTTGTTCATCAGGTGCTCCCCTCTGCCTGTCAAACCTTCGGCCTGCTCAAGAGAGCTGGTATGAACCACGCCAAATGTTATACAAGCAAGACGCCTGGGGGGGTAGCCTTGAACATGTTGGCCAAATGTGGGGTTACCTTTCGACAAAGAAATGGCACGGTAGCAGTTAGGATCAGCTCTAGATGGGTTGACCAGAGTGGCACTAAATGTATCATTTCGAAGCACCTTGATCAAGCGCCTATAGATTAAGTATATTCAGCATGTGACATTCTTGTCGTTGTGTAGATGTACGTACTGAAGATAGCGGCGATCAAAGCCCCTCTCATCAAGGATATTCGTTAAGAATAATTGCTGGACAGTGTCAAAAATCACACCCTGCGGCCTACAATACCGTGGCATTAGTTACTAAGTTATGCGATAAGAGATACCAGTGGAAATGGAGTACCTGACGAGAGGGTAAACGCTCTCATATGTATCCTTTAGGAGCTCATCCTTCTGCGCAGAAGCAGTTGTGACCTCACAAGGAGGTCCACTGGGACTGTGTGTTTTGTGAGGCGTAAATCACACATCTACAATGATAGAAACTGAGCACTTACGCAAGAGCAGCCTCAATCCTTTCCTCCTCCGTATCAACAGCAATGACAGGGGGGTCTATCTTCTTTACGGATGCCTTCTTTACTGGTGCTTTCTTTACTGGTGCTTTCTTTATGGGTTCTTTCTTGGGTTCCTGTTGCTTGCCGAGGGTGACCTTCCTATTTGCGCTTATTAGCAGCATTCACAGGTATGTATCAATTGGCAGACTTACTTTAATTTCGCCGCGGCAGCTGTGACAGGGGTTTGTGGAGAGAATAGCCCTTCTATAGGTGCCTTACTCTTAGGAGTGCTAGGTGGCGATTTGGGTGTACTGGGGGCAGGGCTTCTACAAAATAGGTATTAGGTTATCGCCATGCAGATAAAAGTATGTGTTACGTACTTAACAATTCGTTTCTTCTTAGGAGAAGTGTCAACCTCCGAGGCGCCACTACTGCAAACTACGTTAGCAAACCAGCACCAGTCCAAAGAAAACGAGAAGATGCGCACTGGCGGGGACGTTTCTGGACCCTAACGCAATGGTAAGTAGTGTGCATTACGAGAGATGATACGGTCCATACTTCTTTGGAGGTGTCTTTACCTCTACCTCAGACTCGACCTCCTCCAAATCCTCGAACTCGGATCTAATAAAATATAGAATGATCAATACGAGAACATGTGATGAGATCAATGAACTTACTGGCTATCAAGCTCCACAGCCTCCCCGCTATCCTCCGCTTCTTCATCACCAGAACCAACACTACACGTTTTAATAAGTATCTCAATAGGTAATCTTAATGAGAATGGGCGAGGAATAAATGGTGCTTACCTTTGGGAGCTATTGTCCTCATCAGCCTCGTCGCTGTGACCATTAAAGCTTCAGCAAACCTGGTATTATAAAGAAAAGTACTCACTCAATAACGTCCTCATCATCCACTTCCTCGTCCTCTACCACTTCCTCGTCCTCTACTACTTCCTCCTGTTCCTCGACCGCTTCATCCTCGTCATCATCTCTGTACCCATGTTAGCGAATGTGAAAGACACAGGGATATATTGACTCACATGACGATAGGGGATTGGGCTTTGACACGTTTCTTAGTCTTCGAAGGGGAGACAGCAGCAGCCTTCTCCGTGAGCTTGCGAGGTCGGGTACTAGAGCTTCCCATTCAAAATAAGCGACACCCTACAGAGGATGCGGAATAACACGAACCGCTTGGACGACATGACAGAGAATGACACTCCACGTCTGCCAAGTTGAAACGTTGTCATTTAAATATGATGATTTATCGGCCGATAGCTTTTGGAACGTGTTGATATGACAGTTCAACCGTATGGAAACGCTCCCGGCAATGCTCTTGGGATGTATGTTCGATCGCATTTATCTTATTGGACATATCACCAGATCAGTGTATACATAATGTATTTTAGGAGCCAAGGTGGGTCCCGATGGCCATTGTACTGCGCGACTCAGATTAATAAGGCTAGAAAGATCGTTGCTGATACCAAAGACAAGGAACCCGAGAGCTGTTGCATGGTACAAAACGGCGGATAATATATGTGGGAGCGTTGGTGGATTACGTGCTTGCATCGAGGCTGTTGAGCATTCGGTGTTTATATCGCGAGCTTCGGCCGTACAACAGTGTGCGATGGCTTCGGCTCATAACACGCATGGAGGTACGAGCAAAGCGATGCTAGGATATAGATAGGAAGTTCTTTGAAGAAGGCTGAGAATCGATGTCGGGTTGGGGTATGTGAGTGCATTCCTTGGAATCGTGAAGGTACATTACTGAGAGCGAATAACGACCAGGTCGCAAACGCGTATTACTCGTGACCCAAATATGAACCTCATCTCGACTCTATACGGTGACCGGACGAAATATAGTCAGTTGTATACTTACCCTATGATGTATACTACTTTCTGATGCTATAGTGTAAGGTAAAATACTGGGAAGCATTATAGAAACCCAGAAACCGTCGGAAGAGGGTGATCGGAAAGAGCTGTCCTTCATGGCCAACGTCAGTAATCTACATGTCGAAGGAAAATAAACATGATCCAGCTAATTTTTTGTTCAATAACTAGTCAGACACTGCGCGCAGTGAAACGACTGTATTCAGTGGGGGGCCGATGCGGCCATTATACCTTGTGTACCGCAGCAGCGGCTCTACATCTGCTGATGTTGAAGAGGTTGTATTCAACTGTCAAGGATACGTTGTTGAGTCACATCTTCCTCCAATACTCAACAAATCGCAGTGAGTACAGATATTCCAAACAGCTGGCATCGACAACGTTTTGACCTTCTTAAGACTTCGATCCAGACCCCTTTTAGGATTCCAAGATATCACGATCACAGGGTTGGGCTGCCACCAGTTTGATACTTTCGTCCAGGCAGTTGATGTAGTTCGGACTATGTTCGACAGGTCTAGTTCGGGAAGAGGAGTTTCTCAGCGGCAGAAAATCTCATCTGACATCGGATCCACTCTTCGTTTCAGTAATCGATACTTTACTCAACTGGACGAGGCAGGAAACTCAGTAACCATTCCTTTCTCTGAGGACGTGGATCCTTTAGGAATTTTGAAGGAGATCAAGGGTGGACTCCATACCTCCGAGAATGAGGTGGCGTACTTTGAACGTGTTGACGTGAATGGAACATTGTATGTGTGGTCCAATCATCAGACCTATTGCGGCTAATTTCCCCATATTTCAAGTCGCTATCATAGGGTTAAACCGGAGGAGATAGTTGCTGGGCTCCTGGTAGAGATCCAGTGTACTTTCTTCGCTGTTCCATCCAAAGCAAAGGAGTACCGATTTATCTCGAAGCTTAGATCTATCTGTATCCTCGATAGAACGGTTGAGAAGGCAAGCATTCCAACACTCAGAGTATTGTCGTTGTAAATTTTGATATCGTTGTGTAGGATGCTACCATTCTTTCTATGGAACAGGTAAAAGCATCTACATCTCGTAGAACAATCAAGCGAAAGGTTGGTTATGGGGTAGAGGACGATGAACCTGAGACATCGGAAGTGAAGCGGATGCGACGTCTATCCCTTTCAGACAAAGTACAAGTTAGTATGGTTGAATAGATTTATCCACGCATGCGAAGTGGTAGTATTGTATCTACGAATGGAGCCGGTACCGAACACATTACAATAACTACACTCTCTCTTCCCATCGGATGGTACCATCATCATTGGGTCTTATTGTAAGCCACATCCTTGCCTCCCGTAATCCCATACCAGAAATTCGGGAACCTATATGCCCGCGAATGTGTGGTTTACAAAACACGGTATGCAAAAATGCAGCGGTATACATGAGTTCTCCTACATCAGCCCATGTACCATCTACAACGACAGTGCTGTCAGGGTCTGGAAGTGTACAGTGGGGTATATCCTCGGCGTGTGCAAGATCAGAGTAAAAGGGGATGGAAATGTCACGTATATCAGGGCACTGCGTCGCGAAATGCATAAGATCAAGAACGTCCATCCGTGAATCTGGGCAAATACGGTTTCTCTCCTTTATCCGAATGTTTTGCAGACGAGGCCAGGATGTGGCCATATCCTTAATGAGTGATCCTGTAAAATCCAGAATACACCCCTCTAGCACAATTATTTCCAAGTTCGAGAGGCGGAAGAGGGGGATAAGTGCTTTTGTAGCAATAGGAGTCGAATGCGTTCCCGCATGATGGCGATATATCATAGGATCTCGGTGTAGTATTCGGAGCATACAAAGAGATGTATGATGGGATAGTGACGAAACAATATCAACCAAATTAGCCTCCACAAAGGCAAATCTGGGATACAGTAATACACTGTATAGTTTTCGTGAATGTATGGACTTGATTATCGTGTCGACAGCACGGGTAGACAGATTATTGCGCCATATAACTGTGAAATGGCATAGACTGGGGAATTTGGAAGAGTCGTCAATGTGGACTGGCATACTCGAATCCATAAGCTCAGAATCAACTTCGATCCAAAGGCGGCACAGGTGTGGCAACATGGAAAGGGCTTGGAGGGCATCCTTGCTGATGGGGAACGTGTTTAAATGGCATTCTACCACCAAGGAACGCATATTCGTGTATTGGGATATCAGCGAACTGAAAGTGATAGCTTCCTTATGTGTTATATCCAGATTCCCATGTGAGAAATGAAACATCTCCAGACTCGGTTGACGTTCAGATAAGAGTTCGAGGAGCCGGAGGGATGTCTTGGTTGTGAGGCCATAGACCTTGAGCGAAATCAATGTCTTGGGAAGGAATAGCTGTATATGGTCGAACAGCGCGACATTGGTAGTATTCCATAAAAGACATCGAAGGTTCGGAAGAAGGGCACGACCTACTCGACCCTGAGCAAGCTTTGACAGGTAAGGGTGATATACGTCGAGCTCATAGTCTAGCCTCTTGATACGTCTGGCATAATAGTCGAATCTCTCCCACTGGGCTGCAGTAGGAATGGACGTGAGGTCATATATCCTCTAAGACGAGTAGCGATATTAGGCCCTGAGTTGAATGTTATATGTGACCACACATACCTGCCGTCTGACCGATAACGAGGCACTCTGAATAGATCTCTCTCCATCCGAATTTTCTTCCTCGTCTCCGGATGACTCTGAATCGAGTCCATCATGGTCCGAATCATAAATGACCTCTCCTGTAGCCCGTGTAGATTCTTCACAATCTGGAGACAACGTATATCTGTTTGGAAACAGATGCACCAAAGGAAGAGGGTCAACCAAATGATCCCATAGGATATCTAAGCCCGGTTCACAAAACGTCTGGCACGTCAGTATAAAATTAACCAAGTCGCTATTCTCTCTTTGAACAGGGTAAACATCCTGACGTAGATCGTAAGCAATAATACGAAGTAGCTCGTCTATCAGGAGGCAGCGGTGCATAGTGAAGGCTGATGATGGTGTATGTTTGTGTTTAAGATGTAAGCTATATCATACCAAAAGAACGAAGGTTGTTTGAAAGCCTAGTTAATCGCCAATGTTTATTGCTTTTATACTTATGTTTCATTACATGCATTATATGTAAATACTACTAGAGGGTATCCCACCGTCTATAGGGAAGCCTATGCCACATTACTCTACCGTCAAGGTCCCTATTCTGGAGTATGCATCTAAGAGCCTTATCCAAATCATCCCTTCCCCCCGAGTCGATCCCCACCAGGTTCAACGATCCAAAAACGATGTATAAGAAGGACGCTGCCAATAAGGCGTTCGGAGATATGGTCCATCCATGATGTAGAGTAATGGGATTAACTTGTCCCCCAGGCCGTAGCTGAGCGGAAGGAAGCTGTCCCTGACCCCTGAGACGGGAGATGAACGGAAGTTTTATTTCGCGAATGTACGGTGTTGACTTGGCAAAGCACTGAAGGTCCAGGATATCAACAGCAGGCCGCAGTTGACCATGATGATCCAACTCGCTGACAATCACGGTAATCAAATTACGCCAAGCTTGAGTCATACGGTACACCAGGAGATCTTCGTACTCCAGCATAAAGCCTTCCAGTTCAAAACTGAAGATGTGGCGCAGGCGAAATAGGGGAAAGATGGTGCGATCAGGAATGTCAATGTCGTAGTCTATTTCCTCGGAGTCGTGCTTGAAATGCACATGGGATATACCCACACGGCCTACGGACTGATGGCCCCCAACAGCCTCGAGGACAGCCTCTAAATCAGACGGGGCGATGTCGTATCGGGGGAAAAGATTCACCACTTTGATGAGAGGGGAAGATATTGATGCGATTATTGAGCCAATGAGCTCCGATGTTTCGGTGTTATCCCATGTTAAGGATATCTCAACGAGGGACGGAAATGGAGACGGGAGAATGAATAGGTGTGGACCCCATGGAGGCAAAAAGTCATCGTCCACGTAGACAGCGAGGTGTTCCAATGTCTGAAGATTGGCCAGAAAGCGAAGGGATTCGAGGGTGATGGGATAGGTCTTGTATGACGTTTTCATATCCAATATACGGAGACGATGGAATGAACATAATGCTTGGGATGCACATTCAACGTCGTGAGGGCTGATGAGGAAAAAGGGGGCGTTGTCGAAATGCAGGTTCTCCAGGTTCGGGCATAATTGGGACAAACGGGTTAAGAGAACATTGCTATTCTCTACTGCACCGATAACCATACCATCCTTGGCGGGGATCCACAGCTCAAGCGTGTGTAAGAAGTGGGAAAGCGCAAAATATATCCTCTGGAGACCAAGTAGGGATTCGGGATACCATACGAGATGACGGATACCTGGTAACAGATTTCCGGGGACTGTCCTGAGACTCCTATAGAAAGTATCGTCGTAGTTATGGACGATGCTTGATAGGAATCTGATCCTCTTGCTATAACTAAGGAATGTAGCCCATGACTCCTGGTGAAGATCTGTGAGCGAGTGAGGAAGTCGATATATTAAGATAGCCTACATCTGGCATGTAATCATCCTCGACATCCATGTAACCAGGTGCAAGTCTCATGAGAGGGAAAGGATCATGAATATGCATCCACAATACGTCTAGACCTGGCTTGCAGAACGAGCGACAAGTCAAAACAAACGCTAACAGATCCGGATTTCGAGCAGCACTCAACATGTGCAAGTACATAGCAATGTTGAATAATAAATCTTGATTGTAGAGAGCACAATGCATTTCAAGAGCGATATCAGTGAGCAGATTCGTCAGGTAGGGATGGCGGCGAGGAAGGATGTGTGATGCAGTTGCCCTGCTGAAAAACATTTTCAAATATATATATATATATATATATACGATATCATCATCATGATAAGGGCGCACGGCGATAGCTGCAGTGATTATATTACGCATGATACTGAAATGGTTGCTTATGAAGTCCAATAAACTAATGTGCCGGCTGTGAAGATCTCCACTACAAAAATGGGATACAGGTTGTACGTTCATGTATTCGGTTTGGTAGTACATATATACATTCATAGCTTCCAATCTCACAGCATAATACCACGGGTCTGCATTTATCGTGCTAGTTGATAAGCTATGCATACAGACTTGGGATATAGAGCTTTGAACGGGGTTCGTTCTGGGCGTTAAAAGGTTCGTGCCGGGCGTTAAAAGGTTCGCAATGGGCGTTAAAAGGTTCGTAATGTCGCGTTTGAAAATGTTCAAGATGCAATGGGAAAGTATGATAACACTCATTCTTATATGTGTAGAGCTTAGATATATGTCTCCAATAGAGTATCCGATGATACATTATCATATGACGGGTATATTACATTAGTCCATTAGGTACTACATATAAACAGTGAGTGAATCAATCAAGATGTAAGGATCGTTGGATGTATCAAGAAATTTAGGAATACAAGGAATACTACAGGTGACAAGAAAGAGTGTGTTCAAAAAGGTAATTGTACATGATGCTGATATATGCAAGAAACAAGAAATAGAGACAAGAACCGACTAATCATCTTCGTCTGCGATAACACGGAATGTGTCAAGGGACCATCCCCACCTGTCCCTCATGTCATTGCGAACTCTTTTTTGTATTAGAAGGGTACATTGGATACAAGTACGACCACTCACTTAATTACGGTCCATCGATCGATGAACTGAGGACTGCTCTTGTGCGGCTAATAAACACCAGTTACGAGGATTAGTATTGCAATTATGGCAAAAAAGACAGTACTCACCCGATGAAGTCCAACTGTAGTACCGCCGCCTCCGACAGGGAACAGCAGGGTGTGTCCAGCTCGTGTCTTCGTGAGCTGCACTCCACATGCCTCAAGAGTCTGCAAATATTTAGTAACGTAACAATAAGTGTGAAGGACGGATACGTACGTTCAAAAGAGCACGATAAGGTACTTCGGTTGGCGCATCACCGAACATACCAGTAATTAGCTGCAGTTTCCAAACGAGTGAGAACGTTCCAAATACACGATACATTGAAACTTACCGCAAAATGAACCGGGCGGAGGGATATAATAGAGGCCATTAGAGACGAGAACGGAACGGAATCGTTAGAAATTATGAACGGAATGTGAAGAAAAAGAAAGGAGGAGAGAAGGAGTATGGATGGATGAAGAGCTGAACGAGCGGGAAACTATCACATAACGCCGCTGTGGGTCCATGTAGGCTCCCGATCATATACGCCAAATCAACGTTCCAAACAAACAACTGACTCAAATCCAATTCTCAGTATCCCGAAGTCGGTTATGCACCGATTGCGATGTTCAAGCTACCGCTGAGCTCGTCTCAATGAGACGAATCCAACGGTAGCTTGAACGTCTGGTTTCGTGCAGGTTTTGTATAACAGTTTCGTCACTAACAGAGCTACCATTCTGCTCTTTCACCTCATACCTCGAAGCGTGAGGTCTTTCACACATGCCTGGGTTCTTCTCTGCAGTGCGAATCCAACGCTGCCTTCCACATCCAAATCGGTGGTGAAATGACTCTTATATTCCATATCTTTTGTACTGTATAACTGAAAATTTTCGGAAATTAGCTTATAGATTGGTCAGTTTTGCTCTGGTTCCCTTGCGGAAAGAAGCTTTAGACTCGTCTACTCAATGCGAGCTCATAGGTGCCTCAACCGTCCCATATGGTTGGGATTTGATATATATAGTCTCATCCATAGAGTTTTGTTACCACAATACAAATATCTTTGTTATCCTCAATACAAAGTTGCCTTTTTCCCACGGTGAGCGAGTCACATGATACAAAGCAAACATAAAACCTTGCATTGGAACTCATGAAGCAATATGAGAGAAACATTGAGGGTATCATTCTGCTCAGAAAGTCCCTGTGAGTTCAACAGTACAAAAAACGATGATATTTTATAGGAAGAAGCAGATGTAAAATGTAAAATACAGATAACCCTAGTTTAGGATCAGACATGAAATCGCGTTACGGTACAAGCGCCCCAGCAAGTCCAGGTATATAAAACGATTCTTCTTCATTCTTCAGGAATCGTAACTACCAGCTCCTTCCTCTTCCGGCGTCCCGTTCACTCCCAGCAGGGATCGAACCCCTTTCACCGATAATAATACTCTTCATCATGTTCTCTTTTGCAAATCTCAAAACCTGTGGTCCTGATCAGTGATCTGCCCAACACCCTCTGTCCTTTCGCTCAACCGCCGCCGATACCAATTGGTGACGTCGTCTATAAATAGACTGCGCCTCGTAATGTCTCCCTTCATACCTTACAGCCCTTCCCCGCTAATTGCACCTTGAATTCTGTCAGAGTAGCTCATATTACATGGTCCAGACGTAAGAAAGCCTGCTGCTTTCACGCCTCGAGCTCGCAATTTCACCGTTGCTTCATTGCTTGTTCGGCGATTCGACAGCAACGGGCTCTTCTCTCCCTTTTGCAATTGTCTCTCTTGGTTGGTACGTACACACACGCATGTTTTATTTTATAGGAAAAGAATTCATCGTGTTGGTTGTGACAGCGAAGACTGATGGCAGTTGCTGTTGTACGGTCGTCGAGATATAATCGTTTGTCCTGCCATGCGAAAGACTCGATATGTTGGTATGTATTGTCTTCCCACCATTTCTACCTCAGAAGGACCGTAACCTATTTCAACGCAACAAGAATAGTTGTCAAGACATATCAGCTACAGAACGAGGTTAGAGGATGTATAACCTTCGGTTTCGGTGATATTTCACGTAACACCTAACCCCACGAGGATCCCCTAACTGCAGAACGCGAAGTCTTAGTACGTCTCAAAGCTAACCATCTCGATTTTAGCTGGCAAGTGTTCGACAACCTAATCTGTGTCTCATCTATCCCAACAAGTACGCGCGGATCCTTGGAAATATAGGAATGCACCGGTAAAGTCGCAGCAAGCGGCAACACGGCCGCAGGAGTACAATCGCAATTGAGGCCAACTCTCCCCGGAGTTGTAATTCCACACAAAGTCGCCGATGTAGGCGGTACGCCCAGAGTAGTGCTCTCTGGCAGTGTTTTATCTGACCATGCACTGTATGTCTGCGGAATCTAAACATGCCGTTACTGATATTTCGCCTTTCAAGTTGTATACTCCTCTTTTCCTCGTGTGTTTAACTTGATTAGATTATACAATACCTCCTCAGCCACTCCCTCTGCTCTCGCCATTTCAGGTTCTCATCCTCTATCGTTCATCAATCCATCCTGAGATTTATATTTGTCAACAGAAATACATGGTGCTAAGTATATCCTAATCTGTTGCGCTCAGGATTGGACACCTCGGCCGTCCCAATATGTACATCCTTGTACTTTCTTTCCGTTTCTTTCCCAGTCTATTATTTCCTCGACTCGGACTTTCACATTGGAGAGTCTATCGTTTGTTGTACTGCGGCCTGTTAGTATGGACATTTCATGGTTGTATATACCTCGTCAATTTCTGAGGAATTCCAAAACTCCTCACATCCATTAAACAGATCGCCGACCCCAGCATTTCAACTGTTTTTCTATCCCGTCCCAGGATTGAATACGTGAAAACTGGACAAACCGTCCGTAAATTAACTCCATTAATTACCATAAACCTTCTTCATATTCTACGGCCTCAGTCGTTGACCAACAAAATACAATTTGAAGCCCAAGTTTTGATAGATCATGCCGCCTTTTTCTCGCAATTCCACTGTCACCTCATTTCTCGTGCGGAGATTGGATAGCAACGGATCCTTTGCATCTTGCTCGTACATACATACGTTCATTAAACGGCGAGAGGACTTAGTGTATTGATCGTAGTACAGGACATTGGTAACACTAACTGTTCTATGGTATGCATACAAGAACAAGAATGTCCTCAAGTCGGTTACAACCACCCACATGTTCAGGTAACCATCAGAACGTCACGACCTGGTATCGCTATTTCCACTCCGGAAGGTCCATCGTCTGTCCCGAGTCGGCGAGTAGCCTGTTTGTATAGATATTGTTGAGCCAAAATTCAAGTGCCCAGCGACGTATCGAATGCACCCAAGGCATCTATCAGCTCGCATGCTGCGGCGACAACTAGAGGGCTGGTAGTCGGGCACAGTCGTGTTCCCAGAAAATAGTGACATCTGTCGCTGGAGGCAACAGATGAGAGGGTGGAGCAACAGAAAAGCACCGGGAAGGTGCAGACTCTTGCATTAAGTTTCACTGGTATTGTTCAGCACTAGCTCCTCGACTTGTAGTAGAGAGTGATACGTCATCAGGATGAGACGTGGTACTCGAAGGAAAATCCGGAGCCATGTTTCTCGTAGCGTCATTTTTGCATCTTAGACGTACGTTCTGTGTTGGGCACAGTGACAAAGTTCTTTGGGATGAACCGGACAAGGAATTACGTGAGCAAAAAAGTTCCAAGAATGACATGAAAACGTCCAATGTCCTCGAGGCCTATATTACGAGGCCTGTCAGTGCGTTCTGGGCAGACGTCAATCGGCGTTGAAACAGTGAGTGGGTATCAATAGTCGCCTTGGGATATCTGTCTAGGTAAGGCTTATCAGAAGGGATATATAATCAGGTGTACGCATCAATTTTGCTTGTGTATACGTACCATAGAAGAGAAATTCCTCAGAAAATGGGTCATGAGGTAGGCTCAGTTCTCACCCTCTAATTCGAGAAGACAGCCATTCTCTCAATAGAGTCATGAGGGTGAATTGTAATAACGAACCTGAATTTGAGATGAGCAACCCCGCTAAGATTCATCGAACGGCAAAAAGTCACATGCTCTGGTCGAAGCCGGGATCGAACCGGCGGCCGCCTGTGTACACAGAATGTAAGACAGGAGTGATAACCACTACACCATTCGACCATGCAAATTGGTGGCTGTGTGTACCTGATACACCTTACCCGACTACTCAACGCTAAACTGAACCGCAATTGTTGGAGTCCCCGTACACTCTCGCGTCTTCTCTCATTACTCCGAAGTAGACTAGCCCCGCGACGCTATTCTCATCCAGGTTGTGCGGTATGTTCCGAAATCTCTACACCTCATGGATTTCACGTTCTATTAGGACCTTGAATGCAGTTCTAGAAGGACAGCAGTCCATTCGATTGTTGAAGTTGGTATTCTTCTCCTGACTTGAAGCTCGCGTGAGGTGGTATTATCAGGATTCCGTCTCAATACGAAGTCTTCTTTTGAGAGCGTTGAAGGGAAGACTTCGTACAATGTTAATGTGGTTTGTACACAGATGTCCCTTACCTCGAATATATTATGGGAAATCTCAACAGCTTCCTATTTTCCTAAGGTTGCTACTCATCGAGTTGGTATATGCATCTGCTCCAACTCTGAGAGACGCAATACCCCAAGATGCTCGACAACCACCGATGCGTACTTGCAAACAGCTGAATCTGTGCAGTTTTTTGGGACATGCAGGCATTTCGCCGTGTGGGTCTCCGTCATTGACCAACAGAAGTGAGACGAATCCATTCTATAGGTAAGTCCTTGGTTTTTCGTACGCTGTGAATGACCTAGACAAGACTTTTCCCCTTCGACTAGCTGCCATTTTTTGATTCAATCGGCTCGGACACGATCGCATATTGTCAGTGTATATTCATCATGTGATAATCCACCTCGTACCTTCGACGAAATACTAATGCCCGTATTCAAATCACTTTCAATGAGCCCAAAGTATCTTCCGAATGTGGAGTATCAAGATCACCTCTTATCGCGCTTCCAACTTATACTTACATTCCCTCCACGAGACTTGGTTGTATCAAGTTCAGCGCTTCTCGAACCGGTCGAAGGTCGTACTGTATACGGTATCTTGTATCGCCGTCTCATTACTGCGCCTGCTAACCACAGTATTCCCGAGTACAATATGAAGTTGTGGAGGATGGCTATCTTGACCTTATCTTCCTGCCTGACAGCGAAAGAGATCAGAACCCAGTGCTCATCTGCCTGGAGGTCACACCGTTTGAAATGATATTGTCCCGGCGTTCCACCAATCATCAATTAAATGTGACGATCCTACGACAGGGAAGGGGAGTGTACCAACACGGCGGTCTTCTTCAATAGATAAATACGGTCCAAGTTCGGCGCCCGTGGAGAGCTGAACTGACTTCAACATTTCAGCATGTTTACATTTGGGTTATCATAGGGCCGCGTAAACGTGACGTTTTTCAAGATTTACGGTCTATGAGCTCTCACGTTCTACCTCGGATCATGAAGTAGAGTTCCTTTCCCATTGGCAAACTCGAAACTAACCGCTATATGTTGCAGAACAATACATAATGTCGCATCGTGGCCACCATTCCGATACACGTAATACCAGCATGCTTTTAGCCGGTAGCGTTCCTGTGATATTAGGGTTTAACTGAATATATTGATAGATGTACGTAGCGCATCTATTTAAGAGTATTGTGCCACAGTACTACGCAAGATCCTAGGACTCTCTCGTTGTTTTCGCTCCCCACATCCCTGGTCTAAGTCAAGGTATGTCAAATCGTAATTCTACTGGATTCATATGTGAATAGTCCTCTTTGGAGGCTGATATCTTAGCAGTCAGCTGGTTCACCCCAAATCTGTACAAGCCGTACGACATAACGACCAACCATAGGACGTCAAAACACACCGACCCATTGCCTCCGATGTCAACGAGCATGCCAACCTCCCAGCATCAGTACACGGTCGTAGTGAATCGCGCCGAAGACGCTTCAGCTTCGGATGCCCTAGCGGTTGTGCGGTGAGTGTTCTATACTCTCCTACCAGTACTCGCCTAATGGGGATATAAATGTCCCAGGATGTCAGCATTTCCTACTCGCTCTCGGCTTCCAACAGAGCTCTGTGAATATGTTATCGATTGGGTTGCCGCTAGATACGAGCCTGATGATTGGAACTGGAAGATTCAACAAACACTCTCAGCCTGTGCTCTCGTTTGTCGGGCATGGCTGTACCGTTCCAGGATGCACCTATACAGTCGCATCACCTTGCAGTCTGAGAGTCTAGCTAGGCTCGAGTGTACTCTCAGGACAGCTTGCCATATATCCTCTTTTATAACTGAACTAAAGATTGATAACTTCAATGATTCGAAGGCATTATCATCTTTGTTTGTCACCCGGAGACCTCAAAATCTCAAAATTCTCTATATAAGCGGCCTAGACCTTACTAGGGAGCATATATGGCTGTCTCGAGCATCAATTTGCCATTCTGTACAAGATTTGAACCTTGTTGATTTGCAGGAATGCAAGGTTACCCAATTAATCCGCTTTATCAATTGCTTCCATTCTCTGTCCTCCTTGAGAATGGACTTTCATCTTGCTTTCAACAATCTGGAGTACAAGGGTCAAATTATATCAAAGCCATCTCACTTATTATCCAGATGCTCTTTGGAAATGCTGAACCTGGAGCTCATACCAGGTATATCTAGATTGTTAAACTGGGGTCTTAAAGCAGGATCCCTTCTCAAACATATCAGGAAACTCACTTTGCAATGTTGGACTCACTATAACAAATCTGAGTTTTGCTTATGTTTTGGGGGAATAGAAGCTCTACTACACCACTGTGGTGCCACACTTGAGGAGCTCACTCTACACTTTGGATATGTACCACTAGTATATGATATTTCAGACTTTTGTAAGTTGACAAATTATCATTACTTAAACTGATATTAATCTATTATCTCCTTAGTCCACTTGGAATCCTTTCCAAGATTACAGAAATTGACATACCAAGCAATTGAATCTGATGTGATATTGCAGTATGCAGCTAGGCAGCTCAGTGCAGTATCTTCAGAAGTTGGAATTGTTGAAATTCAACTTGACATTTTTCTATATATATACAAGCCTGCCAGAGATCTTTGTAGATCTATTGATAGCATTCTGACTAGTGGAAATTTCCCACTACTATGCAAAGTTCAACTCCATCGGAACATCCCCTTTAATTTGTTTCCCACCCTGCAGAAAAAACAAATCTTGGAGGCTTTGAAGTAGTCTCATCATGGAGTAGTTGTGATCTAGGAAAAGGTATATAATTATTTAAACTTAATGATAATGATAACATCCCTACACAAGCTATTTGTATGATTTTCTTATTGATCTGTTGTTATAGCTTTCATTTTTGCTTAAAAGGTGGTTATTTATTATCAAAAAATAATTTCAACTTAATTTGTTGCCTTGTTTTTCTTCTCTCGTTATATTACTTGTGTATATATCTGACCAATAGAAATACTACCTACTGATATTTGTAGCTGAGCCTTTGAAAAATTGCTTCCATAGAAAATCAGTTACCTAAGTTAGTCTTCAATAACAGTCTCCTGCTAAATGCAACTGTACCATGTTGCAGTGTAGGATGGATGTTGGTCAGGATTGCATTAAGTGGATTTCCATATTGATGATTGAGTTTCTATGTCATTATATGATGCAAATCAAGTCTCATTGTTTCCTACAGGCTTGTTATACCTTCTTTGTCTAGTTAACATGCCTCAACACATGCATTGAATTACCATCCTTCTCCTGTATCAATCCTATGGTTCCAATCCTGTGTTTGTAATCTATGTCTAATACCATCTATGTTCACAGTTCACTTCCCTACTTCTGATTTAATATAGGTACACATATGGTACAAAACAAGTCAAGATAAAATTGTTCTCTGATATTGAGTTTAGTAGTAGTACATTTCAGTCAAATACATAGTTACATTGATTTCATTCTCTGTCAACTTTGGCTTGTGATTTCAATATAATAATACTATCATCATTCCATGGCCCTACTTCCAGTTTTTGTTTTTTCTGCTGTTGCAGTTTAGGAAAGTAATCAAAGGAAATCTCCTTATGGAGTTTGACTTTGAGTAGAGATGAAAACTTGTCACTAGTCAAGGTGCTATCAATAGAGTTGAAAATGTCTCTAGCTGTCTCATATTTATCTATATAAATGTTTAGTTGAACTTCAACAATGCAAGATTTTGAAGAGACTGCACTGAACTGCCTCTCTGCATACTTGAATAACACATAATCTCCATATAATTGGTAGCTCAATGTCTGCAATTTGGGGAAGGATTCCAAATAAACTAAGTAAAAATCATTAGTACAAAATTAATCACAACTTGTTGTATCAACTTACAAAGGTCTGAAACCTCATTTACCATAGGTACTTCCCACATTCTCAGAGTAAGCTCCTCAATGGTAGCACTACAATTCTGCAGCAGTGCCCCTACTCCTCTAAAGCATGAGATAAATTCAGACTTGTCAGCATGACCATAACAGCACAAGGTGAGTTTCTGGATATGGGCAAAGAATGATCCTGCTTTGAGACACCAGTCCAACAGCCTAGATACACCTGGTATCAGTCTCAGCTCAAGGGATGTTAAGGAATAACTGGATATGTGAGATGGTCTTGGTAGAATTTGGCCATTGTGCTCCAGAATCTTGAAGAAGAACCAGAGCTCCAGAGAAATAAGAGAATGAAAGGAATTAATAAATCTGATCAGCTGTGACACTTTGCATGCCTTCAATCCGAACAGATGCAGATGTTGCACAGTATGGAAAAGTGGTGCTCTGACCAGCAATGTATGTTCTTGAGCCAAATCCAAACCATGAATAACCAAAGTGCTAAGATTTTGAAGTCTATGTGAGACCAAAAATGATGATATAGGTACTTTCTGATCATAACCAATCTTCAATGTCCTGATGGATGATAATATATGACCAGCTGATTGAAGACTACTGTGAAGCCTACACAGATATTTGGGTCTTACTTGGATATTAGTGAAGAGGTGCATCTGAGCACAGTGCACCCATGCTCGACAGACAAGAGCACATGCATAAAGTGTCTTCTGGATACCCCAGCTATATTTGGTAATATCATATGCAGCAGCAACCCAGTCAATGATCTCTTCACAGACTTCTGTTGGAAGCCAAGGAAGAGTCCCATACAGTGTGAAAGGCAATCTACAAGACCCCAAAATCAATTATCAGCCAAATATATATCAGAACAGAGGAAGAAAGTGATTACTGGTGGAAAATAGCTAAAGCCTCTGCACTCTTGATATCTATATCATTGACATAGGCAGAAATGAGGTTTTGAGTGTCTTGAATGTTTGTTGGCATAGTAGGGAATGAAACAGGATCCACTCTGAGCAATGTGTCACTGGTCAGTATATTGTATGATTGGTTTAGCTGGCAAGAAATTGATGGTTGCGAGATTGGTGAAGGAAATGGATGCGATGCAAGAAATATCTGGGGTTTGGCGGGGAGCGTAGATGGGAGGAGACAAGAGGGGTGTTCCTGGGATCCATTTGGCACCGAAATGCCAGGCCTTAAGTACTCGCGCTACATGCATGTATAGCTTCGTTGACAGATAGACGCACTACCAACGTAGTATGAAAGGGTTTCGACTGAACTTTAAGGTCACAAGAATGGGGGTAAGCGACCAAGAAGCTATTGCAGTACGTCGAAGGATCTAAATATACCACAAAGAACCGCTGGGACTGTGAGTACACGTATCTGGACGAACACGATGGTATGTCAATAGCATGGCACGGCTATTATTTCGGGCGTTCGCCAGTGGGGAACAGTCAAACCATAGGATGGCAACATGACCGGAGAGATTATGGAAATCCTAAATTTTATTGGAAAACGTCAAGGGAGTGACTACAAAATGAGTCGTCCGATAAACTCCTCCTAATCTCACAGCACCGCGATGTATTACCCATCTGTCCAACCCCGTATCGAGAGCCATGCTATTCAAATATGAACTGATGAGGACTTACAACGTAACCTTCTAACGGGGCATGCATGTACCTCGACGTATTTTGTGGTTACTCTATAGTATTCCAATCAGCATCGAATTGATGCGAGGAAACCCAACTCGACGCTGTGAACAGGGTGGATCCGCACTGTATAGGAAAGGTGCTTGAAGCGGTCGTGATTGTAGGTGTTGGACATAGGGGAAGCTGTACTAGAGAAAGTGTTGTGCTCCAAAGTCGCCCCATAGTGCGCCGCAGATGAGAGTTTAGGAGTCGGGATTGGGCAGTCGAGCTGGTCTGCGAAGGAGAAGGATCAAGACAGGTGAGACCTCGGTGAAGGGTCAGATATCTGGAGGCATGAGAGTGGATAACGGACGAGAAGGACAGTTCGAAGATCGTCCTGATGAGAGAGGGGATGTTATCTCCAGGACCATAGTGCCTACTGAAAACATCGTGGTCAGCGACCATAGTTGATGGCAACTCACCTGTATTCAACGCTTCAACGAGACCGAATCCCCTTTCCACAACGATCTCGGGAATTCGACGGTATGAGGAAACTTATTAGACAAGTGGGATATGAGTGATTGATTCTCCGATGTAGATGTGAGCTATGTCGCCGAGGATACATTGTGAAGCACTCGAGATAGAGTCCACTCTGTGGTTCAAATGTCCAAGGACATCACAGAGTACAAACTGACACTTAAGAGACGTGGATTCTGTCATGAGACGGAGTCCTCAAGACAGCCTCGATGCTGGGATTTGAGCCAACCAGATGAGCGTAGCGGAGAGTCCAGCAGTAGTACTATCTGGGTTTGACCCTACCGGGAAGCTTCAGTGACTGCAGACAGGGAGATACAAGAGTGGGACCGATAGTTGGATGCAGAAACCGTTGCAGATGCAAGAACGTCAAGTCCACCATCGATGACAAGGATCTGATGGGCTGGTAACCTCGGCTCGGGCCGAGGCAAAGTCGATCGTAGTGGAAGCAGTCGACTCAGCCGTATGCGTTCAACCAACCCTCAACGACTCCGAGTCAGTACTCACTCAGTACTAAGGGACAGCCATGACTATACCACTCGCAATCATTCTCCCGGTCTCGCATGCTCTACAGAGGCCAACAACCTCCCTGTATTTTTACGCTTCAGCATTTGCACCTCTCACTTGCTCCTCCGCCTGCCCAAGATCATTGTTCAGTGATCGACTGCTGTCATCTGCTCTAGTCTCTGCTTCTGGGATCATACTCGAGACTTGATAACGCACCCCTCTGGTGCCACCACCCAATGAGGCATACTTAGTGCCTTGCAGCAGTTGACTCTGCTCATCATCTTCGTTTGGTTTTGATTCTGTACGAAGGTGAGTCTTTTGATTGTATATCCATGTGTTCGTACATCTTATTGATCAGTCTCGTCATCCGGACTTCCCTGCAGTGCTCATCCGCTATTGACAGAATCGTCGATCAAACGCCAACCGTCCCCATCAATACGACGACTTTACTCTTCTTCGCATCATTCGGATGTTGCTTTCCCGTCGATTGTATCATCACTCCTCACCAGTCATCACAGTGATCTCCATCTCACAAACCCATCCATCCCTCACTCTCCAAGTGGCTGTCTGGCAATGATCATTGCTCTCGACGCACAACAAGCTGGCATAACGGGTTCTTGTGATCTGTCGGACTACGATCTCGTGGTTTCATAGGAGTGGAGATGAAAGTGTTGTCAATCCATTCGAAGGTGTACACAATATCGCTCTTCACGACCGTATGCTCTGAACTCAGAGAAGCTAAAGAATGCTGGCAGTAGAGGGTGGAAGGGAACTTACCGAAGGTTGGTCGGAATCGTTCATACTTTGCTTATCTTTGACTCACCAATACCCATCCGTTCTTGCAGTACACCTTGAGTCGGAGTCGCCCACCATCCCATCCCACGCAACCATTATCTCAGCTCAGCTGTCTCTCAACACACAACTTACGCTTCCCTACTCCATCATTACCTCTACCGAAGTCCTAGCTGATCTCGACGGCGCGATCTCCAAAATCTCAATAAGAACACCTCGATCCGACCTCTATCTCATCCAGGTGGAGATCTTAGGGCTTGAATTCGATCAACCTGGCCTTCGCTCCAACACTTCGAAGAGTCACGAAGATCAGTGACTCCGTTGTGGAGAATATTCTACAAACAAGGGACGCATATATGCGTTCGAGTCCGAGATTATCGACACGTACATGCAGTCTACCGAACGAGTAGAGAGTATATGGTAGTAAGGACATTATGAGTTGGTGGTCTGAGTCGAGGTTTTGGTGGTACCTGAGGGGAAATTTCCCGTGAGTGTCTCTCGCTATCATTATCAAGAGTCAAGATGCTCAACGCTCATTGACGTATAATTTACTATTATGAGGTCGAGTCTGAATCTCTAGGGCCTCGGTTTCTTCCTTATGCTGATGTGCTACAGCTCTGTTCCCGCTCGCAAGGGTCCATGCCTCCTCAATCGGCGCCATCAACTCGGATCCATCGACCAATCCAGACTCAGCCATCGCAGTTTGCTGTACTGAAGGACTTGTGATCATGCTGTCGACTCTACGTCTCTGCACTGCCTCAGTCACCCTTCTACCCACTGCAGATCGAGACGTTGCCATGATTGTATGCTGTCATCTTCCTACTTGCACGTTCTGGGCTATAACTTTAGTGTTGGGCATGGGTATACAAGAAAATGGATGTCCGCTAAAAGATTTGAGCGTTGACGTGCTATGAACGTGGAGAAAGGATGAAGCATGTGAGCGGTAGAATGTGAAAAGGATTTTGTTCACCGGAATACGTCTTGCTGTCACGCCTCACATACGCGTTCTCCCGTTAATGCCCTCTCGTTCTACCCGGGACGATTATCACATCCACCACACTATTTCGTCGAGTACCGAATATCAAAATAATCTCTCAGTTCATCCTCCTAGATTTTCCAATATGAACATCTCCGAGCGTCATCCAAGTGGATGTAATACGCCTGAATGGACTGTTTATGCGCACGAGGGGAGAGGAGTCATCATGCCCCTCTCCCGATCTCATGGACATCCATAGCCCATTTACCAACTTCTTCGCCCTCCCGCATAACCCAATACATCCCCTCGACGAAAAACTACCCGATCTGCAGCCCTGACCTAATCCTACTGCATCCCACACACTTCTCTCGCACACTCTCTACTGACAAATATAGATGCCTACATTGAAGTAAGCACCATAGGACGATGCGGAACAGCTCTGACAACAGACTTTAACCTTTCGACTCTACTTCAGAATAAATACACCACCGGCTATGTAGCTCGAGTCAATCCAGCTCTGGCTCGGGTGAATTTATTAGAGCTACAACCACCAGGAAGTCTCCTTTGACATCCTCAAAAACCCTATCTCACAACTCAATGTTACTGTGTTATTCGATAAAGCTCCTAATTCCGGGTTCCCCGATCTGATGCCTCGGACTATAACAATGCCTCGATTCTCATTTCGATATACCTCACAGGAATGCGTAACGACATCAACTACCAGCAGGCTTACAACGGGTACGGACGCATTTACTCAAGCTGATGTTCCTCTTCCCCTTCTTCCTAGCTCGGATCGAAAACGATAAATGTCTCAACAGATGTTCCCATAAGGATATCGCCAGTCGCGTTCGCCGAGTCTTAGTGAACGCGATGGCGGTGGAGGATGACCCGTGTACTCAACCGCAAGCTATTCTTACAGGCTCAAACAGCGTTGTCGATGATTCGACGTTCAACCTTGTCGTATTCACTTGGTAGAAACTATAGCTTTCCTCGACGAGCGAAACTAGATGCCGGGTATATGGGGATCCTCTCTTTGATCTAGACTTCGTTCCCAGTAGCTTTAGGGCGACCAAAGTCGCCACGTTGGAAAACGGACGCTCTGAACGCTGTATATTGTCATATTATGTACCTGTAAACACAATTTGTGTCTCGCTCGCTCTCATGAAAATTACTGCCAAAGTCACACTATGATCGCTATCCCCTGCTCGTCTTATTCATAAGCACGAGAAGGAGTTCAATGCGTCATGAATAAGAATAAGAATCATTTTTACATTTGCAACACTCGTAGCCGTGCCCTGATATCGAACGAAATCTTCGTCATCAAGTGACAGAAGAACTAGCTATACGCGTAAATATGTGACGGCTATGATTGAAACAAGACAAATAAACAATGGTCTTGTATAGACTCAATCAGACACATCTCCAGGGAAATAAAACAGAGTGAATATGGTATTTGGACGGATGTAATAAGGTAGACATGGCTTTGTGGCGTAACCGGCTCATGACAGCTCCAGAATCATAGCAGCTTCGTGTCCAGTGTCGACCTCGAACACTAAACGGAGCGGTAAGAAAACACTTCCCCGCCATTGCTGCGAGAAGTGAGAGTACGGTGATTTTGGAGAGAGATGATTGTGGTGAGCAGACGATAATGACGATGCAAAGAGCAAGACCAAGCCCAAGACCAGAACGGAAGGAAGAGTCAGCAGATTTAAATGCAAGGATATTAACTGTTGACCGTCCAATGACCTTGTCAGTAGTAGATTGAGTCCGCACGGATAGTTGTTCTATCTGCACGATTCGTTTTATTGAGAATAAGGTTGAATACGAAAGCATATATAGCAAGAATACTCGCATTTGGGAACGATCTGGATCGTAGTCGAATGTGAACAAGTTGGTTTGAGTGGACGGACCAATCGATGTCACCGACGTGCATGTAGTTGGATCGGAAGAGTAAACCAAACGCTTGGAAGCATCGCAGGAAGTATGAGGGAGATGATGACTGGAACAGCTACTCCGTGCAAGAAAAGGCGTAGTATGCTTTCACATCTAATGTAGATGAAGATGAGTTGGCGGCTGAGGTCCTTCCAGTTGAGCTTCTTGGGAATACCTGTGTGAAGGATCTAGACATGACCTTTGTCGTGTGTTTGAGGAAACCCATCTCGACTGGTAGTGGGTTATAAACGTTGGAAGGACAAGGGACAATGTTAGAGAGATGAGCTTGGTGTTGGCTCCGTGCTTGATAACCAACCGAGAGAGGGAAGCGAGCGAAGTGAAACGAAAGTCAAGACTATGGACCGACCAGACGGTCGTTAGAGTAATGCATATATTTCAGAGAAGAACTGGCTAGATGCCCGAGAACTGCGTGGGATGCCGGGAGGTGTAGAGCGTGAATTCGAGCAAGGGGGCCATCGAGTAAACCAAGGAAAGGATATTGTTAGCGTACCTGTCGAGTATGTAGTTTATAGGTCGAGTAATCCTGATCATGAGTTCGGACCATCAACTCGAAGTAAAGACTACTCACCAGGATGTATTTCCATCGACGATACCTCTCTCCAACACGAGGAAGGCTCCCAGACATAGAATAATAAGGGGAATCCTCCGATAAGAGCGATGTTACCGGCGGTAGCTTCTACGATAGCGAGTCGGGAATCATCAAGCTGGTGTCGATGCCGAGGTTGAAGGAAACATCAGAGTCCGAGTCGGCAGAGGGAGAGCCCAGATGGACAGACGTAGCGAGGAGCGCAGCATCACAGGATGTGCCCGTTGTGATTAGATGTCGAGGTTGGATGCGGGGATGAATGAGAGTGAGAGGCCTATGTAGTGCATCGAATGCCCATAATGGCGAGTGAGAGGAGATTTGAACAAGAGGGAATGCCGCTCAGTGGGATAACCTCGGGCCGGGTCGGAGCCGACCAACGTTCGATCATAGTCGAAGTAACCTTGAAACATAACAAACCTCTTTCTCTCGTCGTTGGACGTTCGAACGTTCATCCAAGGGCTACCGGTACCTACCGGTACCCACCTCTCACGCGATGACTCCGTACTCAGACCCACCAGATCTTGCTGTACCGACCTGGCCAATGAACTTGCCATCAATCTAGCCCCTCCCCGCCACCTTGCTTTTCACCTTCCCACTCATACTTGTATTCACCCATGATCGAGTCATCTTCGTAATCGACTGTACTCAAGCTCTGCTTTTCTGATGCCACCGCACAAGCCTGAGGCCTGCTCAGATGGACGGATGGGATTGGTGACATGTGACGCTTAACAAGCAAAGTCCGAGGGGAGAATGGATACCCTTGCATTGACATATCCGTAAGGAAGGTGAGTGTTCTGGCTGTATATTCATATCTCTGACGTCTTTTCCCATGACACACATTGTCCAAGTAGATCTCACTCACCGTCGGGCTGTGTCTACTCCGAGATAACTGTTGATAGTCCCAAATATTAACACTGGTGTCTTGCCTGTCTGTTTCGCTGACTCTTCCTATGTCTTGTTCTTCCTTCGACAATACCATCGACTCTCATCGTGCCTATTCCCATCATTTATCGGTACATGAAGATACCAAACCCGCAGCTCTATCCAAATGGTCCTCCTGTAACTCCCTTGAGTCCCGACGCTGAACGTATGCTAACCGATCATTAAACACTTTTTCTTAGACTACGCAATTAGTTTTGGCCGCGAGAGATCATAAAAGGCCTAAAGATCCATGTACGGCCGCTGTCAGTCGAGGAAAAGATGTAATCGGACAGTAGAACGCGGCTTTCTGAGAGGTTCATCACACTCGACATTCGCTTACAGGCACCGGTTCTCGCAATCCACCCTGACTGTAACGTCCCGTTTCCGGTACGTCCTGCTCAAAGCCTTGACCAAGCGTGCCTCCACTTGGTTTACTTCGTCGTTAGCTTCCGTTGAAAAGCAAAATCACCATTCCCCATACGACCTCCAAATTTCTTAATACAAGCCCTTCCGGTTATTTCTGTATAGTGTATTACCTCTCGCCCATCTCAACTCCCGCGGAATCAAACGTCAAGTCTCTCAATCATGTCCTCGGCCAACATTTATTGTCGGCCTTCCTCCAGAGGACGATCCCCTTCCAATACAGACAATCTATTTGTTACTTCTATCGGCGTGGAGGATACTACTTGTTGTTTGCACAAGCTAGTGTCAATTTATGAAGGCGAGTTGCGATAAAACTACGACATACTTAGCTACCCTCATGTCATCACCAGACCTCTACTGCGGTCCTCCGTCGATCTCTTGTATATCTTTTCAAAGTTCAAAGACATGTCTGCCCGGCCGGCTATCTGCTATCATTGCTACCTCAACTTCGTTTTGGCGTCCAAGACTCTGATGATGCTCCTAGCTATGATCGACAATTATTGGTTCTACTTCTAGCTTCAACCTCAAGCCCTGCCACCCAGTCGTTCTTACCACATCGACCTATTGGTGTGTTCTGTTCACTTGTCTCAACACTCATCCTCTTGATGCCTTCCCCGAAGGTATCATTGACGATATCATTTCATTGGGACACTATTTTTCCAATAATCTTTCATTACCCTCATCCTTGGGCAATCCTCGTTTCGGATAACTCGAGGCAATAGCAACCTTGTTTGGTGCTTGCTTGGGTAACAGGACAGGGAGGTAGTCGAGAGGTGTACACAAAGGTGTGTTATCTCTATTCGTGATCGCTCCCGATAGTAATATGATTAATATATCAGGCAGGATCAGTAGCGACAAAGGCAGAATCCGAAATACAGTGTTGACTTGATGCTATCTAGACCATAGCCTCTCTCTTATTCCAGCTGTCGTGTATGGCTAGATTTGAACCTGTCAGTTGAACTGAGCCCCTTTGTACCTCTATGATTAGAGAGTATCTTCAGCTTCTTTGCAGATATTATGGGCACTGATCTGTCTGTCTGTATGTTCACCAGAACTCTACTGGAGTTATATCCAGAAGCCTTGACAAGTACTATGTGGTGGTGTTGGAGGGCTATTGATCAGGATTGTGTTGAGACAATTTCTCTGTTGATGAGTGCATTTGTTGGGTTTATGTACTTGTAGATTGGATGAGATATATCAGTGTCCTACTTCTACTGAATAATGATCTAAATTAAGTCTCACTGTTCTCTTATCTCATTACATACTTTGTCTAGTTACTGTCTCCCACAACACATGTCTCTACTAACTATCCATTCCTGCATCAATCCTATGTTTCCAGTCATGTATTTATTCTGTGCATAATAAAATTTATATTTAATGTGTTTCTGGTCACTTTCCTACTCCTAATTTCATATAGATACAAGTTTACAAAAAACTGACATATAGATATATACAATGATATTGAGAAAGGGATTTTTACAAAGGTACTCATGACAATCATAGATAGAAGGAGACAAATCAACATATGCATAATAGAAGAACAGAAAAATCAGTATCTCTGTTAGTACATTGGTAATACAAGACAAGATAAGAAGTGAACATAAGAAAATCATTCCCTGGTATCAAGTTTAGTAGTAGCAAAATACATGGTTATAGTGATTTCATTCTCTATTGACATTGGCTTGTAATCATCATGCTACAATACTATGACTAGTCCTATGGCACTACTTCCAGTTTGTCCTGCTGTTGCAGGTTAGAAAAGTAATCAAAGGGAATGTCCTGGTAGAGTTTGACTTTGTGTAGGAATGAAAACTTGTCACTAGTCAAGGTGCTATCAATAGAGCTGCAAATGTCTTTAACTGGCTCATATTTATTTATATAAATGTCTAGTTGAACTTCAGAAATGCCAGATTTTGAAGAGACTGCACTGAACTGCCTCTCTGCATACTTGAATATTGTATCACCTCCAGATAATTGGTAGCTCAATCTCTGCAATTTGGGGAAGGATTCCAAATGAACTAAGTAAAAATCATTAGTACAAAATTAATCACAAACTGTTGTGTCAACTTACAAAGGTCTGAAACCTCATTTACCATAGGTACCTGGTCCAGACTCAGAGTAAGATCCTCAATAGTAGCACTACAATGCTGCAGCAGTGCCCCTACTCCTCTGAAACATGAGATAAATTCAGACTTGTCTTTATGACCATAATAGTGCAAGGCAAGTTTCTTGATGTGGGTAAAGAATGATCCTGCTTTGAGACACCAGTCCAACAGTATAGATACACCTGGTATCAGGTGCAGGTTAAGGGATGTCAAGGAACAGCTGGATAGGTGAGATGGTCTTGGTAGAATTTGGCCATTGTGCTCCAGGATCTCAAAAGCAAACAAGAGATCCAGAGAAATAAGAGAATGAAAGGGATTGATAAATCTGATCAGCTGTGACACTTTGCACTCCTCCAAATCATCAAGATGCAGATATTGCACTGTATGAAAAAGTGGTGCTCTGAATAGCAATGTATGCTCTTGAGCCAAATGCAAGTGATTAATACACAGTGTACTGAGATTCTGAAGTCTATATGAGATCAAAAAGGATGATATAGGTACTTTCTGATCATAACCAATACCCAATGTCCTGATAGATGATAATATATGGCCAGCTGACTGAAGAGTATTCTGAAGCCTATGTAGATATTTGGGTTTCACTAAGACATTAGTGAAGAGGTGCATCTGAGCACAGTGCACCCATTCCCGACAGACAAGAGCACATGCATAAAGTGTCTTCTGGATATCCCAGTTATAGTTGGTAATATCATATGCAGCAGCAACCCAGTCAATGATCTCTTCACAGACTTCTGTTGGAAGCCAGGGAACGGTGCCATACAGGTTGAAAGGCAATCTACAAGGCCCCAAAATCAATTATCAGCCAAATGTATGTCAGAACAGAGGAAGAAAATGATTACTGGTGGAAAATGACTAAAGCCTCTGCACTGTTGGTATCTATATCATTGACATAGGTGGAAATGAGGTCCTGAGTGTCTTGGGTGTTTGCCAACATTGTAGGCAATGGAGCAGGGTATATCATAAGCAATGTATCATCAGTCAACATGTTGTATGCTTGGTTTAGCTGGTAAGAGATCAACAGTTGCGAGATTGGTGAGAGAAACAGATGTGATGCAAGAAATATCTGGGCTTTAGTGGAGAATGTAGATGGGAGGAGACAAGCGGGGGATTCCTAATATCCGTCCGGCACTATAACACCAGGCCTTAAGTACCTGCGCTACATGCATGTACAGCTTCCTTGACAGATAGACGCACTACCAACATAGTATGAAAGGGTTTCGACTGAACCCTAAGGTCACAAGAATGGCGGTAAGCGACCAAGAAGCTATATTGCAGTACGTCGAAGGAACTAAATATACCATATAGAACCGCTGGGGCTATGAGTACGTGTATCTGGACGGACACGATGGCATGTTGATAGCACTGCGTGGCTATTATTTGGGCGGACAAACATCTCACGAGCGGGGAACAATCGAATGATATGAATGCAACACGGTCGAGGAAGTCACGGAAATCCTATATTTTATTGGACAACGTCAAGGAAAGTGACGAGAGCATTACAGGGAACGGATCACCCGATAAGTTCGCCTCCTAATCTCACAGCGTCGCGACGTGATACTCATTCGTCCGACCCTGTCTCCGGGGATGTGTAGTTCGATCTTTTGGTGTGACTTAATAGTGATAGATAAGTGTACTTTGACAATCATATATTTCTTGGTAACTCTATGTGATGCGAAGCAGCATCGAGTTGATGGCAGGAAGTCCAATTAGGCCCTATAAACGGAGAGTAGATCTGCATTGTACAAGAAATGTGTTTTGAGCGGTTGTGATTATAGGTATCGGACATAGAGGAAGCCGTACTAGAGAACATTTTGTGCTCCAACGTCACCCCACAGTGCATCGCAGATGGGATAAATCGAGAGTTCAGGAGTCAGGATTGGGCAGTCGGTTTGGCCTGCGAAGGAAAAAGATCAAGACGAATGAGAACTAGGTGAACTATCGGATATCTCGAGGCATGGGAGTGGTAACGAGCAAGAAGGATAGTTCGAAGATCGTTCTAATGACAGAAAGAATGTTTTGTCGGGGACTATGGTGCATGTTGAAAACGTCAGCGACCGTGACTGATGGCAGCTCACCCATATGTAGACCCTTCGGATATCAGACATTCTACACACAAGGAAACCCTATCGGAAAAACAGCGAATGGGTGATTGATCCTTCAGCGTAAGCTATGTCGCTGAGGATGCATGGTAAAACACTCTAGATAGAGTCCACTTCTGGTGAGAAACATTCAAGGGCTGAGAGGCGTACACGTGTACAAGTAGGAGATGTGGATTCTGCCATAAGGAGACGAAGTCCTCAAGATAGCGTCGATGTTGGGGTTTGGATTTTGAGTGGACATAAGCCAGCCAGATGAGCATAGCGGAGAGTCCGGCAGTAGTAGTGTCTGGGTTCAACCCCGCTGGCATGTTTCGATTACTACATACCGGGAAATATGAGATTTGGGCGCGACCGATAGTTGGCAAGTTACCAGTTGCAGATACAAGAAAAACAGAGTGGCACGGTGGAGTAAAGAGAATGATGTGATTGGTTAGCATCCTCGGCTCGGGCCGGAGTCGACGAAGGCTCCTCGATTACAATCGAGTGAGTCGTACTTACCACCTTCGTTCAACCCACGCTCAACGATGTAGCTATTGGACATTGCTACACTGGTGACTCAAGGACTCACCATCGTACTCTCGGCTTCATGCTCCTACATATGTAAATGAATGTCTTTTCACGCCTCTCGATCTTCCTTCGATCCTCGAGAGCGAATACTGCCGTCTTCCTATCGGTGGCGATTTCAAGCAATGGCGGTCTGCTTCTCTGATACCACTGGCATATGAAACATTCTTGGTGCATCGTATTATTTGATTCTCCGATCATTAAGCTCTCTTTTCGCTTGTTTTGATGCATATCTGTACAAAAGGTGAGTATTCTAGTTGTCTCTTTGTTATTTAGACGTACCATTAATATCACGAGTCGTCCAAGTAGATTGGACTTCTCTCTTCAAGCCTTATCTGCTACCACTAGGGCCTTATGAAATGTCAAACGTCCACTACAGTACACCCTTTACTCTTCGGTCAACAACCCTCGCCACGACAAATCTCCATCGAATATGTCATTCATTGCAACATCCTGGTTTTTACTATACTCGCACTCGATGCATACCTTCCCAGGCTGCATTTTGACGTTGGACGCGAGAATGGATGAAGGGATGTTGTCCAAATGTTCAATTGCATTATTGAATGGCCATGGACGTGCAGCAGCGAAGGAATGTGTACGGAGAGGTTTGAAGGTTCGTTCTCCCTTTACCCGTCTCTAGCTCATCGATACCTATCCATTCTCGCAACACTTATTTAGTCTTTATTCGCCTACCCGTCCTACAATCCAATTCATGGCACACAGCACCTCGTCAAAATCGTCTCTTGAGTCACGCCTCCCTCCCTCGTTCCGTTACTGTCCACACTGGACTCTAAACCTGCGGCACGGACCCCAAGATGTAGATTCTTAATGCGATAACCTCCAGCTGTCCCGTCCGGATCACATCTGCATCGACGTTCGTCGTGTAGACCCGATTCTCGCTCCAATATGCACAAGTACCGTGGAGATATGCACTTCGGTGCAGACAAGATTCCACAGAAAAGAGTCGAATTACCGAAGTTACTGTGTATGCGATAGACTAGTGGGTCAGTAATCTGTCTATGGAACGATCACCTTCTTCCCTACCTCTTCATGATTGATCACAATGGGATCGATCTTTTCTGCAGAAACTTCGTCAGCTATACCACCTCCCTGCTAATATTTCTTGCACACCTGCCACTTCCTCGCCCACCTCAGCAGCTATCCCTCCACCGGCTCCAATCCAAGAAAACATATTCAAGATGCAGGTGCTATCGCTGGAGATACCATCGACGATATCGTCCCCAGTAGTTCCTCGTTGTCCCCCGTCGTTGGTGATGTGAAGCAAATAGGGCACATGATTTGATCGGTCGGATTATTTCTTCAAGCAAACGATTCGAGAGGCGTAGCTTCATTTGAACAAAGGAACAGTCAGCCAAGGAGTATATCGAGATTAATCTTCCTCTCGTCTGCAGCAGATCTCTGCAGTCTGTTCACCGCTCAGAATCCTTCCAGCGGCCACGCTATTCTGTATCCTGTCACAGTTCGACTTTTCCAAATCGCGCAAAAACCCCTTCCAAAGCTGTCACCTACGGAATCGAACGTCAAGCATGCGTTTCGAGTACTACTCCCACCAACGATGGTTTACCTGCTTACTCGATTCCACTGCTGTTTGTTCAAGTTACTACGTCATGTTTTCCGATCGTCGGCCTGAGCTCGAACTATAGGTCTGATCACGCTGAGTAGCACTCCCACCACCACGTTCCACCATTGCTGTCCTCTCGATGGAACTATTTCTTTCTCATTACGAGTACCACTAGCCCCTTTGCTACCCCTATCGATGCAGAGATGAGCTACGATGAAGCATGTTCTAATATAGGAGGACCACGCAGGTTCACATGCTTCGTCGATTCCACTGCTTTGTTCAAGCTACTACGTTGCGTTCTCTGATCAGCCAGAATGTCTATTGTAAATCGTTGGCCCGGGCCTGAGCTAGTACTCTTGGTCTGTTCACGCTGGGGCTGGACTCAAAGTAACCTACCGCCGTTCATCAAACCAATGCGGACAGATCATAAGGGGATCACAATCGGTTTATCCACTAGAATCCTCGGTTTTAATATCTTGGCCTTCAACTCATCAATGAACAAGCGGCCTGTGCTATCTTCCTAATTCACAACTCTCTGATTTCGATGTATGCAAAGCATGAAGGTCTTCCGACTGAGATATGCTCGCTACCTCACGCTGTTTTACTCTGTCCACTACCGATTGCTTCACTCGACCATCCACTCAAGTCATTGGAATGATTCGATTTAATGCGCACCTGCACCAAAAATGAATGGCCTTCTTTATTTTCATCGGACATGCGGGCTATCGATGGTATTCGGTGCTCTTCCCCCCTCTGAAGATCCCTGTGATCTCTAGTCCAATTTTATTGCGACTATCAAGGTATAATGCCCCCTTACGGAATAAATGCACTTTACTTCACCGTCGTTCTTATCACCGGTATTATATTTCTTTCTGCCCTCCAAGATGTCCAGCGGTTATTCTCGTAGTCCATTGGAATCCGATTGGAGAGCTCACTCATTGAAGAGTAGAGGTTCCGATAAGTTGCTGCCATGTATGCTCGGATCCATAGCATACGGGTCACATATTCAACCAATAGCAATGCCCTGCATCCACACTTAGCTCGACGTTGGGACCCGGACTCCTCTTGGCTATCGAGTATCAAACCCGGCAGTTCATCCCGTTCTCGTTGATCTTGTCAGTCATTCCTTGCAGTATATGCAGCTCTTTGATAGTCGGCTCCTCAATCCCTACTTTTGACTCTCACTTCTCACCTCGTACCCTCCCCCCTCACGACATCAATATCAAGATACTTATTATATTGAACATATCGACGATTGTGCCTTGTATATCGTGTCAATCTATCGTCAAATGTGTTTTCTCAGAATATGCAATTGGTGTTGATGTGAGAATTCATCAGACCCAAAGATCCACGTACGAACACTGAGAGTCAAGGAAAGGATATGATCGGTGGACGGTGGATAGTGAAAGGGGGTTTTCTGTGGGGTTTGTTATAACTAGGATTTGCAGGCACCGGTTCTCGCGATCTATACTGATACTAACGTACTATATTGTTCTGCTGTTGGTACGTCTTGCTCAAACTTTCTGACTAAGCGTACCATTCACCTTCACCACTCCATCTTCTGCCCGCATCGATGACCAAAATCACCCCAATCTCCTACTGTCTTAATACGAGCCTCTTCGACTACCTCTCAGTACCTCTCGCTAATATTAGCTCTCATTAAATCAAACGTCAGGCAAGTACTATCTCGACCAACTCCGGTGGGTGTATTATTATCTATTATAGAGCTAGCTGATCCATTTACTACTCTCATTAGTGGGGCATCCACTCTAGCTAATATAAACTTATGAAGGTGAGCTGCAGGAAACTACGACATGCCTAGCTACTCTAGTTTCCTGTTATTAACGGGCCCCTGGTGCAGTCATTTTTCGATCTCTCAAAACTCAGAGGCACGTCTGCGCAGCTGGCTCTCTGCTACCAACAAAGAAATAGTATCTCTCAATCTATTCCAGGCTTAAAAAACTGAAGTAGGTACAATACAGCAGGTATTATTGGATGCTGTAGCCAGAATCTCGGAAACGGTTTTGGGATCCTTCTTTGTAAGCTGACAGGTCAATATAGAGATAACTGGGAATGAACAAAGACCAATACATAATAGACAAGATCACTCATAGGTAGAGTAGATTATGGAACCATATTTTGATATTTAGACAATCTCCTGCAACTCAATCTCCTCTTCAGCTGCAGAAGTACTGGGACCAGGATGAGAGGACAGAGGCTCAGCATTATGAGTAGTACTGGGTGGGCTTAAAATGGAATCAGGGATTGTTAGTAATGATCTAAGTATGTAGAGATAATATTGCTCACCTAGCATCTAGTATTTCTTCCATGTTCTCAGATGTATTGATTTCCTTGATATCAGCCAATCCAGTGGAGAATGGGTAGGCAGAGTACTGAATCTCCTCTGTCTCTTTCTCCTCCCCTCTGCTACTACCAAAAGAAGCACTCAAAGTGGCTCCCATATTTCCCTCTATAGCTGAGGCAAAGTACAGACTTGACTGCCTTGAGCTAGTCTGTAAAGGGTTGCTGGTTGTATGATAGATAGAGCGGAGGTTGAGAATGAAATGAGAAAGAACAATTGAGGTGAGGCTGTGGCTTGTATATTAGAGATATTTTAAAGAATATAGAGAGCCTTCTTACGCCTGTTGTATATTGATAAAGGCTGAGACATCTGGTCCACCCTATAAGGAGAAATCAACTTAAAATCAATATAAGTACAAAGGACTGTGATTTCTTACAGTACTATTACTTGCAACTGCCAAAACATCAAGCAATACTGCAAGAATATTGAGAAGAAGAAGTATTCTAAAATTACTTAGTGGTATCTATAAATATGAAAAACCCATTTAACTTACCCAAACTGAATAGAGCCTACAAATAAGAATGTTAGTGATGAAATATAAGAGTATTAATATATAGATAACATTACCACCGTATATCATAAGAGTGGTCAGCTTGCTATTGGCTCTGACTTCTGCATCTCCTCTAATAATATAGACTGTTTTCCACAAGGTGAGCCCTAGCACCAGAGCATCTGCAACAACAGAGATTGCTCTGGTAATTACACCTGCTGTAAAAATCACTTATCAGCATATACTGTAGATTGAAAGATTGATATCATACAACTAATTAAGATGTTAATATTGATTTTTCTCATAGGCTGTTTTGCTTACTATTTATATTGGATAATATCTGAATCAAGCCAGCAGCCTGCCAATGGGCCTGATGATATAATTAAGTATAATCCCTCAAAGTCTGGGATTTTGACAAACTATTGATGATATAAGCATTTGTTTTTATTAAGTAAATATTGATACTCACAGTATTGATAGCTGGATCAAACATAGTCAAAAGAAATACCAGCATAGTGGGGATCCATGCATGCTGGCAGATACTCCAGATGTGCACACAGTCAAATACTATAAAAACACCATACAATTAGGATAATATTATTGGGGATATTTCAGAAACCTGCCTGCATATGAAAGCATACAACAGATAGTTATAATATCAGATGCAAAATACAACACCTTGCAGCTTATAGAACTATTAGGACAATTATAGTTGTGATGAATATTATAGACTCACCCCTAATAATTTGATTTGATTTAGTGGAAAGTATCAAGATTGAGATATCACTTACAATCACTGTTGTAGATATTGGAAACCCTTGAAGCAACCACAGAAGCATATAGAATACAGTGCCATATCTGATAAACAGATATAAGACTGTCCCTGTACCAAATCTTCTTTGCCAGATACATCTGACTTCATTTGGGAAGGACAGGATTGTATCATAGATAACAAGAGCTAAGAAGAGTTTTAGATTATGAATAGGAACTGTATCATGATAATTACTCAATGCAACAGTAAATATAGATACAGATATCTGATTTTGAGAGCTAGAAAATATGTATTAGATGCAGCTATGAATATCAAATATAACCTCATACACAAGGAAAATAACTTCATCAGGGGTGAGACCTAGTTCATCAGACATAGTAGCAAGATAGAAATATGAGTAGATATGATGCAACCAATGTGAGAAAATATAGAGATGGAAGAGTTGGTGGAGATATGATAGTACAGGCAAGTAGGTATATATAAGTGTACTATCAATCAAACAAACACATATAAACTTAACCATGTGATTTTCAATGCTTGGTGATACAAATTAGAAGTCAATGGACAGCACTACAGAGAGACTGAGGTCGGGGAACAAATGTACACCGCTGAGATGAACAGCATGATTGTGAACAAAGAGGCCATGTATAGTAACAAGATTCTTGAGTTAATCACCATCACAAAGGAAATGCTATCAGTGATGTGCGACCAAAAATAATAATCACTTGAGTATATACGTGCACAAGAAATCTTTGTAAAGAATCAAAGTCGAGCACAATGCCCCCACCCAAGTGTATTTCCTTATAAGTTATTATGCGAGGTATGAGCTCGCAGACCAGAAAACCGGTGATCAACTTGTCTACTTTTCATTAGGATCGAGTTCGCCAAACACGGGAATGGAAGTAATGCAGATCAAATGGAAAGGTGAGGACCCTTCCGCCATCGCCATATATCGAAGGCCGGCAGCTATGAGGGAAGAGATGGGTGTGATAGAACACTCAATAGAAGCAAGGGCCGACCGCGTCGCCGTGTTTCTGTAGCCTGGGCATATCATGCGAGAGATACGCCAAAAGGTACGCCATAGTTGTAGATAGACAGGGAAATGACAATGGATACAAAAGAGTATCATATATGACTTGAAGTAGGCTCCGTATGGAGCCTCTGTAGGGACCCTCCATGGCAGTATAGCATGGTACGCCAATATCCAAACACCCACGGCATTCCAAACAAAGTGTGATATATATGGACCACACGTCTATCAAGCTTACAGGACCCTCAGGGACGAGACGAGATAGGGTGTGATTGAAGATGCTTCAGCGGCAATACGAAGTGCGACATCGGCAAATGACCAAGAAGTTATGGCGCAGTATGCCCAAGGATCTAAATATACTACATAGAACCACCGGGGCTGAGGGTACATGTTTCTGGAGAAACCACAATGGCATGTCGATAGCGCTGTACAACCATCATGCCAGTGGGAAACAGTCGAATCATGGTCGGGGAGTTACGAAAATCCTATATTGATTAAATAACGTCGAGTAAGTGACAAGAGCGTTGCAGAGAATGGATTGCCCGGCAGGTTCGCCTTGCCTCCTTCTAATATCACAGCACCACGACGGAATACCCATCCGACCGACCCTGCCCCGTGAAGCATGCAGTTCGAAGTGGAACTGCTGATGACATTTCGACGTAACTTTATAGCGGGGAGATGCATGTACTTCGACCATCATGTATGTCTTGATTACTCTATAGGATTCTACACAGCATCGAGTTGATGCGAGGAAATCCAATGTACTTCGAGCGGTCATGATTACGGGTGTTGGACATAGACGAAGCTGTAACAAAGAGTGTGTTGTGCTCCAAAGCCACGGTGCGCCGCAAATGTAATAAATTGGGAGTTCAGGAGGCGGGATTGGGCAGTCGGGTTGGTCTGTGAAGGAAAAGGCGCAAGACAAGTGAGAGCTAGATGAAGGCTCGGACATCTGGAGGCACGAGAATGGCAACGGACGAGAAGAACAGTTTGGGCATCATCCTAACGACAAGGAGGATGTTGTCTCCAGGACCATGATGTCTGTTGAAAACATCGTGGTCAGCGACCATAAGCGATGGCAACTCACCTGTATTCAGACCCTTCGACGTACCCTCACTCTACTTCCACAATAATCTCAGGAATTCTACACACAATGAAACCTATCGGATAAATAAGACATGAGTGATAGATCCTCCGATGTAGGCGTGAGCTACGTTGCTGAGGATGTATCGCGGAACACTCAATGCAGAGTCTACTCTGGGGTTAAATTTTGAACGTTGAAGAGTATAGAAGAGTATGAGTGAGCTAGTAGGAGACATGGATTCCGTCATAAGGAGACGAAGTCCACAAGATCGTCAATGTTGGGATATGAGGGCCGGACAGATGAGCGTAGCGGAGAGTCCAGTGATAGTAATATCTGGGCTCGACCCCATTGCAAGCTTCAGTTAAGGCTACTGTCAATTGGGAAATACGAGAGTGATTGAGGGCAAGTTGGATGCAGAAACCATTGGGGATGATCGATGACTATTGATGAGAAGTGATCGGTTGGTAAGCTCGATTGCAGTTGAAGTCGTTCAACCTGCCAACCTTCAACGACTCAGTACAAAAGGACAGCCATGACCAAACCACTCGCAATCACCTTCTTGGCCTCGCATGCTCTACAGAGGCCAACGAGCTCCCTGTCGTTTCACACCTCAGGCCTCAGTATTTGCGCTTCTTACTTGCTCTTTCGCCCGTCTAGGATTACTGTTTCACTGATCGACCAATGTCATGGTCCCTTGTCTCTACACGTTCTAGCATCATCCTCGAGACCTCACAGCGCATTCATCTGATGCCAACGAATGAGACACGCTTGGTGTTTGGTGGCAGTTAGCCCTGCACATTATCACTTCCTTCATCCGCCTGGTTTTGATTCACATCTTTACCCTGGTTGCATATCTATCTATTCGTATGTCTTATTGATGAGCCTTCTCGTCCGATTCTATTGCACTTCTCTGCAGATCTCACCTGCTACCGACAGGATCGTTAACTACATGACAACCGTCGGCATTAATATGGTCGCTCACTCTTCTTATGGTACTCGGACATTGCCTCTCCGTCGACTGTATCATCAACCTTCACCAGTCCCCGATCTCCATCTAACACAACCTTCTAGTCCTCACTCTCTTAGTAGCTGCCTTGAAACTCTCATCGTTCTCAATACACAACTAGCTAGCATGGCAATCCTCGTTCTCTTTCGGACTGTCCTTTTGGTGGAGATGAGATGATGTCAACAACTCCGAGGATGCATTTGCTCTTCACGACCATATGCGGTAGTGGGGCGGAAAGGAACTTGTCGAAGGTTCGTCATAACCGTTCATGCTTTGCTTATCTTTGACTCACAGATGCCCATCCGTTCCCGCAGTACATCTTGACTCGGACTCGCCCACTAACCCATTCTATGCAATCATTACCTCGCCCAAAATCTCTCTCAGCACATAACTCTTGCATCTCTTGCTTCATCACCACCTCTGCCGATGTCCTGACCAATCTCTCTGACACGATCTCCAGAGTTTCAATCCGAACACCTCGATCCGACCTCTATCTCGTCTAGGTGGAGATGTCACGTCTTGAAATCGATGAGCCACACTTTGAAAAGTCGCGAAGATAAGCGACTCCGTTGCGGAGGATATTCTACAAACAAGAGCCGCATATTATTCTCGACCTTCATTGTTTTCGGGTAGCTCTTTGTACCCGCCTTACTCCCCTTGCCATGGTCATCTCAAATTCTCTAAGGACTTCAATATCATTCCTCGATTCGTATTCAAGCACCTCGCCACGACTAGGCCATCTCTTTCGCTTCATTTCAAGTGGTCATAAGTACCCTTAGAGGTCTTCCTGTACGGCTTCTCTACTACTGTCCCCAATGTATCGGCAGTCGAGCAACCTGAGCATACTTATACCAGTCGAGTGGGCTTCCTCCGTGTGGTACTAGTTTAAGTTACGATCAATCCGCTTGAGGATACTGTGTTCAGACCATTCCTGAACCGTACTCTGACATCTTGTCTGCGTAAACGACGCGAAGAACAGTATTTCGAGTCCTCTGCCTCTTACGTTCCTACTTCTACTATTGTTTTCCCCTGTTTGTGTCAGTGGTATTTCCGTCTCTGTTTCGTGTAGTATTGCTGGAGCCCCATCCGTTCAGTCTATCTCATTTGTCCTATTGTTTTCTTACCGTTTGGCGCAGGGTTCCTTTGAGGTTGTGCTCACAATGTGTAGCCTATTTTTTTTGCTGGATTGATGGTGGTAGTAGGTTGGAGTGTAGACTCTATCTCTTTCTAAGTAATTACCACTTCATTGTATTAAATTGAATTGATTCATGAGCTGCTTAGCTCTTCGATGCATGAGTAGATTACAGACATTGAACGGGCCATTAGGACTTCCAACGACATCCGGGAAAAAGATAAAGATAAGAAGGTATCACAAGTCCGTAAGGAAAAGGGAGTCCAGAATGCCTCTGAGCGCTACATCGATAAATCGAAACATCGAACCAACAACGTCCAGGAGCTCTGTTGCTTTATGATGGAGCAAGGATCGAACTGTGTTGGGGGGATATAAGACAAACACCGAAGCAGAGAATACAAGGAACCATTTAAGATAGGATTCCTTGAATTGATCCCAATATGTTATGTATATCTTATCAGTGTATTCCTTATACTCTATGAGTAACAGACGGTCAGTTCGTACATGACAAATAGACATTTTGTTTTGTTGTACCTTCCATATACACCAGATAAACTATCCACTCCTTTTGATCTGCAGGGATGCCATCATAAGCATTGTACCGAATGGAATGAGGCGAGCTATGATGTTCCTCGAAGGTTGGGACGTAAGGTGAATATGGGTACCATTCTAGAGGAATAGCATGAATACTAGGATATCTACCATCATGAGGATATTATACAATACCATCTTTCATCATGTCGTAATATATACGGGCCTCTAAAAGTCAATGAATTAGAATTAGACCTATATGGATCGAAATAGGGCATCGGGTTATGCTTACCTTGTTCTATCATTTCATGAATGATCTCGGGCTCGAGAAATATAGCTCTTTCCCGCATTTCCTTTTCAAACTCTTTGGAGTATCGAACGACACGAGGAGACGACGTGATCCTTGTGGGGTCCATAGCAGACAGATAACTAGGAGATGGTGAAAAGGAAGAAAAAGATGAGGTTCAACCATAGGATATTAGGGATGCCAATTTGTCGCCCACCTGTCAATATGATGCGGCAACGGCCTTACAGCAGCAAGGTTATGCAATACCATAGCCTAAACGGGTTTGACGATGAATATATGAATCCTTCTATACCAGGATGGGAGTCCAATCTTCAGTTTCTGGAGTCTAACACTCGCTCTCTTGTTCGAGGAAGTACAATATCTCACTTAGACTTGTTGCAATCCGGTAAGCGAGGGAGGAGCGGCCTCAAGCACTGGTATGGTTGACAGACCTTACGTAGAGCACACGTAAGAGTCCCCTGTCAGAAGGAACTTTGTTAGATAAGAAACAAGCTTTTGATACATGAGCACTTGAGCCTTCGGCCATCGATCCATCAACGATGGCCGGTCTCCTCGTGTCTAGCGAAGGGAATAAATATTCCTCAATAACACAGACACGTCTTTCGACATATAATGGTCTGCCACAGCAATGAGGAACATTCCCTAGGCGTAACATGTCAACAGTCCATGTCTGCTAGGGTTAGATAATCCTCAGACTTCGGGGGCGTAAGTCGTTCTAACACAGGAAAGGAGACGTGATTTTATTCCTGGGAGTCATGAAGACCAATATACCGACTTGTGAAGAGGGGGTAGGGGGCGAATCCGCGTTCAACGTTAAGGCATCCATAAAACGGGGGTGGAATGGCTTTGACTGGTGGGGAAAAGAGTAAAAGTAAAAGAAACATCAAAGGACCGGAAAGGTTGATAAATCACTCTATGGAAGAAATAATTCAAAATCACCTCCAATCAATAAAGGAAATGAAACGGGTATTAAGATAACTCACCACGAAACGAAGAATAAGGTCACGGTCAAAATTGGTCGAAATCCCACATTTAGTCTGATGGCATTGTGGGTTATCTCACTGCATAGTGCACCACCGGAAATAAAGCAACGGTACAAAGTAAGGAGAGAACGTAATAATGAATAAGAGTGGGCCGTATGACCACGCTCTATATCACCTGCACGGAGATATAAGATCAGAACCTGGACGGGGATCTTTGGAACGAAAATGTCATTGTCCAAGAGAACAGAACACCGCTACAGCATTGGAGATATAGAATCGATAAGATTTAAGTAACTGTACGACAGTCGCTGTAGACATAGTCCCGTTGGAGGGGGGGGACCAAGAAAGATGGGGTGCAGTAAACGAGTGGTTGTGTGGGTAAACCTGACCTGTCATATCTGGACAAACGCGGAGAAGATACATACCTTCTGGTAGTTATAGTTCCAGTAGCTTCAATTAGGGTCATCGAGACAAGAAAATATGTCCTCGTCAAAACGGTACTAGTCAAATTGACCTGTAAGAGACTAAGTCATCGCAGACGAGCCCAAACTTGACCTACGGTCGAGCTCCAATCACGTCACTTTCGACATGCACAATGTCGTTAGTCGGCTCGCCAACAGGTGTCGACAGCACACGATATTGCGAATTTGTGAATCGAGCACATACGTACTGGTTGTTAGTACTGACAATAAACTCTCGGGTTTTCCTACTCCCCAACCTCACCATAAGACTATTATTTTGCTAGAGCACTATTCAGAATCGAAGATGTTCCTCAGGTTGGACAATGATCTAGCTCGTTTCCCTCGGTATGTCGGTCTAACTAGCATGGCAGGTCCCGGCCCTTGTTCCTGTCATTAATAAACAAGACTGACAGGTGATACCAATAGTTGTTATTTCGGTTTGTCAGAAAACGCCCTAGTTGATAGCATCAGTGAAATTACCGTAGTAGTTTCGGCAGCGTTAATCACGATATCCTACGTATGCAGAGCATAGAGTGCTGACGCGGTAACGACAGCGTTAGTAGTTCTTCGACATTAGAAATAAAATCACCTAGATATTCAATGGAAACGGGTCGCAGTTCTTGTTCTTGATTAGAGATTCTCTTCTTGTTAGAGCATATAGCAGCCATGAAACCTGGAAGTATTTCAACAAGGTGAATGGGTAGAGATGAAAATGTATCGTGAGCGAGATTGAGCTGACCACTCTACATAGAGACCACAAAAATGTTCTTGCAAGACGAATACATCCTGCGTTGCAGTGTCAGAGAAGTACTAAACGTACGAGGTGCACTTACGAATGGGATGATCATACCAATGTCATCGCCTCTAGAGACCAAGCTCAAAGACTACTTGAGAGAGCCAGACATCGTAGACCGAACCCGATATCAAGTATAGTAGTCTTCTACGAAGAAGCTATATTCAATCGTAGCCTCTCGGGACACACGTCAGTAGTAGCTCCCGATCGTCTTCCTACTCCCTAGCAGTACAGGCTAGACAGGATACGAGCAAGATGATATTCTTCGGCAAGAGTTGAGCCAGAGCTTCTCCAAAGTTTGTAGGAAACAACGAAGGCTCCTAGTGAATCATAGACGATTATTGTTTCGGGGGACAGAGACAGATACTGTAGAGGGAACCGTGACGGCCACAGTAGTCAATCGTATTGTGGGACGATCGTTGTTTCAAGCGATTTGTACTGTAGGGAGGACGACTAGATACGAGAGGAACCCGTGAAGCAGACCCGTTGAGATACAGTAGAAATGCTTCCGTTGGTGTTGACATCCAATCTGAGCGCGTCGATCAGTTCGAGCGCTTGAAGCCTTGTCTCTCGCTCGTTGAACAAGTCATTGGATATGACCAATTCCCTCCACTTTTACAACACCGACGATGGTCTGCTCTGAGTCTCTCTCGGTATCTATCGCTTTCTTCTCTACTTCGCTCGATCACCTAGCTAGACTGTGCGCGTCGTCAATCAACATCCACCAAGGCCTGCAAACTCGCACTCGGGTCACCACCGGGCCCACCTTTGAAGTGTGCATGCCGTACTGGTACTCATCATTTATCAGTTCACCGTGCAGTTACTGTCCGGGATATTAGACTAAGAGTTTGAACACGAACGGCTGGGTTGACAACGTATTGTGCGTATCCTCCCATCATTCCATGGCTAGTATGGCTCACCGATCCCTGATACGTGTAGAATGTTTCCTTTTTCTATTTTTACTTAGACCACCATGGACCTGCGCTGCAATACCTCAAACTCGTCGTCCAAGTCATAGACTGTAGGAGCACCTTCCTTAGACTTAACCTCCAAAAGTCTACGAGGCCTCTTTTCAAGCCTTCGACTTCTGTCGGTCAGTATCGCTCTACGCCCTCATGCTTTTTGGGAAGTGGTACACATTGTCCCTTCATTCAAGAGCACTCTCAAACGCATGTTCTTTGTTCGACACTTGACCAATTACTCGACCTCTCTTCATCTCTCAATCGGAACTGATGTATCCTTCATCATCACTCAATCTTCACTCGTCTTCATTCTCCTCATGTCTACCAAGATACACACTTCATATTCAATACATCGAGCTTCTCACTCTCAATCCTGACGATAACCGGAGCATCGGGTTCGTTCGTGGGTCCTCCGGGCTGTATGGTATTATTTCGATACCAATTCGCTTATTCTCTGACGTCGTCCTTCTCGGCAGCCTGTATGTCTGCTATACAAGATGTAGCCGAGCACTTTTTTTGCTTGTAATATCGCTTCCAACCTTCATCCTCCCGGTACCCTCATTTCTCGTCTTGACTGATACCTCATTACCCATACCCAATGCCTTGCGTTTGACGGTGGACATCAGTCTTTTGGGTATTGACAGCCTATCCATTCTTGTGACTCAATTCGAGACGTATAGCCCGTCGATTACTTATACGAATGCTCGCCTTGCTTCTTGCTTCTTAGTGCTCATTCATCTGGTTCTTCTGACGACCCTGTACTCCGGCCTGGAAGGTGGAAGGGTGCCGCCACCCTCTATCAAGACGATCTCTGTGACTATCCACCCCGAGAACTTACTCTAATCTGTGAGATTCATTCAAACGTGCTGCACGCGTACCTTCACGACATTTCAGACACTCCCAAGGCTCAAGATGAGAAAGCCTGAGTCCAAGTGTCCTCGGTTTCCCCTTCACGCTATCAGTCGTTATGGAACAGATCCACATCAGTTCTCGCCCGCGACGTGGTATTCCTTTGGTACATTGCTTCCAGCATCTCTCCCTTTCCAGACCCTAAGATCCTATATCTCGACTGCTAAATCGGATCTTTATTTAATGTGAAGGCGTAACTCATAGTGGCTATGCCAGAACTATGCGTACCCACTTCCTTATCTAGCATTCAATCGAACAAGTGCTCTCAAATCCCACTAGGCCTCTTTACATAACCTCGCCTACTGTCACCCCGTTATGCTCCGCTCCAGCGATACCCGTCCATTAATGGTTCGTACAGACCTCAGCCCTACATGCAATTACTCATTCCATCTCTTTCTAGAGACGAAGGGCGAAGCCAGTTCCCTCCAATTCCTTGCAATGGTCGTCGTTGGACTCACGGAATGCTACTGACACAAATCCAGAGTCTTCATAGCGGTGTCTTATTTTTGCTATATGCGAAGTGGCTCCCCGTGCTATTTGCTTCCGTACGATATTGAACTATATAGCAGAAAGGTACTTATCCCCCATCTCATCGAAGCTACAAAACAGACTCAAAGATGTTAGTAGCATCGAAATCGCAGCACTTCCCATTATTTATAATGGTTGTTTTCCTCGCTGGCCCATCGACGGGACTCGTTGTACATCAATATTGCGGAATCTGAACGTAAAGAAATTTGGCCTTGTCACTGCTATACTATGAGATCCAATCGGATTCCATGGTTGTATGCACCGTGCTATCCATCCTTTCACGTACGAAAGTGATACTATTATTACAAATAGACCATTTTGCTCTTCGCATTTACGATATGTTTCTCCGGATCTCTTAATTATTGTCAACGAACCTGGTTGTGATGGTGAGACTCAATTCATCAACTTCTCCGCTGTCACTGATGACTGAGTGCCTTATCTTCGACTTCCTCGGTGACCGACATGCACTGGTAATGGCACTAATGCGATAACGCCAACTTGCGGATACCGCTTCGCTTTCTATTGCCATCTTCTTCGGAGATGTTCTTTCACCCCCCCTATCACAGGCTGCCATTGCTTTATTTACAATGATAGATCGTTAGTCCCATCCGGAACGATGTACTTTCAGCACAATCCCCCTGATAGATATCGAAAGATCGCAACAAGTATCACTGTCATGGAGAATGTTCAACAAGTCGTATCATATAGTTTCCTGTTGACTTCCTGAACGTAAGTTACTGAGAGGTTTGTTGAACGTATCTCGAGGCACATGAAGAGACACGTTATCATTGCTGAAGATGTACGGGTCTCGACCTTAAATATTGGGAACATTATCATACATGCAACGGTGTTATAAACATATCAAGGTCGGCTTAGATCAACACTTGAACAGATACCGGGCTTCCGAGAAGTCAGGATATAATGCGAGAGCTAAGGAATGTAGGGAGAGTCACATATAGAGCGACAACCTCGCAGGAGAGTTATGATTGATCTGGTCTCAGGACATTCTCTCGTGTAGAGTCGTCAAAGGAGTACCGTACGCAAGCTTGCGTGATTACATCTGCGGGGATTAGAAAGCAGGAGTCCCAACTAAGGTAAATGAAAGTGGATATCACAGTATGATGCCAAGAGAGAAGAGGAAGAGGTGCTCGATGATAGGTACAACCGTGATCACAGATATGCTATCTACATGTTCAACGGGTATGGCAGCAGATAACAACACCTCTTCTACCATGCCGTCAGCTATGTATATCATCTTTCAGAAGCAAACTAGACCGCATCTATTTGGACATGCCTTGACACAGTTTAAACCTAGTCTCGCTGCACTTCTCAATAGTAAGTATCCCCGTTGCACGATTTGCTTCTTTGTAGGTACCATCTCAGAATGAACAAACGAACGAAATCCAAAATGAATTCTCATTATACTGCTCCAGGTAGTGTTTCCACTTTCTCGCCCATCTGATGTACCTTCAGACATACCCCTAGCGAATCAATTACACCTAACTTTTGTCTTGGATGAAATGTTTGCACTGCACAAGCATAGTGAAACAGTTCCTATCATTCATCTTGTGCTCATCTCTTCCTCTTAGGTACTTGCCTCTGATAGATGGGTTATGAGTCCATCCTGTCTGATCTGTACTCCCCTGATCATTATCCCCTGGTCTCAGTGCCTCTGCTGTCCATAAACTTTATCCTTGGAACTGCCAGTCAATGCAAATAGCATGATCTTGTTGGTATCTATTTGCTTAACAGGTAGTTCACTTATATATATCTATATGCCTTGACCACTACATCTCCACCAAGCCTACCATCTCTGTATTTTTGGCACATTGCTTGTATCATATCTACTAGTTCTCCTGTCTTACCACTATGTCTGATAAGCTAGATCTCACCCCTGATGAAGCTATTTTTGATATGTAAGTCATATTTCCTAATCATAGCTGCATCTAATATATATTCTTTAGCTCTCAAATTCGGATTGAGAATTTTATTCTCACTGTTGCCTTGAGTGATTACCATGGTATAATACATGGTCACAATCTAAAATTTTCTCTAGCTCTTGCTGTCTATGATACAATCTTGTCCTTCCCAAAGGAAGTCAGGTGTATCTGGCAAGGAAAATTTGGTACAGGGCCTGTCTTATACCTGCTTATTAGATATGGCACTGTGATCAATACACTTCTGTTGTTACTTCATCAATTTCCAATTTCTACAACAGTGATAGTAAGTGACATTCCTTATATTGATATCTTCTATTAAATCATACTATGAGGGGTCAGTTTACTATATTTATCATATATATAATTACACTAACACTTCAATAAGTTGTAAGATAATATATTTTACAGTCTACATTGTAGATATTTGTTGTCTTCTTTCATATGCAGGCAGGTCAACAAGATGTTTCCAATAACATTAACTAATTATATGGTGCTTTTATAGCATTTGACTGTGTACGCATCTGGAGCATCTGCCAACATGCATGGATTCCCACTATGATGGTATTTATTCTGAGTATGTTTGAGCCAGCTATCAATATGGTGGGTATCAATCTTCATGCAATATAAATCAGTACTTATATTATTAATAGTATGCCAATACCATCTCTGTTAGGGGATCATATCTAGTTGTATTATCAGGCCCATTGGCAGGTTGCTGGATTACAATAGAGGGTACTGTGTATACATAGTAAGCAAACTAGTCTATAAAAATATCAATATTGACATCTTAGGTAGTTGTATGATATCAATATTTCACTCTGCAGTATATCCTGATAGGTGATTTTTATAGTGGGTGTGATTACCAGAGCAATATCTGTAGCTACAGATGCTATGGTGCTAGGTATCACCTTGTGGAAAACAGTTCATATTCTCAGGGGGGATGCAGAGGTCAGAGCTAACAGCAAAGTTTCTACCATTATGATACACAATGGTAATGTTGTATATTGATTATCTCATATCTAATTACTGATACTGTATTTATAGGCTCTATTCAATTTGGGTAAGCAGAATGTTTTTAATATTTATAAGTGTTAATAAACAATATTAGTATACTACTTCTCCTCAATATCTTTGCAATGATACTTGATGTTTTGGCTGTGGCAAGTACTAATGATGTAAGAGATAGAAATACTTTATGTTTATATCAACTTTAACTAAATTTATTTTTAAGGGTGCCACAAATGCTTCAGAATTCATTTATATACAATGGATGTAAGCAGGCTTATTGATATTTTTTTGATATCTCTCTGATGTTACCATCTTCAGCCTCACCTCCATTATTCTATCACACTTCATCCTTGACCTCCGCTCTATCTATCACACAACCAAGAACCCTTCACAAACTAGCTCAAAGCTATCAAGTTTGCACTTTGCCTCAGCTATAGAGGGAAATATGGGAGCCACTTTGGCTACTTCTTTGGGTAGTAATAGAGAAGATCAGGAGGAAGAGACAGAGAAGATTCAGTACTCTGACTATCCATTCTCCACTGGATTGGCTGATATCAAAGAAATCAATCCAGTGGAGAATGTGGAGGAGACACCAGAAGCTGGGTAAGTATCATTATCTTACTGGCTCAGATAACCCCTAACAATTTTTGACTCTATTTCAAGCCCATCTGGGATTACTCATGATTCTGAACCTTCTATTCCACATACTAGTGTCAGTACTTATGCAGGTGAAGGGATTGAGGAGATTGAGCTACAGGAAATTGTCTAAATATCTGGATGTGGTCCTAAATTTATTTGTGGATAATCTTGGGTGGAGTGCTGATCTTGGACCATTTATCTATTCCTTGTTCTCTCTTTATTTATAATGTATACTTGATGTATCAACAGAAAGAGATCCTAAGTAGACATAAATTGATATCATTTCCTCAAAAATGAATGGAACACATCAATCATTGTGTTAGACTCTTGAATCAACTAATCATCACACATGGGCCTTGTAGCAGACAATTTAGAGTAAACGAAGATATTATGAAGTGATCATATAGATCACTACCATCATTCATGCTGAAGTTTCATGTGTTATATCCGGATAGACACGGAGGATGAGGTACGGACACTCCGAGAGCTATGGTTCCAGCGGTTTGGACCGTCTGCATACGAAAGCACTCACTTGTAAAAATGATACTCGTAAAACTTATCAGTAGACAAATAACTCGTAGTGGAAGAGTTTCGTCACTTGGAGAAACAGGATTGTCGAGGTCTTTTGTCCCGTCTATGGCTGATCATCTATATTTAGTTTACCTAGCCCCTCATCCTGGAACAATCCTCGCCGCAATGGTGGCCTAGTTTGTTTCACGTGTTGACCAATCCCAGTTTAGGATTGTTATTCTTGTTTCGGTATCAACGAAGGCGAACGCGACATCGCATCCTAGGTATAGAATATTTGACCGTAATGGTGGGGTCGTCATACACCAGAGTTCGCATTCTAAACAAATAGATGACGTAGATCATAGAGCCCCATGAGTGTGTTTAGTAAGGTACTTCTGGATCCATTCGACAAGAGGAAGCTAGATCTCCAGGACCAACAACCCACAGCTCATGTTCTCGAGAACAGGTCTACCCGTCAAAGCATGTAGCATCCATGGTACCTAGAGGTTTCGACAAGGTCAACGGTAGAAATGAAAGTACGTTATGGGCAAGTTTGAGTGGGCGTCGATCAATTCTAACCCTTGCTTGTCATCTCTGGTGACGGCATCGGCATGACATACTCTCTAATCCGCTCAGTCATCTCAAGCTTGTTGAGCACTACCCTGTCCCATGCGGCTCAATAATCCAGGGTCTCTCACCTCTTCTGCGCCAAACTGTTTCCCAAGTCGACGTAACTCGCATTGCACTCAACAGCGCATAACTCTCGATGTTTCAAGTTATACAAGCCTCGCTGTTTCTGAGCCGGGTAATCGGAAGAAGTAACAGTGAAGAGCATCTCACAGTCTCAGGATGCCCGACAACTCTCAGCAGGTAAGTAACATTCATATAATCAGAGGATTTCCATATCTCGCAGGGCACGATTACTTCCTACACCCCTTCGCCTCCCGATAGAGTTTTGTGAATCTATCACGGACTGGGTCGTTGCGGAGTATGATCCATTCATTCAGAATATATAGGTATGCTCCCCTCTATCGAACATGGCGATATCACACTCAGCTTCATCTTTTACTCGTCTCGACGTCAGAGCGAAATCATTGTCCACTTTCAACCGTAGTCTCAAGACGGCCCATTATCCCGTCTAATTCATCAATGGGCTAAGCATTGATTCAGACTCCGAGCACGCTGTGCCAGTGTCGTCGCTATTTATCGCCCACACATCTCAGAATCTCAAACCACTCCACATGTTCTGTTACGATCTGACTCGAGAACATCATGGCTATTGAAAGCGCCACTCTGTAGTTATGTACGCGACCTCGACCTCGGATCCACAGCTGAAGGAGTGGTTCCGACTCTGCGGGTCCTTAGTGAAATCGATCGGAAGTGGCCTGTGTGGTCCTTCCTGTGGGGGTCGTAACAATGATGAAATTGAGGTTGTCGGTGCATTCTACCTGGTATCCAGGTGGCATGAATGTATTGAAACCCTGGATCAGTGATGGGTGACCGTGGAAGAGATTCGACACACGTTCGATTACATCCATTATGTCGATTCTATCGAGGATTAGCATCTCTGGTGAGAAGCACGATGATTTATAACCCTCACCTCTGACGTTTGAAGTCTTTCATGACATCGAAGAAGTGCTTGCAGACCTTGGGTCTATCCTTAAATTGAAGTCTGACCGAGTCCAAGTACGCCAAAGCGTCGGTGATAAATAACGGTCTGTCTGATGGGCCTTCTCCGAAGGAAGACTTCTGATCCATAGCAGGTTTCTCTGAGGCCATCAGAGTATCTGTAGCTGGAGCATCAACAGCTGATGAAGGTGCGCCTAGTGCAACAGGTGGCGGAAGGTCAAGCAGCTCGCTTGTTAGGTTTCCAGGAGGAGGATTGTCTGTGACGTTATGAGGCTGTGCTGCCACATCCTCGTCGCTCAACATCATGAGCACGTCTGGTAGAAGAAGAGAAGGGAGTGCTTTAGAACGAGATGCAGGGGGAGAATAAGCCGCGTTTGTCCTGTTATAAGTTCACTCAATCGCATTGTTCTCTCGGCGGTCACGATAGAATTAGATAAGATCATAACGGCTCGATCATCTGCTGTTATCCACAACCACTAAATCTTGGTCCGATTACTTACCTATCATGACTCGTAACCTTCACTGGCAGGCTCCTGGGACAGTGAAGCAAGCAAAGTCGCTTGAATATTCAGAACCCCTTTCAGATTGATCGAAGAGGAGGAGGATATATCTTATAGTCTCTATCTATGCTACCGAACATACGCTGCTGCTGATGACCGAATGACTCGGACATGAGCTATCTCTTTGCCAACTTTAGGTACCTATCAAGTACTTATCAGCGGCAACGTGAACAATGGCCCCTCGGCCTCGGTCTCACCTTGCTTTCGTTCTCGACTCGCCCATTGAGCGTGAGCCAAAGTGCGTTCACAATGACCTGTGCTCTACCCTCTCTGAAGTCTCTCTCATATAGCTCTTAGTACACTTGGCTGATATCCATCAGTCTCGGACTTCTAGTAATAATAGAAGCTATTCATATTTTTCAAGAATTCTCGTTGGTGGAGTAACATACTCAAGCAAACGAGCGTGAGTAGGACTGGGGCTTTGGTGGCATAGCTTCCTCCGTCAAGCCTTAAATGCACCCTTATCTTCGGTCTGTACTGCATCCCACGCTATTTATTTCTGTTCTCGCTTTCGGGGAACCCAATCACTGAACATAATTCTTACATCCTCAGGCTTCTAATGCGCACACTATTCACCATACCTTGGCTATAAAACCTAAGCTACGATCGTCTTCGCGGCATCAGTAATCCTCAAAATCTCGCTCAACCTCGCCTCAAATATGTCCGTGACGAGCTCCATCTCTTCCGCAGTGTTGTATTCCCCACCAGTCATCCAATGACACTGCAGTTGTCCATCGTACTGATAGAGGAGGTTCATCGGAGGCGGGGCGCGCAAGCGAATACCCGTGATTATGTCTTCGACAATAAGAGTCTTGTTTCCAGAGGAGGGATGGACATGTTTGAAGAGACCGAGTCGGTCCGTATCTCCAATAGAAGACATGATGATCGCCGGGATTCCGAACATACTAGGATCAAAAAACTTGGCTCCGATTTCTTTCTCGATTTCTCGTTGGTACCATGCATCCAACGAGAGCTGAAAGAAAACTCTGGTGAGAAAATGTTGTGTCTGATGTGAATGAAAACTTACATCTGCTCCCTTCCATCCACTAGCGATATCCTCGACGGCTTTCCAGAATAACCCTTCATCTACCTGACGAACACCTATTTTCTTGTTGGTGTCTACTTTGACTAATGCCTTGATATGTTTTGCCGGGGCCATAATCGGCATACCGTCTATCGCGCAGAGAGGAGCCCCAACGGCCGATTTGAAATCATGATAGCCACCAGGTAACTTATGTCGCTATTCCACATCATCAACCAAAATTGATAACACAACGATTTCAGACCACCTACGTGGTTCACAAAGTTGAACGCCACCAGATAGAAATTGGAAGCCTCATAAGCTTCGGAAACGAGCTTGAACCTCTCGTTGCCCTTTCGACCGGCGATATTGAGGAATGCTTCAATGTGAGCTAGGGCGGATAAAGCTGTTATGACTTGAGTAACGGTTCGTCCATGTTCATTTGTCAGTTGATGTAATTTGGCAGTTGCCTCTTTGGAAAGCTTGGTCAAGCGCGTGATGTCTCCCTTCTTACCTGTCTCCAACGGAGGGTACATCCATGGAATCTTGGACCATTTTAGTATCTCGTTTTCGGCTGTTTTAAACAACTCCACTTACTACACCGGGAGGAGGTGCTGATCCTGCTGGAGGGATTGTAGGGGGTGCCAGATCCACGATGCTACCTTTCTCGACGATCATCTTGATCAGCGCCGCCGGAGGAACCAGTCTTGTAGTTTCGGCCCCCCACTTGGGTGTATCGATGGAGCCTTTGGTCTTGTCGATGACACCAACCAATGCTTCTACAAGCAGGTCCAGGAGGGACATCGCGTTCCGACCATCTATAGAATTGTGAGAGATCACTAGACTAAAGGTACGACCCCAATATACTCGATCAGTCTTCTTAACCTTAGCAGTAAGAAGATATTATCACTCACCTAATGTTCCATCCAGCGGTCATTGGGGAAACGTGCACCTCCGCGACGTAATGATTGTCGCCAGGAAACCAGAGACAGTTGTCTTTCAATTCAACATGACGTTCGTACAACGTCTTGACATCGTCGGAAAAGAAGACTGTTTCAGAGGCCCATTCGTCAACACCCACGAGGGAAGCAGGTAAGTTATACTTGAGGCCAAATCCGCCTCCGGGTTCTGGGAATTGGACACCTCTGGCAGCGATCTGGGGGATCAAATGACGAAGGTGAGTCCAAGCAGCCCGTACTTGCGGCTCGAAGACTTCCCGTGTAGGTGTGAATGTAGGGAATGTGAGGGCAGCGCTGTTAGTCAAGTGTGTAAAGCCGTCCATGCGGGTTCTATGTCATTTTCTGTCAGCCAGTCCAGACAGATTTCAACTTTTGACGTACTCCATGTATGCTGAGAATGCCTCTATACCGAAGCATCTTCGGACGAGCGTATTTTTTGACGAGTCGGTGGGATGCCAGAGGTATTCTTCTGTGGGGTAGAACTCCATGGTAGGTCCCAGGGATATTGAGGTAAAGGGTTTGTTTTCTTTCGATTTCGATCTGTGTCCGCTCTCTAAATATGCTTCTCTCCTCAGACCTCAAGACACATCTTTGCTAACACTGACAAAAACAATGCATGTTTTACTCTACTTTCCACGTGAAATCGGGCATCACGGCTTTGAAGTGAGTGCTACAGTTGAGTTTTATTCGACCAAGTTCGAATTCATCTTCCTGTTGTTGATACAAACGTGATACCGACACTCTTAGTGCTGACATTAGTTTCTTTCTAGATGCTACCTTTGTCAGAAACGTACTCATTGTTCTTCGCGACGCTCATAAGACATCCATGCCAAGTCTGCTGTTGTTTCATCGGTCTATCACATTACCGCAAATCCCCGTTTTTCACGTCTTACATGCGTAAGGGTCTGTCTCGCTGAAATATGCCTTTATCAGACATTTAGTTTACACCAACGCCTGAAAGACAGAGGTAGTATCTTCGTCACCCACCCATAGTGTTCAAAAGCATCCTGTGTAATCGAGGTGTGTTTCATTTCGTCTTTTTCAAGTCATGGTAAGGGGCCACCGAGTTGCATCTTACTCTAAGCTCTTCTACGACTTCTCCTCTATACTCCAGAAGTATGGTAGTATGTGTTATCATGTACTTATACTAGCATCCCGGTAGAAATTTTGTAGTCTGTGAAGGCGAAATTAGAAGATGACTCACAAATATCATTTGAAGCATTGTCAGGAGCTTTCTCCGAAGGCTCAGATTTCTTAGAAGGAACCAATGCTTCCTTGTGAAGGAGATTGGGTTCCGTCGATATCTGCTTCTCTTCCAGGTTCCTAGTTCCAAGTTCCTAGCTTCAAACCTGTCACGCCATATCTGTACTCTGCGCACTCCGACAATATTATTCGTTCCTTCTTGAATTTCTCCTTCTTTACACTCGTTCCTTCTCTTGCTGTCTATAGTTGTTCCTACAAGTATAAATAGCGCAGTCAGGGTCGCCTCTAGGCTCTCCCTCCTTTCGCTTTCCCTCCCGCTCCCATTCCTTCCTTCGCTCTCAAGAGGACATTCTATCCGTAACACCCCCGCTACATTTACTCTACGCGCATATAGTAGGCGGTAGTGAAACACCGGTACCAGTGAGTACACTATTATCTCAAAATCACCATTCCGCCGACCCTGCTTTTGCTTAAAATCGAGAGCGGACACTGGGCATCATATATCATGGTTCGATGGTGTAGTTGGTTATCACGTTCGCCTCACAGGCTTCTGCTGATGTGCGCGAGAGGTCTCCGGTTCGAGCCCGGGTCGAATCATTTTAGTGGGATTGCAGGACGATGAACTTGGCGAGACGGCTGCGGACGGTGAGCCGGGGGTGGAATAGAGAGAGAGGAGCATTGTGGTAGCACTGCTATAGCTACTGCCGCATTTGCGATTGCACGCCTATTGCGTTTGAACGTGCGCTCAATGCTTGAGCTCTGATCTCTCTTCCTCGTCTTCATCTCCTTCTTCTCTTCTCTCGGCTTCATTCCTCTCTTCTCTCTTCCTTTCTTCAACCCCCGTTCCATATTCCCCATTCCAGGATGGCCAACGACAAGACACCAACCCAGACCCCGCAGGACGAGTCTGTTGATGAAGAGACCAAAGCCGTCTCCGTGCCAGACTCTGGCGACAGCGGCGAAGGCAAGCTCAAGATGATTGTTTCGCTCGTCAAGAAGTGTCTCGGAGTGAAGGATATTGCCTCCATGTATGTTCTTTCCAGCTCAGGGTTCAAGCGTCGTCAATTCATCTATTCTTGATCGTAGGCGGTTGTCTCTTCCCGCGTCCCTGCTCGAGCCCATCCCCAACCTAGAGTACTGGCACTATCTCGACAGGCCCGATTTATTAGTTGCGTAAGTTTGCACGGTCCAACTACTTCGTGCTTTGCTTGACGTCGTTCGTATATGCTTAGGATTAATGACTCTGATGACCCCTTTGAACGAATGCTTGCTGTTGTTCGCTTCACATTCTCCAAAGACCTCAAATTTATCGTGAGTCGCATCTCCGATAGCATACAACATCACTGACTCCCGATATAGCGAGGCAAAGTCTGCAAACCGTACAACTCCGTCCTGGGAGAACACTTTCGTTCACATTGGGATGTTCTCCCTGTGAGCTACCCTTCGGATCCTACCCAACCTCCCATCCAGCATCTCTATCTTTCTGAAGCAGCCGCCAAGTCCAGCTACTCCGTTCTCTTAGCCCCTCGGAATACAGCCGCTCTTTCTGAAACTGCCTCATTCAAAAGCGGCAAGAGTGGGCAGAGTACGGTGAGCGGGCTTAGTGTTACCAAGGCCAACTCCACACCCGGAACACCTGGCAAAAGGAGCAACAGCACCCCAGCCACTTCTCCCGAGCTGTTTGAAACCGAATTGGACGCTCAAATGTCTAGTTTGAGTCTCGGGAGCAGGAACACATCTCAATCAGGCGACCTCGTCGAAGGAGGGAACATCGCTCCTGACCGTGAACGAGCTCGAGTCGCCTACCTGACGGAGCAAGTGTCGCATCATCCACCCATCTCGGCATTCTCTGCCTACTGCCCAAGCCGACAAATCGAGTTGACAGGGGTTGATCAGATCTCTGCCAAGGTTTCTGGGACAACGGTACGCGTCATGCCAGGAAGTTTTAACAAGGGTGCCTTCGTACGTATCAAAGGTGGAAACGGCGCCGGCGAGACATACCAGATCACACATCCCGTGGCTTCGGTGAACGGGCTTCTGCGAGGGAGCTTCTATGTCACTGTCTCGGAAAGTACTATCATCACCTGCACGGGCGCAAGTGAGAATGGACCCCACTATCGCGCGATCATCGAGTACAAGGAGGAAAGCTGGTTGGGGAAGGCTCATTTCCTCTGCGAGGGAGTCATTCACACCTACACCCCTGGCTCGCGCGAACATGCTGACTGGACGAAAGTCAAACACGTTCCTCGTTCGCGCGTCGTTGCCGTATTCGACGGATCATGGAAACATCTCATCCGGTGGAAACGTGCTGGTCCCGATATCGATCCAGACGAGACTGAGTATGCGACTCTGCTTGACATTTCGACGTTACATGTTATACCGAAGACGGTGAGGCCGTTGGAGAGGCAGTTGCCGGATGAGAGTAGGAAGCTTTGGGAGAACGTGACTGCGAAGCTGTTGTCGAAGGAATATAGCGAGGCGACGAGGCATAAACTGGCGATCGAACAAAAACAGAGAGATGATGCGGCAGAGAGGAAACGGAAGGGACAGAAGTAAGTTCTTACCTTTTCATCCCTCCCCTCATCCAAATATCCTACTAACCGACGTCTACAACTGTTTTAGGTTTATACCCAAGTATTTCGATTCCGACATCGACTCAGGTATTCCCATTCTGACTGAAGAAGGTCGGAAAGCGTTGGAAGAAGAGTTGAAAGAGGAAGGCCCATACCCCTTAGAACCTACGCCCGAAGGTGCAGCGTTAACTTAATTTAGTGGCACATCACACCAGGGCACGATGATGATTGCATAGTTTGCTCAAATTGCATAGTCTCCCCCATTCTGCATTCTCTTGTATAAGTAACAGTTATCTACGCATAGGCATCTGGTGACTCCCTTATGATTTTGACGACAGGGATTTTTTTTCGGACCCTTACATATATCATTTACAAAGTCTTGACCCTCGGTGCTTGATACTACCATGCTTTTAGATGAAATGATCCTTGTGTATAGATCTAAGTGTTCATCTCGTTGTTCTATATTTTGCTCGTGAAACTCTGAAGAGGCAATCTCCCGTCTCATCTTTTCAAAATCGGCATCCCATTAACACGCCGCTGTTGACGAACACGGCAGTACTTCAGTCCGACGATGAGAGCAACCAAAACCGCTACACCCACTACGGTTCCTGCGATAGCACCAGCCACACGTCTAAAAGAGTCGTCGAAATTCGTATCTGTGGAAGTGGAGGAAGGTGCCGGACCGGGGGTGGAGGAGGACGTTGCGATGGGTGAGGAAGAACGGCTACTGGTCGCGATGGGTGGGGAAGAATGGCTACTGGTCGCGATGACTGCGTTTAGACAGGAAATATCGGTGCCGTTTGTGATTGTAAATGGGGAAGAGGTAGTAGGGAAGGAACGTTCAGACGCTATAGCCCGAACGATATATGTTCCACCTGGAAGGTCGACTGGGGACCAAGTGTACGAATTCATTAGACCGGGTTCCGGAAAGGGCCCGAATCGACGCCAATAAAAACGGAATGTTGGTCGTTGTTCGAGACGTGCTTTGTCGATGAGGGTGGTGGGTGGACGGAAGAAGTAGTTTGTGACAAGAAGAGTGAGATTGTGCAGATCGCCAGAAGTGGACCAACCGATGACGCCAGAGGAACAGGTAGTCATGTTTGGGATCTCGTTGAAGCTGAGAAAGGGCATGGTGGAGATACCAGAGGAGATAGGGAGGGGGTAATCGGAAAAGAGGGTGAGTGTTGAGCGAGGTAGGGTAGGGTCCCTCATGATGCAGATGAGCGTAGGCTCAAACTAGGATAGATGGGTGAAAGGAAACGTGAGGGAAATCGAACGAGGCTCGATCAACTGGATCGAGATATATAGTAGAAAGTCGAACACTATTTTGAGTATGGGAGCTTGGGTCTTCGATTTCAGGGTCGAGGTAAAATGAAAGATGGACGCGCTATGCCTTCAGGTACCGCCCAGCCCCATGACCATGCGCATGCATTGACAGGAGCAGGAGCAGTATGCATGTCACCTAACGAAGTGTCAGAATGCATATCAACTCGAGAAGGACAAACTCGACTCGTCTGAAATACGAGTTTGCTTAGGTCAAATGAGCAGAAACATCTTGATGGTACACACGCCGAGGTGCACTAGAAGACCAAAAGGAAGAGGATGTTCATGGAGATCAGGATAGCCATCTACCAGATCCTGGCACCCGGGATCAAATTCACACTCCTTCTTAGATGTCTTGGCTAGACTCCGTGGAACGTCTCCATGAATAGATCGAGCGAAGAGAATTATACGAAAACGAATTGTCTTACCTTTTGAACCCTGTGTTACAATTTTCCACTAGTGTGCTTGAGTAACCCATCGAGCAGTTGATAGAAAAATGCAGAGAAGGCATAGAGTGACTTCATTGTGTAGTCTAATTATAAAAGGGTAGTTAGTATCGATTTAACTTGTATCAAAGAGGCTCAGGGAATCAACATACGTTGTGAAATTTTTGCTCCTTTCGTCATCTCCAACAATCCTTTGGGAACATGATTAAAATTCCAAGTGCTTGCGCGATCTTAGTCAACGATTTCAATCTTGCGAATGACCAGGATACATCTATATCGAGTGGTAACAAATTATGTTCCGAGGCCTTCGACGTCGAAACGCACTGCAGTAGTGGCCGTTGAGGGGATACAACTTTCGGAATATTTTGAAAAAAACTAGTGGAAGACTGTTAGTACTAGACTGAATTCTAGTAAGAGTATGTCACCCACATACAGAAGTTCGTTTACCACTGTCATCGGTACCCGCCTAGAATCGAAAGTGAGCTCTCGCGTAGCAATGCCTTGAAAATTTCCCTGCTTCAAGACAGGAACGACGTTTGCACTGATCATTAAAATATCGCAACCGTTTGAACATTCGAGTTACTAGAGGTACGCTGTAGTATGTCGGGTAGCCTATTGTACTTTTCAGCAGGAAAGTTTAGTAAAGGTAGATGATGAATTTATAACGGCTTACATACCAGCATATATAATACACAGCATGCGCCACGCCCTACTACGACACAATCACCCCTCCTTGCATAGAGTATAAGTATTATTTACCATGTAGCAGTCACGGTGTCAATGTCTTAGTCAGTATAGGAAGCATGCTTTGATATATCCAGCTGCGATATTAATAACCAACCAGGACTTCATCCAGAAATAAAATATTTGCGTTCGTAGCTATGTAGGGGTCAGAGGCAGAGTGAGCCTGATGATTCTTCTCGGGCGTAGTGGACGGCGCTAAGCAAGCTAATCGTAACGTCACTGACATGTCCTGGCCTGTTGACACCCTCTTGGACTGCTACCAACTCTACCAACTCTTTCATTTCTCACCCATGTGCTTTTCGAGGCTTTCCACAACGATACTATCATTGAGATATCGATCACTCATACATGTCGACTACTCAAGTACTCACCGACCAATTCTAGCTTCATACAATAGTTATCGTGAAGCTCGCAACTTGACATACACACTCACGCAATGAAGCCATATGGCGGTTACCATTTTTACCCGTATCTACCCAACTTCGCGTTATACTCAATAGTAGCATAGAAATCGAGCCCAAACGACCCCAAACATCTCGGATCTACCCATCCCTCTAACTTCGATTCTCTTCAGCACAAGATGTGGCTGGAATTCAAATTGGTAGTCAAGGTTCTTTTGTCACCTGCAAAGCTTCAGGTCCTTCTTCGCAGCCCATAGCACATACAGTACACCGAAATAGACCCAAACACTCATAACAATCCCGTATCAGCCCTTAATAAGGGAAGCTTCGCACCACGAGCTATGGTCGTTAACACCGCATGATTCCAAGGGGCGACCGACAAACATAGAACTTCTTCAAGATAACGTTTCATTTTTGGATCCCGTCCCTGTTCCTGCCATTTACTCCGTTACAGTGTGTCGATACAGTGCGGCCCCTTTGCAGATATTACCCACGCGACGTCGCGTGCCATCTGATGTCATACGGAATTTCGATGCATTTGGTTGCTCTATATCAGTCTATATCCGACCGTCAACTTCTTTCCCGCTGACTATCACACATGTTTCGATTGGAAAGCTTCGTCGCGCGCACGAACCAATGTGTCGGCATTTCCGAATAATCCCCATGGCTAGGTATTAGACTGACACCGTACAATGATGCTGATGACAATTCCGACGGTGGTATAAATACGCGACCTCAATGATGTACACCTCCTGACGACCCTCGTGTACGTAGCTCTACCTGTCCACCATGGTCTTCGTCAAACGTGCCACTGGGGTTATACTTACTACCTTGGCTCTATCCCTTACGACTGGTGCAGCTCCTAGTGCCGCCGATCCTTGTGCCAAGTTTGCCGGTCAGCAATTCGTCGTACCTGCGGATGCTTTAACTTGCTTGAAGTCGTTCCCCTTCAATGAGACTTTGCGGCAAAACGTCCTTACCAACATAGCTCGGGTCTTTGACTTCTTCACTTTCGAAGATTTCTACTTGAATTCACCTGCACCGTTCCAAGAGTCGACCACAAACATTCGGGCTGATATCGCACGTATCAACCGCACTACCTTTGCTGTACGTCGCCGGAATCATCCCATGATTCCTAGGAACAAAATTAATGACCACTCTTTTGATCCTCCTATATTAGACCGACTACGACTTCAATAGGGCTGTCTATGATTTCACCACCCAGCTTAACGATGGACATACTCGTGCGTAAATCCTCGCATCTTTCTCGATGAAATGTGAAACTGACTGCATCTTCTATCATTTCTCAGGCTGGTTCCCCAACTGCTATACATCTTTCCAGAATCTTTTACCCACCCCAGTGGTCACCCTTGAGGAAAACGGTGTCCAAAATGTCTTCGTCGCGCCGGACTCTGTAGAGTTTGTCAACCTCCTCGGAGTAAACTACACTAGCCATTTCGACCAGATAGGATTCAACTTCAGACGATTTGCTGGGGCAAAGGTGCTCTCTATCGAAGGCCAGGACCCGTATGCATATGCAGACTTCATTGCGAAAACGGCTAGTGGAAACTATCTTGACCATGGTGTAAGGGTCAACAGTGTCTTCAGCAGCTATCGAATCAGTGGAACGGACTTTTCGCAACGGTTTGGAGACATCTCCGGGCCCGCCTTCCCAGACAAGAACTTCTTAACGATGACGCTCATCCCTGTGAACTCCACGAAATCCGAGACCGTCCAAGTTCCATTTTTGGCAAGCTATGTTGGAGCACCCTTCACTGACCGAGCATCGTTGTACGTACCCTTTCTTCTATTCGCCAGCATAATTACTAATAATTAACAAATACCAGCTGGACGGCCAACTGTGCTGCCAACGACGAGACCAACGGGGTCAACCTCCGAAACAGTGGCGTATCTGCCAAACGAGCTACGCAAAAACAAGCCCGTGCGGTCATTATAGATAAGACTCCTGCGAATGGAGTTGGACTTCCCAGCCAGTTCCAGCCACGGTTGCCACAGACGGACGGAAGCACCGGTGTGATCAAATCATATATCCTGCCGGATAACAAGACTGGTGTGGTAAGTGTGACCTTCTGTGTGAAATACGAACGAGGTCAATGTTGACGCGTGATCCATTGAGTACAGATGTTCGTTGGGTCGTTCGAGGGTGATTTCAATCAGTTCCAGACAGACACGGTTGCTGCTATCGACCAATTCAAGGCTTCTGGGGTGTCTCGCTTGCTTATCGACCTGACTAACAACGGAGGTGAAATTGAGTTTATTCGGCTTGACCTATGTGGTTCTCTGACATCTTCTCGGACAGGCGGGTTCGTTTGCTTGGGACAGTTCCTTCATCAGTATTTGGCTGGTGCCAAGATTGGCTACCCGTACGTTTCTGGCAGTCGTTCATATGATCAGACTATTTACGTGCATTTTCAGAGGCTTTGTGTCAACCTCCCGTGCGAATCCCTTGGCCCAAAAGATTGTGGCCGCAGATATTGCGTTAGGAGTTACTGGACAAATCAGTTTCTACGCTCCTGATAATTGTGGGTATCATATATCCTCTAGCGTTCAATCTTCCAATGTCGAACACGATCCTCATATTATCTTCCTTACAGGGGCATTCCTTAACGATACTCCCCAACCCGTAACTTTCAACTATAACACTCCCAGTGCTCCTTTCAAGATCAATGGAGTCAGCGACCCAACCTCTCAACGATTCCACGTGAGTGACGTGTTTATTATGAATGAATAAAGCTTACTAGACGACGCGCTACAGGACATCTGCACGCCTTTCGTTGTCCCTGTCCCTGAGGAACCACCTTTCGACTTGAGGTAAGACTATTATAGGCTTCCACTAGTATATGCATCTAAATTGGTACACTATAATAGCAATGTGGCAATTGTCAGCAACGGGAACTGTGCTTCGACATGTGCGATGTTCAGTACTCTCATGTTTGAACGTCACCAGACCAAGATCGCAATTTTCGGCGGCAAACCAGGCGAGCAATTGCAATACAAGGGTGGGTATATTCAAATGGGCTTTTCTGTTCGTTATATAATGGTGATATGGTACTATAGGTATGGCTGGTAACCAGGTATTGGAGTGGGCCGACCTCGATACTGAGATCAAGACTGCTGGCGTGAAAAATGTCAGTGCTTCTCATTTACATCAAGTGTTGTACAGTTTCTGACCTGACTATAGGATCCCCTGGCTCCTCCCGATCTGTAAGTTGTTCATCCTTTCGTTACTTTCCATACGGCTCAACATCCCGTTAATACAACTAGTCTGATCCAAGGCAATATGAGGTACGACGCATTATCTTCATCGTCTATACATTCAACTTAACCCCGTTCTTCCTTAGACACAATTGGAGAACCGGTAAGCAGAAATAACACATACCTCTCACGTAGAGATTAACTCAACCACATGGCTCGGTCTTCAGCATGGAGTTTCCTCGACGAGAACGTACCAATCGGTAAGTCTCCAGCGTCCCAAAGAAATCTAGAGCGAACAGCTGATCGACCCTGCTTCTTGACAGCTTACGAGTCTGAATTACCGCAATGTGAGTGACTATTTTTGGAACTATCCTTATTTCTGGCTCACGGATGTTTTCTCTTACTCTAGTCCGGTTCGCATACACGAAGGACACGTATAACGATCCCCAGAACCTGTGGACTTTTGCGTGAGCACTCACTTATCTGCTTCGTTCACCACGTCGACTTATCTACTCATTCGTATGTAGGGCTTCCAAACTGCTCCATTGAGATGTTCTATCTGTCGACGATGCATATGGAGTGGAACGCCACTCGTCGTGTGACCCAACGACGTCGGTGATGTAGGGTAGCAATGTAAGAGGAATAAATAGCCACGGAACGAAATTATTCGGTTGCGTGCTGGCATCTATTACTATTACTATTGAGCATTACACTATGACCCTAATAATGCTGCTCTGAAAAGCCCAGCGTTTTGATAGAACGAAAAGGTAGAGTGGGGGGAAGATAAAAGCTACACAATGCGCACTCATGCACAGCAACAACTGAGCTTCCAGGGGTATGCGGTGGTTCTGTTCATGTACATCAGAGGGTAAGAACAAAAAGTAAAAGAAGCTAGGGATGAAAATAATAATATGGTGCTTTAGAAAACATAAGAAAGAATCAAAAGAAAAAATAAGTCCTTTCAATGCGGAGACCGTCGTGCATCGCCCTGCGGTGAATGGCTCGAACTTCTCGATCCGTCACGATGTCTCCTTAAATCTGAACGCAAATGAGTCCGTTCGTCAACCTCATCATCGTAATCGTCGCCCTCGTCTACTTCTGGTAGCCTCTCCAGTCCTACACTATCCGCAGGGGCTAATTCATCATCGAATGCGCTGAAGAGTGTCTGAGATCTTTGACCCGACGTTCTCCGCGCGTGCCCTGGTCCCCCGCCTATCGGTGTATTCGCAGCACCATTCCAGCCGTCGATGGACATTCGTCCTGAGATGCTCAGACGAGGGTTCATTACCCCACCTTCAAGTGCCGAATGTCCGTTTTGAGGCTGACTGTTATTTTTCCTTGAGATTTCCAACAAGTGGACGCCGAGGAATGTGATAGTGAAACCAGCTAGTAGGGATATTGAGTTGGCTGGGTTGTCGGTATTGAATCCTTGGAAAAGGATGACTGAAGCGATAATAGTAGCCGTTGAGAAACCAACGTAGTACAAGGGATTGACGCTGCGTTGACGTTAGTCAGAGGACGAAGAGAGTAATCCAAAATACGTACACATTCGTTGAGAATGTATCAAGCGCCTTGTTGAAGTAATTCATCTGTACGAGGATGCAGGTCACCACCACAATACCGAACACGTATGTGCTAGGGTGTGTGAACTGATTATTACCCGCCAGTGTGAGTTTGACAGCAACTCCGAATCCCTTGATAGCCATGACGGACACAGAGCCGACGACTGAGCAAATAGAAATATACACGAGGGAGTTGGTGCGCCCATACTTCGGGGCTACAGTGTAAATCATGACCAGACTAAACACCAGCGCCGTAAAGCAGTACAGGAGGAAGCCTATCCAAAACAGAATTTGTCAATTTGATTGCGAGTGCTTTTCCAGGGTGCGAATGTCGTACCTGGCTGCACAGCATAGTGAAGGATTTCGTCCACAGTTTGAACATCCTTGTCTTCTGGGGCGTGCAGCACGATGATGAGGGAACCTAATAGACACAGTGTGCACCCGACTCTTCCGATGTGACCGAGTTCTTCGTTGAGAGGAATGAGGCCAATACAGCTCTACAAGACGAGTCGAGACAATAAGCACACGATCGACAGAGTGAGTGAAAGCAGGGACGCACCCAATGATGACACTGAGGGCTCCTAAAGGGGTGACCATGATGGGTGGGGCAAACGTATATGCAGCAAAGTTTGCAACTAGATTCCGGTCAATAATAAGCAAGCGAGTTTGGCGCAGGAATTCGTACTTTCTCCTAGAATCACTGTATAGGTCATGTTCTTAACTCAAAGTACATGCGAGTTAAATTACACCACTCACATAATGACATTCCTGCCCACCAGATTGGGTTTTTGAGGTATGTGTAGTTGTCAGATGCTTGTGCATACGCCGATCGTTCAGCAGCATCATTGAGACCCTACAATACAAAAGTAATTACACCACATATTTCAGCCCAATTAGAAATATAGCTACCTTCTTGGTGAGAATGAAACTTGTTCCAATCGCCACGGAACTGGAGACCGCTAGCGTAAGACCTATCCATTTGTCCTCGACCATCGTCGGACCGTCAAGGAAATGCGAGCTTTGTTCGCGAAATCAAGTTTCAACAAAGTATAAGGAGAGACTGAGTTTGTCGTAAATCGTGAGCAGACAGAAGGGAATAAAGAAGAGCTCTTGACGGGTGAGTGTATGAGAGTCGGTCGTGCCACGCGAAGCTCTCATTCCAGACCAATGTGTGTAGACGTCACGCGCAGTCACACGCAAGCGTGAGCGAAAAGTCACAAAAACTCATGTTGTGTACATGTTCAAAAGTTCCATAGCGATTGCTGCGTGCTGTTTACTGACTGTTCTCCCTAAAAAGTAGCAATCCGAGATGTAGCAGAAGAAGTATACGAGCTCAGAGTGTAAATACAATTATGAGGTAGACATTCGTTTTCGACTGGTGCTCGGGGTCTGGGCCGGCATCTTTCATGCTTGCATGTGTCGAATTAGCACTTTCATATCTGGATGTTGTGTGCAATCCGAGGGATAGCTAGGTTAACCACCATCACCTATCGTCCGAAACCCACTGTAAGGTTTAGTTTCACATTTACTCGATTTGCAAGCATGGGTGCCAAAGCTGCCCAAACCGTTGACACGACCAAACGTCTGGAAGCACTCCGGACCTTGATGGCCAAACCTGAACACAATGTCACAGCTATCGTGATTCCAAGTGAGGACCAGCGTATGTAACCGATTTCATTGCAGTCACCTGTTGGTAGTACGATGGTTTTGCTGACAGTCGTAATGCGTATTGATAGATTCAAGCGAGTACATCGCTGCCTGTGACGAAAGGCGCGCCTACATCTCTGGTTTTAATGGTTCTGCTGGTAGGTTCTGCTAGCGGTGCCCCCTTCTTCGAAGATTTGAATGTTTCTCGACAGGAACTGTCATCATCACATTGAATGATGCATACCTCTTCACTGACGGGCGCTACTTCCTCCAAGCAGAGAAGCAGCTTGATAGGTAGGAACTGCGAATGACACCTGATTTATGACTGAAACTGACGACCGAGAAGCAATTGGACTTTGATGAAGTCAGGCTTGACAGGTAGGACGGTCACAGGGAATCAATCATTACCCATTTACTTACACTCATCTTTATAAGATGTTCCAACCTGGCAAGACTTCCTTTCCAAAGTAAGCCATATCACGACTATACTCCAATAGCTAATGGATACTTAAATCATAATCAGAACCTAGACAAACAAAGCAGGATTGGCATCGATCCAACTCTGATCACAGCTGGTCTGTGCTTTTTTCTCCTACACAAAACGTATCTAAAATCATTTTCTCAGTGGACGCGGAATCCCTCGAAACGTCGTTAAAGCCTAACGAATCCCGTCTAGTCTCACTCAGTGAGAACCTAGTAGACTCTATATGGAACGATCGCCCCTCTCGACCAGCCAACAACGTCTTCCCATTAGATACCGCATATTCCGGTAAGTATCCTGGGTAGGTTATTAACGAATTGCGAATAATATTTTGGTTGGCATCGTAGGCGAAACTCATCAAGACAAGATTAAACGTCTCCGTGAGGAGCTAAACAAGAAACCCCACAAAGCAATGGTGGTCAACATGCTCGACGAAGTGGCCTGGCTATTCAACCTCCGTGGTTCTGACATCGACTACAATCCAGTTTTCTTTGCTTATTCTGTGATCACACAAGATCAAGCGCTAGTTTTTATTAACCCCTCTCAGGTTGACGATACTGTTCGTAGTCATCTCGGAGACTCGGTTCAGATCAAGTCATACGACGAGTTCTTCCCTTATTTAAGTGGGTTGGGTGCCGATCTTGGTTTGAGCAAGGAATCGGTATGCATCTCAGAGACACAGACTCCAAATCACCGCCCGGATTGACTCAATTGTAGCAGGTCCTTGTAGGAGATAAGAGCAGTCTTGCCGTCGTTGAAGCCATTGGGCGTGTAAGTTATTTTTCTTCAACAGTTGACCTTCACGGTTTTCCTTACTCGTTTGCGCTTTGCAGGACAATATCGTTATCGCAAGGTCTCCTGTTGCCGATCTCAAAGCTATCAAAAACGAGACGGAAGTCGAGGGTAAATACTCTTTCACTCTACCTTAGCTACCTGTTCGATTTGTTCATTGCTGCCCAGGCTTCAGGCAATCCCATATTCGCGACGGTGCTGCTCTGGCGAGATACTTTTCCTGGCTTGAAGAGCAACTTAATAATGGAATCGAGTTGAATGAAAGCCAGGGAGCCGACCAGTTGGAGAAATTCCGATCGTATGTATTTCCTTCCACTCTTGTTCTGCTTATCTCAACTCATGATGTCTCAAATCAGAGAGTTAGACCTCTTCCAAGGACTTTCATTCACTACAATCTCTTCAACAGGTCCTAACGGAGGTAAGAGAATACCAGTAAAGCTCAGTTCATTGTCATTGAACTTATAATGTCTCTAGCTATTATCCACTACGCACCCGATCCATCTGATTGTGCAGTTATCCAGAAGGAACAGGTGCGTATCATACCAAAGTAGCTAAGTGTTCGAGTACTAACTCCGTGGTATCGTATATATAGATTTATCTTTGCGATTCAGGAGGTATGAGGACTGATCATGAAATATGCCGTGTACCTGACGAGACTTGTGAACTCGCATATAGCTCAATTCTTAGACGGGTAAGCTGTTGATCTCAAACATGAAATCTTCTCAAAACTAACATCTTATGTCCTAGGACGACCGACGTTACTAGGACATGGGTGATTCTTCTCTTTCACAGATATGTTTATCCGCACGCACTTACTTGCGCCGATCCTTCAAGCACTTCGGTACTCCTTCGGACGAAGAGAAGAGAGCTTTTACTAGGGTACTTCAAGGTCATATCGCTATTGATACAGCCATCTTCCCCAGTGGTACCACCGGTTATGTCATGTCAGTATTTCTTTTCGAAGTCCTTGCGTCTCAATTTACCATTTGATTGATAGCGACTCTTGGGCGCGGCGACCTTTGTGGGAAGATGGACTAGGTGTGTTTTCTTGTTCGTTTCTCCCTTCCGCTTGGGTGCTCACTTTCGCATAGATTATCGGTATGTAGTCTTGCAACTAATCCTCAGCCCGGTAGTTTGATTGGATACATAGCCACGGAACTGGACATGGTGTGGGACACTTCCTGAATGTTCACGAGGGTAAGTAATTACTCTTGCTTATAAACTGTAGTTCGCAGTTAAATGTATTGCATGCATGTAGGTCCTCATGGTATCGGTGTGCGTATTGCGTACAACAACACCGCGTTGAAGTCTGGAATGACTGTTTCTAACGGTGCGTTCTCATATTCTTTTTTTGTTTTGTCTATTGGTGACTTATAGAAATCAGAGCCTGGTTATTACGCCGACGGTCGGTTCGGTATCCGTATCGAGAACATTGTAATCGTACGGGAAGCCAAGACCCCAAACAATTTTGGAGACAAGGGGTACCTCAAGTTCGAGCACGTCACCATGGTGAGCTACATTATACTCTTCCGAACGAATTCAATCGTGAACTCACGCCACAACGTAGAGCCCCATGCACAAGAAACTGATAGATGTTTCTTTGCTGAGTGCTGCCGAGACGTCGTGGTTGAATTCGTACCATGCTGAGGTCTTCAAGAAGGTCTCGCCTCTTCTGAAGAATGATGCTAGGGCTTTGGCTTGGTTGGAGCGAGAATGTTCTTCTCTGTAGCGGGTACCTACAAGTCCGAGTATGTGTTCCTCACATTGTGTTCGGCTGCTTGTACTGACATCAAATATTGACATTTTATTACAGGACAGTGTAGTATACTGTACACCTTGAACTATTCAATTCTCAATATATTGACCAGCATTACATGCGGCATGCTCAAACCGATATCCGTGTCTAGTCCGGAAGCCCGTTATGATATCTTTCCAGGAGGCCCGCGATACTTATTGGGGAATTCTAGCGATACATCCATATATTGTTACCTCGAACTGCAATCGTCAACTGTCTCTTGATTTGCCTGACTTAAAAATACAACGAACATGGTACCATGTACCACACTCATAAGCGCCCATCCAGCGACCCTCTATTTGTATTTGCTGTGGCAGTGGGGTGTTCACGAAGCAATCATGTTGGTCTGAGAGGCAGAGTGCAGATTGATAATTATATATACCGAAACCTGGGAGATGTTTGGAGTAGATTGTGTATCTCAACATTCAACGTTCAACACTTGAACCTTATTAACACTTTTGGATCTGACCACGATCATACTATTATGAGTAGTTCTCCCAACCCGATCCATCTTCTCCGTCCTCATTCATCTCGTATCAATGCATTGTGGTTCTCAGAAGACAATGAACGACTATACTCTGGAGACACCTCCGGTATGGTGATAATTACATCCACGCGGACTCTCAGGTCGATAGCATCTTGGAAAGCTCACGACGAGGGAATACTCGGAATCCAAGAGTGGGATGATTCCGTTCTGACGTGCGTTCATACCTACGTCTCTAGATAATCTTGAATTTACCATTCACACAGGACAGTCATGGGAGGGATAACAAACTGCACGTATGGACTCTTCTCCGGGAGACTGCGGCTCATGTGAGAGATGCTGCTTCACAACCTGGGTTACCCACTCCATCCCTGCGGTATTCTATGGACGTGAATGCTTTGAACTACTGTCGTTTCTCCTTGATGCCACTGCCAACCTTGCAAAATGAAGAACGGTCCGCCCTGATCGCTCTTCCGAATTTGATCGAGTCCTCCTTAGTGAGTTCAAATTTTAACTTCTACCTGGCGAGGTTTTGACTTGCATATTCTAGGCAGACGTATGGGAGCTTCCCTCTCAGAAGCGATTACACGCGGCCATTGGAAGGGATGGCAAGAATGAAATGCCGTCTATAGATGGTCGGGGCACCGGTTCGACAGGTGGGTTTCGTCTGCACATTCCTCTACTGTAGTTAAACCATTGGCATGTTAGGCATCATCATGTCCATGCATCTGTTCTCGTCCCCACACCTAGACCATCCTAACCGCACGTGTTTGAAATTACTATGCGCGTACGAGAATGGCGGAATAGAACTAAGGGAGTTTACAAGAACCGACAAAGGAACATCAGTAGAAGGTATCGGTTGGGAGGTTATATGGCGTTCGAATCTCCATGTTGAATCTAGTATGTACCTTTTCTATCAATTTCTCTAACGTCACGGAGTTGACCTGGTTTAGTTATGGCGATGGCAGTTAGTAGGGATCATTCCTTAGCATTGACGGTTTCTGCAGATCACATCATTGGTCGACATGATATCCTGGTTAGTACTTAGTACATTACGATTCACCTTGGCGTAGTACTCATCTAAACATTCTCAGAAAGCTGAGGAGACGAAAGGAAGCGAAGGATGTGTAGTCCACAGAACGAAATACGCAGGCAATGCTAGTATCGCTATACGGGACGATGGAAAAGTCTGCGCAGTGGGTGGATGGGATGGAAAGTACGTATCCTTGGTTTGAAATTGCCGCTATTACTAACGTTGATATAGAATTCGCTTGTACTCAACCAAATCATTCAAACCGCTTGGAACGCTGGACTACCACAAAAAGAGCTGCCAAACACTCGCTTTCACACACCCTTCGGGCATTGTCCAACTCAAGCCCAGCGACACCGAGGAGTACGACTCAGAAGATGAGATGTTACCTGAAGAGCAAGAAGCAAGAGGACGATGGCTTGCAGCAGGCAGTGAAGATAATAGAATTTCCATATGGCCGTTAATTACATTTGGTCGTCAATCATAATCAAGTTTCGTTATTCTATCCCCTCAAGTGGATGTGAGTGGTTGGCCAGCCATCACTTGTCTGAACATCTCCAAAGCTGCTTGACCGCGAGCGAGGTTTCCGTGGGTGTAAGCAGGCACTTCGTGGCCTCTGAAACATGGTTATACGTCAGACTCGAGCATGGGATCCAGCTTGTACAGGGACACTTACGCTCCAAAGATGCGGACATAAGAGAAGGTACCAGCGTTCTTGTAGATTCCGGTAACTTGCCCGTCAACAGTCCAGTTTGCAAACTGTTGCTGATGGTAAAGCGTCGTGAATTGGGTCTGAAGGTTGTCAACCATAGCCTCGACACCATTGAAGTTCAAGATATAGTCCTATAAAACATGTGATCAATATGACGTTTACTCGATAAGTCGGAACACGCGTACGGCATCACCATCGTAGACGATAGTACGAACACCAGCATTGATAACAGTCTCCAAGTGAGGTCTCGAGTTGGTCATCCAATCACCGGTCTTAGCAAAATTGTTATAAACGGTATTGCTAGACTCTGTCCAGGTAACTTCTGCGCCAATCAACGACCTCAAGGTAGCATTGTTGATGAAGGTGGAGAAATCAGGAGGGTATGGGTCGGTGTCATCGGCCAAGACGTAGTATACGTCCCAGTCACCAGCAAGAGGCGAGAGAATGTTGTTGTTGCAGAAGCTTTGGGCAGCGGCGCAGACAGATGTGGTACCTGTGGTGTAACAGTTCTGGATTTGATCCCTGCAACCTCCAGAGCGATACATGGAAGTGTTGGCCCGAGTGAGTAGTGCGTCAGAGACTAGGGGATGGTACCTGTATATATTCTCAGTTACTCGACGTAGGTGAATAGTGGAAACGCAAGTCCTTACGGGTTCTGAGCAGCATATGTAAGATATCCGGGGTACTGGGATAAAGGATCCTGTACAGAGTTGAATCAGTATAGTACGCATTAGATTATGTAGAATCGACTAACTGTCAAACCATCCCCTACACCGAGCGTCTTCAAGTTCAGTGTTATGCCCGAGATGGAGCCACTAGCAATAGCAGCGTTTTGTTGCAAGAAGTATCTATTATAGGAGTCAGTAAGTTAGTGTAATAAAGCAAGACGCCGAGGACGTACGCAGCGAAGGTGGGTCCATAGTGGCCTCCATATGACTCTGTCCAAATTGCAAAATCGTTCTTCTGGAACTTGCTGAAACGCGAATCGGCGAGAAAGATTTGAAGGAACTAAAAATGATAACCATATAGTCATAAATGGGCGCTATCCGTCGACCGTCATAGGCAACTCACCTTCCAAACGTCTTCTGCGGCCGCTTGAGACGTTCCAACCGTAGTCGTGCCATGAGAGAAGCCGACACCGACTGGTTGGTCAATGAACAATCTATGAAAATGGTTTCAGGAGAAGTCGAGATGATCGGGTATCGGTGGCATACACATTCGCAATCTCGTTCCATGCAGTGGGGTTGAGACTGACAGTTCTGGTGTCGTTGTTGATTCGGCATGGTCCGAGTTCTTGAAAGAGTCCAATCATACTGGAGCTACCAGGCTATGCAATCATTTAGCTACCAAGTCAACTATTCAATAGAAGGTGATAAGACGTACACCTCCATTGAGCCAGATAGCAAGTGGAGCGGTGTCGGGATTCTTTCGAGACTCAAAAAACCAGAACCTAGATATATCATAAGAACACGTTCAGATCCCTATCAACTTTGATTGGATCAGGGACGCACCAGATGCTCTCATTCGCGGTGAGGTCGCCGTAACCAGAAGCCTGGTTAACCCCGGGAGTGGTCTCACAAACACCACTATTTTCTGTCACTCGTAACTTGCCAGGCGTGGTTGCGGCGGGTGTAACAGCAGCTGCTGCAGATCCTTTGTGGACTGCAATGGTGTCAGAAGGAACACCACCTATTACACCATCGACCACAGGAATTTGACCTGCGAAGGAGGGCGAGACATGGAGGGCGGCGACTAGCAGCGCTGTGAGAGCAGGTAGTATCTGCATGATGTCCTTGAGCGAGAGGAGGGGGCACAAGCTGCTATCCATCCTCGTATTGCATAGACCTATATTTATAGCTCACAAGATAGTGAGCGCTGTAGGGTTTAGGAAATCCATTAACAGCGAATGGTCCATCGAAGATTCTGTGTTAGCGGAACTGCATGGTCCTCACGATTTGTGACGAGTGAACGGCACCATGCATGCCCAACTTGAGGAAAGAGGGAGTTGGTAGCTGAACGGAGTTCCATCTTTAAGTTCACCACTCAGCGGTGGCTGTAGTACTTGATGAGTATCAATCGGAAGCTCAATATGTCCAGCTGACTGTAGCAAAGGTAGTGTGCTCCATGCTTCTATCTGTTTCGCCCTTATGCTCCTAAAGTTTGTCATTCATTGCAAGCTGCGATTGCCATGTGCCACCGCGATGGGTTTCGGAGTAGGAGGATGTAGTACGGAGAAATTCGAATTGCGTCATGGTAACAGTTGTCCAGGGATTGAGGCTCGATCTGCCTATTTTCCGAACTGAACCGAATAGCATTTGTAACCGTAGTCAAAGGTATGCATCGTGTTTTTGAAGAAAGCCGTCTGAGTATCTGTCCAGTTCTTTCCTGGTAGTAGCATGGTGCAAATGGAGGAAACGCCCTATGGTTCCGGCCTGGTTTTTAGTGATCAGATGGGTTCCGTTGCTATTTTTATCACTGTCGATATGGATCGCCATATGTTGGATGTTGTGGACTTGATCACGTTTCGGAGCCGTATCTTCAAAGGCACGGTACTGTACCGCCTATCCCGTAAGATATGGCTCCGAGTCGTCCGAGTCCGTCACGGTGTTCTTTAGGAGTATTCAAGTTGTATCATATACGCAATATCCTTTCAACCGAGGTACGGAAGGGACTTCCTAGACTCACTGTAATGATATAGGGGGCTGTGTTCCTGGGGTTGTAGGTATAAATAGACTCGTAGAACACACAGCAGATCAGTGATCCCAGATAAAAAACATGAAGAAACATTAGCAGCAGCATCACCATATTAAGTAATCAAATTTCTGAATGACGTCAACCTCCGTTGTGGTAGTGGCTCTTGCCCCATTCGTAAATTCTCACGATATTTCTGTGTTTAGGTTCAAGCCACCTGTCAACGCAGCAGGCACATTGCATACGCAATCACCCTGTTCACTCGTACTTCAACAGGTACGACTTCCGCCATCCTCTCCACCTTCTACCCCCTTTCCCGGAACCTCAAGACTCGCCAAGACACAAGATCACGCGATTGAAGGAGGGCAAGCGGGATGCTGAGGAACGGGCGCTACGTATTTATTTCCTTTTGATATGTTCACTTACTTCCCGCCGTTTTATTTCTTCTTACAGAACCGGAAGCCTAGGACAAAGCACCAGAGGAATACGAGACGTTGTCGCTAATCCCCTCCGCTTGTGAGGCGGGGCACTGGCGTAAGGAAATAGAGGCTGGATCGGCACGTTCTCAATTCCAAAGGTGTGGAAATCCGAAGCAGAAGGGAATTTTTGCATGGAATGATAGATAGGCACCACTTCCCCTACTCACCTCCTCGCTTATACCTTTTTATTTCCCTTTTCATCACTCACTTATATTTCTCATATGGAATGCTGGAGACGGCTGCGGAGATCGCGAGCCGTATCGCGCTGTACCAAACGACGGCCTTCGCGCCTCGAAAAATCCATTCCCCTTTGACTCGAAACTACGACGAACGGCGGAGTCGCGTTGAACAACTTCGACGCTCTGAGGATTCTGAGATACTTGAGCTACCGGGCACTGAGGCCCACTGTGATACCTACGCACGAAACTACAAACTTTCCGCTAGCGCGGGGGTTTGTTCTTTTACTCTTACTCTACTTTGTGACTACCGACCGACTCTCTTCGACGCACTACCAGTGAACGGGCGCCTCTACGACACCGTCCTCTCAAGGCTGCGTTTTGCGAGTCATAGGTACAAGGGCATGGTTGTTCGAGTTCTTGATGAAGTTCAACGGAAGACAATCGTGACTTTGTTTCTTACAAGCATTATGGCAAGTTCAAGATTTATATTCATGGATCTGGTGCTGGAAAATCGAGGACGATTATGGAGGTAACTGTCTTCAACATCCTCCTTCACATCATCCGCGAGTTCTTTGCTTACCCAATATAGTGCTTTCGTTATCTACACTAACCTTCGAAGCCCACTGGATGTAATGGAAACTGGAGCGGATGGCAGAATGAATCGATGTGAACGTGGAAGGGCTCTCCTGTCTGTTCAACCTGAACCATGTACCCCCGATTTCCTCCAGACTGATTCGGTCTGGTAATGTTATAGATATTCATATTCTCGGATGCTCACATGTTCCTATGTCAGTGTTCTGCCACGGCTCCGCTAGCGAGCTCCGTTCGACCCTATCGATGATAGTAAACCTCACGATATGATAATGTGGAATGATCTAAATCTGATGTTCTCACTTTCCTGGCCGTCGGTTATTCAGGTATCTCGCCGATAAAAAGATAGTTTCGGTTTTGTAAGTCGAATAGAGATGTGAGTATGGTCGAGTTGGTGTACTCGTCTAAGGTAGCTTGCGTTGCCGTCCGTACCATATGTTACGACCTAGGCACATATCTTCAGGCGCTTTACTGGCTCAAACAATCCAAACCTCTCTCCTACTCGATTGCTTACGGTTACTACTTCATACTCCATCCGCCGATCGCGATGACTTATATGTCGTGGACTGCGAATCTCGATGGGTTTTCGGCCCAGATTATCGCAATATCGCATTTCTACGAGAAGGGTCTGATTCTGTCATAATATTTGTCACGTTTACGACCTAGATCGTGTTGGTCACTATTCTTTGAACTTTCTAAGGAAGCCCTCAAGATTGGCGACTACGTGCCCTGGCAAGTTTGGATCACCTGGTGCAACCGGTGTGGGTATTCGTTAGCTAAAATGGATGGTTGAAGCATCGTTATCTTATACCACGATCAGGACGTCGAGTGCTCTTTGCTGATCGTGCTCCCTCGCCGCCTTTCGCTACCCCAAGCGTCCCGCGGCTCCTTCTCCACTCCAAGTCGTGGGCGGAAGCATTTGTTCCTTAGAATGCAGAGTCTTGGCACTAAAATTCGACATCTTGGCACATATTGCTTCTCATGCACTTCCCGCGTGGCTGGAAAACGGGGCTTCCTTTTTGAAAGTCGATCTGGTATCTTGATCATGGTTCCTTACCAGGATCTACACCAAATCGTTTTTTCCGATCGAACCCGACAAAATGGAATGAAGATGGATCATTTGGATACATCTGGGCGTTCATATTACATGCAGGATATATAACGGTTGGACTAGCTCACTATATCTCACCCATCCCTTATACATTACCTGATACAATGTCTACTGAACTTCAGTATACTCCTCCTTCCGAAGTCAAATCTGTACGCTTCAGCATCTCATATCTATCTTTCTCGAAAACGTACTTACATTCGTCTGCTCACAGATCTATGAACGGCTCACTGCAACGTTCAAGGCTGGCGTAACGCGTCCTCTTGCGTACAGACGCAAGCAGCTCCTGCAATTAGGGCGTATGCTCCAAGAGAACCACGCTGCATTTGAGGATGCTTTCTATGCCGACTATAACAAGCCTCGTCTCGAGATAACTGCTGAAGACTTGGCTCCTCCAATCCCATCCATTATTCGGGCTCTCGAGAAGCTCGAAGAATGGGCCCGACCCGAGAAGCCAACAGTAGAAGCATGGAGGAGTACCTGGGATACGACCCTCCACAAAGTACCGAAGGGTGTCGCGCTCATTATTTCGTAAGTTTTACGTCTATCCAACGACGATTCGTGTTCTGATGCTGACACCCCTTCTCACGCAATTGAAAGTCCCTTCAACTACCCCTACATTCTTTCCTTCAATCCGATGGTCGGTGCGATTGCGGCCGGTTGTCCAGTGGTGTTGAAACCCTCAGAAGCCAATCCCAATGCATCCGCTCTCATGACAAAGCTTCTTCCAAAATATCTTGATCCCAACGCCTATGCGGTTGTCAACGGTGGCCCCGAGGAGACCACTTCATTGCTTGAGTTCCGCTGGGATCACATCTTCTTTACTGGAGGAACGAGAGTTGGGCAGATAGTCGCATCAGCTGCTGCAAAGCATATTACCCCTGTAACATTGGAGCTTGGCGGCAAGAGTCCTGTCATCATTGATCCTGACTGTGATATAGACCTTGCTGCTAAGAGGGTCCTTTACGGAAAGTTACAGAACATGGGTCAGGTGCGTGATGCGTTACGTTAAACACCACCAAATGTCCAACCATTTGACAATGGACTACTTCTTTAGCTTTGTGCCTCCCCCGACTATGTTCTTCTCCCTCGTTCTGTGGCGCCTGCTTTCCGCGAGTCTCTTGCAAAATGGTATAAGAGCTTCTGGCCGAACGGCCCCTTGCACGAGACATCACAATGGGGAAAGATTGTCAATACTGCTCACCACCAGCGTCTTAAACGTTTGATTGAACAAAGCAAGGGTACGATCATCTTGGGAGGCGAGATACCTGATGACCGTCGAATTGCTCCCACTGTGATCACTGGTATAACTGCTGAGGACTCATTAATGCAAGAGTAAGTGTAGGAGTTATGCTGTATAAAGTACGGGGCGGGGGCTGACCGTATATGAAGGGAAAACTTCGGACCAATATTGCCTCTCATTGAGGTGGAAGGTGTCGATGAAGCGATTGAGTTCGTTGGCCAACGGTACGTCTCATCTTCTTTCTTCTAGATGCAGAATTCAAACCCACGCCTAAAGCCCGATACCGCTTGTTCTCTACACATTTACTCGAAGCGAAGAAACGAAACGGAAAAGTATGTTACCTGTTTCAAATGCTGTCATTACCGACATATTGATATTATTGGTAGTTGTCGAGAAGACCAACAGTGGTCGTATCTCCTTCAACGATACCTTCACCTTGCTTATGGTTCATGAGATTCCCTTCGGCGGCCACGGTCACTCTGGATGTATGTTCAACGCCTCTCTCTATTTATAGTTGTACTCACTTCTACAAAATAGATGGATCATACTTCGACAAACATACTTTCGATGTTTTCACACACCACCGAGGTTCCATCGATGTCCCAGCCGAGTAAGTCTCACCACCCTTCTCATAAGAAAGTTAGTCTCACAAACTAAATATAGGGAAGAACCAAATCTGGAGGGAAGGTATCCTCCGTATACGGAAGAGAAATACAAGGAGAGGGGTGCGATAATGTGGCTGCCTCTTCCGGATGCATGAACGAGCGATCTTAGATTGCATTGTATGAGAAGTTTTTGGTCGCAAGTACCGTTGTTGTATATTATCAATTAAACGATATAGCAGTGTTGTATAAACAGCAGACAGTATCTGCACAAACGTCTCAGTGTTTTGATCTATGAATGGATATCATAATAGGTACCGGGTATGTGTTACAATCGTTGTGGCAGGTCGAAGAACCGTTTCTATCATCAAGTAGAAGTCTCTGACTGGCTGATATCAATGAAACTCCCCCGAAACTTTGGAACGTCTATGGGTAGGTTCATAAGGGTCGTATTTGTATATCGAGGAGTAGTCGCCGGTGTTAGCGCGACTCTTCCAGCCATCATCGACATCACGACCTGCAGTAGGTGCAATGGACGTGACCAGATTGATGGTATCGTCTTGTTCGGATCGCTCGTTGTGTTTGAGGTTGAGGAGTTTACGAACCCAGGTAAGGCTTCGGAACCAGTCGAAAAGTATTTGGTACAGCATAAGGGTTTGAATGAGAGGTGGAAGTGCGACAAACATTGCCAGGACCTACGTCAAAGTTAAGCATGATAAGCAAACCGAAGCTTATCAAATCTTACCTGACCGAACGAGAGAGAGAACTCTTCGTCATTCTGTGCAAAGAAACAACCCAACTCGACTACTGACACCCAGTAGAAAGTCGGGATTGCCACAATGGACACGAAGTGAATAAACGAGTAATTTCGTCCAACCACGGACCTACGGATGGAGATTGTGTTATACATTAACGATTCGGGACATGGAAATGTATCATGCTCACCAAGTACGTCCAAAAGCGAGGCTGCCATCGCTCACCACGAGGCCAGATGGTTTCGCGCTGCAGGAAAATTCCAATGATCCACGATAGCACAATCGTCACAAACGTTCCTATTATTACAACGAAAATCCATGGCACTTGTTTTAGTGCAGAGATCACCCGAAACGGGAACACATAAAGATAATTTGCCAGAGGGACCAGTTGCGTATCGCATGACTCTTGGGCAAAATGTGATATGGTAGTCGGCACCAATATATAGATGAGGAGGGAAATCCAGATCGCCGCCGCTATCAAGATGAGAATCCGTCGCAGAAGCTGGCCCTCACCAACAATCGTGTTTAGTCGGTGTTTCTTATACCAGAACGACATCAACGAGTAGATAAACAGGTAGAAAGTTAATGGTGACCCCGTAAGCACTACTGCTATTCCAGCGTGAAACCGTGTGAGAGACGTTTGGAATATGGAGATAGCGCAAGTTATCAACACGGCATATATCGATAGAACTTGTGACCAGAATGCTTCTTTTGCTCTTTCTGGGGAGTAGAAGATCAAGAGTGCTGTCGACTGTGTAAGTTTGCGAACTCTTCAAGTCGAACCTAGGAAATGACGCACAGAGGCATATGTTCGTTATATAGGCTATAGATTGGTAAGTCTATTTCCGACGAGCCTGCAGATGAACACACTCACAAGCAATGCGGACCAGTGGTCCTGAGAGAAGAATGAACATAAAGACTCGATGTTTTGCAATGATTACTCACCTGCAATATCAGCATTGGGGCAATACCCAAAGGCGCAGGTGTCATCCGAGGGAGGTGCTATACAATATGCTTGGCGATAGAGCTTCTCATTGGAGGTCAGATTGAGGAAAGTCAACATGCTTTGAGTGACCGTAAAATTGCTGGCGGTGCAGTTGAATTCATCTTCGGAGAAGAGTTGGCGAGCAGTGAAGCATAACGTATCAGGTGGGTAGAGGGTAATATTGAGGTTAGACATTTCTTTGGTCTAGTCAGGTACAATTGGAAGGTAGTTTCGGCTTGATGAATGAGGGCGAAGGTAAAGGAGCGTTGCCGCTTTCACTGCATGCAATGACCTGTCTCAAATCGCGTGTATTATTAAACGTAGTTAGTGCGATCCTGAAAAATTATATCATCATTTCCACCATCAAATTGGTTGGAACATGGCCGTGACGACACCTCCGTGTCGGCCATACTGTACAATGTACTTACTTGAGCGCACATCGCAATAGGATGTGTACAAAAGTCAATGTGAGCTTGAGGCAACTCTCAGTATTGTATTCACATGTTCTGTACGTGCGATGTGATAGCACACTTGAGTCCGAGATCTCCTGCTCGGATGGGGCCAGACCCAGACTGTCGGGAAGGAGTGGTACAAAGTTTTGACCGAAGAGCAAACAGTATATAGTTGGGCGATAGAACGAAGTCATTATGCACCGTATGGAAACCAAGTCTGGGCCGGACCCACGAACTTCCAGGACTAGAGTGCTTTTTATGAGAAAAATAGAGTGACGAGAGTGGGATTCGAACCCACGCCCTTTCGGACCAGATAACAGCTACCTTATGAGTGCCTTAGTCTGGCGCCTTAGACCACTCGGCCATCTCGCCATATTTACAATTTGCTAGGCGCCGTTCTCTCGAGCCACATTCCCAATGAGCTCGGCGAGCCCGGGTTTGGTACTACTAGTACGTGCCATGGCAAGGGTACGCCAAATGTTAGACCTATGACCGGTGTTGAGAACTTAAACCAGTATACGCTACCATCTACGTCTAGCGGCGTCGAATCTGAGTCGCCACTTGACGGTGGGCGTTCCGCGTTCGACCTGCTGACCGGTCATGCATCTCTTTCAGATTGACAGTCATGACATGCTGGCTATACTCATGTGGATTCGAAGAATATAATTCAAGGTGTGGGCCCGCCTTTAATTCCATCGTGAGTTTTTGGTTTACCATACTAATACTATGGATACACGGCCGCCAAGTGACAAAATCAGGACTCACCGATGGCAAGACTCGCGGACCACTTATCACCCATATGCAATGTTCTCCGCGGGGGGAAACTCAACTGTGTTTGATGTAGCGAAGTCATTGCCATCTATCGCTTCCATTCGTTGCCTTGGGAGTGCCAGTAACCGGGTACGTTCATGTTCCTGAATCTGTCCGAACTACATTCAGAGCTTATTGTAATAGCCTGTCTATAAGTGTAAATGTACACGTTTAGTATTCAATTCCGCTCTAAGCCGGTGGCAGGGATGTTATAGGACTTCAGTCCAGCTATGCTTTCCGTAATCATAGCTACTACCAGACGGTATCCAGTTCATAACGGTAATTGCTGGGCGTACATTCTCGCACAGAAATCCGAGAAGCCGAGGTGTCCTTTGACGTACTGATGAACTGTCAAGGAACAGACCCGTCCTAGAACCTGAAACTCGACCGAGTAGGGCCAAGAAGATATATATCCCCATTCTCTCCTTCGTTGCGAATAGTCTCCTGAGACCCTTCTACAAGGTGGCAATACCTGTAGTACATGTGCGAGCTATGGCCAATATTGTAACTGACGGAATCGACCTAACGGGACAGTTTTCGCCTATCTTTTGGGGTATGTCAGAATTGTCTCCATTACTGTCACCTTATTTGACGATATTGGTCCCAGGTTTCGTAGTATCTTTAGTGTTAGTCCTAGTCCACAGATATGATCATCAGCTGCTGATCATGATCGCGATACAGTCTGGGTGGAATCACGATCTTACAAGCTTACATCTATTTCTATCGATTCAATGACAGGTTAGAAATTCGAACCATCGTATGTTCATTTCTATTTGTCGAATACATCGTCCCTGGCTAAAGTCTATTTACAGGCGGCCACAATGCTGTCTGTACAATGTATCGTATTCTGATCATATTTTCCCCTGACGCATTGTTTTAGGGCTCTTGACGTTGTCTCTTCAGCCCTTGTGGCCCAATCGATCTACTATTACCTGGTAAGTATGGCATATTCGGTAGATTGGGAATAAACAACTCAAATAATAAGTTACCACACTTTGGCTCACTTGAGCCTTTATCAAGCGTCACTCCGTCAGTCTTGTTCTCGAAATCGATTGCTGAAATTGACTTATGTATCCTAATCCTATCAGCGAGCTGTCTGCTGAGTGTTTGATATCGACCATAATCACGTTCATGTGTGTTGCCTGTCATATTTATGTTTCTCTTCAACCACTAACGCAGTCTGAATGGCTAGTTCCCAGATGTACTTTGTCTATCAGCTCTACATATGTTAGTTTCTTGCAATTAGATGAAGGGCACGAAAAACTCATCCAATTTTATAGTGCATCACCTCAAGCGCATCAATATAATGTTCACAATTCTCATCGTATGTTATGTTTGTTAACATCCATAGAGGAACTGATGGCCATTCTTTCTAGGGTGTCGGAGCTTGTCTTGCGCTTGGTATGATATTTCCAATTTTCTCAAGTCGATACTAATTCGGGTCTTCCTCTTCATCCGATAGCCGGAGGGATAGGTATGTCCTCTCGTCCAATCTGACTAGGCTCATAGTGACTATAATGCCTCAACAGCATGCGTTATAACGATGTATATTTTCCATCACGGAGTGCTATCCAATAGGAATGATATGTTCGCCGTGAGTAGTCGAGTTCAGTCCCCTTCATCCCACCCAACACCATTTATGTAGATATTTTTCGGTATTGCCAAGGCATTCGGTGCATTCACAGATATTCTTGCCACTGTCTGCATGACTGTCTTCTTGAAGTCCTCAATAACTGGTGTCATAGAGTACGTGAAAATGATTTCGTGATTCTTTATGTATGTATCTAACAGAGGTTTGGTTTCTAGAACGAAAAAGCTCCTCAATAACCTAATCCAATTCGTTATCCAGCGTGGCGCTCTTGTGACGCTTATACAGACACTTCTACTTATCACTTTCTTTGCTGCACCGAACAGCCTGAGTTGGTAAGTGACCAACAATACATCTCTTGATATCCCCATATAGCTGAGGCATGGTAGGTTTGCATTCCATGTCAACGTGACCAAACTTTATGCCAATACCTTTTGTGAGTAATCAAATAATAGTTCCGACTTCCTCATTTTTCTAATTCAATACTCTAGTCGCAATGTGAGGAAGCCATCGAGTATGATGTTATATTTATATCTCTAATTGTCGACAATCACGACTTAGGCTGAACGGACGTGATCGTCGCGAGAAAAGGCGTATGACTGCCAGAAATGACAGCTATAACCTTCATTTCACGACTCCGGTACGAGCGTTCATTTCTCATTTATGTTATTCAAACCTCTCAATCTCACAACAGGATCATTCACGCGGGGAGCTGAACTCACAATCCTCCCATTCTGTGATTAACGTTACTAAGTCAGTAATTGTTGCAGACGTTTAGCTTTTTAGTATTATATCTGTCTTTTTATGAAATTGTAACATAAAAGACCATCCCCTTATCTTTGATCACAGCAATCCTATCGCGTCTGGATGCATTAGGACTGCAACGACGGGTTTCGGGGGAGTTGTCGGCATAGCGGTGGAGGTAACTGTAGAATGCATGGAGCTACGAAATGTTTTTGAATCGTCATTGATGTATTCTATTTACTTGCAGCTGCATACAAGTGAGTAAAAGAGTTCTCGAGCCAAAGTGCGACGCGCTTACATTCCACAGTGACAAAGAGTCGGGATACCAACAGCGTTCTCCTCGACGATGTCAGGACCACATGGCATTGGCGTTGCGACAGTGGTCACAACGAGTGCAGCAACAACGGCAATGAAGGTGATGGTAAAACGCATGACTTCAACCAAGTAAGTATTGGTGGATAGGATAGAATGAGGTGAAATGTCCTGACCTATAGCTGCTGGTGGGTTCGGGATGGGTGTTGCTGCTCAGACCAATCCACAGCCTGTTTATATACACTCCCCAATGGCAAAGAAGGTTCACTATCCGACCTCCGTGAAAATGTAATGGTAATGTTAACTGACAGCTCTACAACCCATGATACCACCGCGCATGAGTAACAGAGTCAAGTTGATCAAGCATCTGACACAATTCAAATTGTGGAATGGAAATTAACACACACATTAGGCAATATCTGCTCTCACCTGTCGAAATATTTAACACGAATGGGTGTTATTTCGCAGCTCTATCCTTCGCCGTAGATATAATTTTCCAGCCCGGCGTACAAAGACCAGCATGTTCCACGAAGAGGACCAGGGGAACGGTTCTGTCAAGAAACTCTTACGTGATGATATTTGTGTTTCACCAAAAGGTGGTTCCATTGATAGACGTATTCTATGAGCGAAACGCCTCAGGCTACTACCAGGCCTCGTCCCGTACAGGGCCTCTTGAGGATGCCTCAATTCGCTGCTGCAAGAGTTTGGAACGGACAATATGTTTCTGTTTCTTCAGAGATGTTAACGCCAGGTTTGTATTTGTGAGAAGTAAATCACTCACTTGACGTGCAACATCAAAAGAACATGCTGAAGATAGCAACCTCCGATCCGGTAGAAAACAAGTCGTTGCCAATTGCAGATTCCTAATGGAGATATTGGATATGCAGCCAGTAAGTTACGATGTCGGGCGAGGCGTAAATTTGGTCTCATAGGTAGTAAATGTAACGGACTCAACTCAGGACTATCCAGCAACCGAATGATCACAAATATATCCCATACCTGACCTCGTTGTATAGCAGACTTCGATCGCTACGAGACATTTCATTCGTCATACATACTCCAAGAATCATGGCCTTTGTCTCGTACTTCTCGGGATGATTAGGAAACTAGGCTAAAACGTAGCCAACAACCAGTTCAGTTTTCTAAAGAGGGGGGCCTCTATGACATCGAAAAGATCTCAATCTCACGTCACCTAAAATCAAACAAAAAACAATACTTACATCCCACAAGGACAAATTCTACCTTCGACTTCAGTCGTAGACGAGTTGAGAGGGCATGGAGGGTTTACCGCAACAGCGGACGCGACAAAAGCAGCAACGATGACCGAAACGGCGGTTGTAAAACGCATGATAGTATACTGCGTAGTATGAGAGGTTTGGGAGTCTGCCCAAGGAAGGATGCAAGCTGATGCTCTGAAGCTAAGTCGCTACCTGACGGGAATCAGTTGCCGAATCATCCCGCATATAGTGGCGAGAATGTTTATTCCTGTAAGCTCTAGCCCTCCGTATACTAATGATATCTAGAAGTGTGGCGGCAGCTTGTTGTCGTAGGCCCGGACCATGATATGTATCAGTCATCAGGCCAAACGATACGTGATAGTTCTTTGTGTGCCATGCACGGAAGAAGCTGAGTACCTATACGTAGTTGGCCGGCATGATGATTGAATATTCGAATACTTACCAAGGATCATTTTTGAGAGAGCGTGATGTCGCATGCCGAACTAGTACTCGCGATGATGACGACGACAATGAATCGGATGGCTCTAACCAAGCTCTAACTAACTTGAAGTCAAGGCAGGTGGATGGTACTAAGTGCCAACTGTGAATTGTAAGTTTGATGTGCTGCCACTAACTGCAAAATCGATCTGCCGGAGTGACGATTCAGCGTAAGCACTTCTGACGCGGGTGATCTAGTTTCTTCGCCAGACACTCATCAACGTGTTCAGGCTTCTTGAATCTCTCAAGATAACCTTGGTGTAGTCATATATGCTTACACTCACATCGTCTGAGTACACTCTCGTGATGGTTTAAATAGAGGAGTGGATTATCTTCTCCATTCAGTGACCGCTCACGGCTTTCTACAGTGATGCTTGAAACAATCTCAGATAACCCGTTGTCGACCACAGTTATATCTGCATTAGTATGTATCAATGCTTCCATCAGTTGAGTTTCGCTAACCTCAACCACAAGATATCACATTACATTTTCAAACGTTGGGAACAAACTGACATACTCAGCTTGGCTGGATTGCTCCTGTTCCTACCGTCTTTCCTTTCCACGTTGTTCTGGAACAACCATACTACGGCACAGTCTCTCCTTATCGCATTTACAGTATATTATACTGTCCTTGCAGCATCCATTGTTCTCTACCGTCTCTCGCCATTTCACCCTCTTGCCAAATATCCTGGTCCATTACTCGGCAAAATATCCGCATTCTACTTAATGCGGATTTCCCTCAAAGGGAAAACGTCACCTTTATATACAAGCTCTTCACCAGAAACATGGCGATATTGTTCGCATCGGTAAGTATAGCGCTTCTCGTACATCGTTCTTCGCTAAACCAAGTGTAGGTCCCAACGAGGTTTCTATATTAGACCCTAATTGCACCACCCACTTGATGGGTACCCAGGGATGGCCGAAAGGACCTAGTAAGTCCTAATATATAGGGTTGTTTATATACACTCACTGACCGTTTAGACTGGGAGGGCCGAATGATGAATGACGATCCACCTATGATTGCGATGCGTGATACCAGTGTACATCATCATCGTCGAAAACCCTGGAATCGCGCTTTCAACTCTTCTTCGATCAAGGAGTTCGAACCTCTACTCAGGAGACGGGTAAAGTTACTCGTGGAGAAGCTGGGTGAACAGAAGGGTCCTGTCGATTTGACTATGTGGATCAATTACTTTACGTGGGTTTTTAACTTCTGCTTTTTTCGCTATACCAAAACTCATATCGTTCGTGGCAGGTATGATTTCATGGGTGATATGGCGTGTGTTTCTATACCTATTTGTTTTTGTGTCCAAACTCTGACTATCACTCTTTAGTTTCGGTGGATGGTCCGAGATGCTGATCGAGGGTGACCGACAAGGCTTGTGGCATTTGATGGAGAGTGGCATTAGGTATGAGCATTATATTGGGATAACACCGCATTATCATTTATCCACTACTATAGCATCTCTTTGGCTCTGGAGCACATTCCCTGGATCATGCCCTATTTTCGTTTGCTTATCAAAGCTAACCTAAGGGAGGATTTAATGCTCGACCATTCCTTGCGCAAGATGAACCAGCGTATCAAGGATGGGGCTACCACAAGGGATCTTTTTTACTACCTTGTAAGTACCCTTTCTACTTTCTGCGGCTTCTCTAAAGAGGTCATCTGCATTTTAGAATGGTGAAGACGGTGTAGACTCTCAGCCGCTGCCTAAAAACCTACTTCTCTCCGATGGTTTGCTTGCTATTGTCGCTGGTTCTGATACAACTGCGAGCGTACTGTCCAATGCGTTCTATTTCTTAATTCGGAATCATGAGGCTTTAATAAACCTTATGGAAGAAATTGACCGATTTTACCCCGCTGGTGAGGATCCCACAGATTCACGCCATTACTCCCAAATGAACTATCTGGATGCGGTAATGTGAGGAATGATCTGAATATCGTCCTATAATGCACATTGACAAATATTGTTTCAATAGAAACGAAACTCTGAGATTGTGTCCTCCTGTTCCTAGTGGAAGTCAACGTGCGGCCGTTCCTGGGTCGGGTGGAAAGGCTGTTGGTCCATAGTGAGTAATACTTTTCTAGTCCAAACGATATTGGGCTTAATGAGCGTGATAGCTACTTACCCGAAGGTACTCTTGCGCGCATCCATTCTATGCTGTCCAACGAGATCCTCGAAATTTCTTCCCTCATCCTGAAGCATTCTGGCCTGAGCGATGGATCATCGCTTCCTCTGGTGGGCTATGTCCGGATGGATTTGTCACAACACTACCGCATTTATACCGTTTTCCTTTGGACCGTATAACTGTGTGGGGAAGAATTTGGCAATGCACGAGATGCGGATGGTGCTGTGCCACACCTTGCAGAATCTTAGTATTCACTTTGCAAAGGGATGGGACGAGACGTTGTGGGAGAAAGAGCTGGAAGATATGTTTGTTACCGCAAAAGGGAAGCTACCGGTAACCATTGATATTCGCAGCTCGAGAAAGGGGGTTTGAGTATGTATGGTACCGTCTTCATATCAGAATATGTTTCGTTGTTGAATCCTTTTGTTTTCGATTCCTCATTATTTCATATCCGAAAGGATACTGAAGGAGTTTCTATTTATTAGTCAGTCCTTGGCTAAGTCTGTTTTGCAGGCGGCCACAATGTATAATGCCTCGTATTCTGGTCATATTTTCGCCTCAATGACACATTGTTTTAGGGTTCCTGACGTTGTCTCTTCAGCTCTTGTGCCCAGATTCTTGATGAAGATATTGGATGTGCAGCCAGTACAATGCGATGAATAATGGGCGAGGCATAACTTCGATCTTATCATAAGTGTAACAAACTCAATTCAGGACTGTCCAGCAACGAAATGATCGCAAAAATGTCTCTGACTTGACCTCGTTGCATAGTAGACTTCAACCGATACGATACATTTCATTCGTCGTACATACTTCATGAATTATGGTGTTGTCTAATGCTTCACGTAATGACGAGGCAACTGGGCTAAAACATAGCCAACAATCAGTCCAGGTATTTAAGGAGGGGGGCATCTATATCATCAAATTAATCTCAGCCCTAAGCCCAGGTCATATACAATCAAGCAAAAAAAAACGCTTACATCCCACAAGGACAAATCCTACCTTCGACTTCAGTCGTAGGTGAGTTGGGAGGGCATGGAGGGTTTACCGCAACAGCGGAAGCGACAAAAGCAGCAACGATGACCGAAACGGCGGTTGTAAAACGCATATTGTATACTGTGTAGTATGAGAGGCTTAGTAGTCTGTCCGAGGAGGGATACGAGCTGATACTTACTTCGTTCTGCTTAATTGGACTGAGTTATCCTTCGAGTAGATCGAAGGGTGGATATATATATGTTTTGAACGAGCGATTACCTGAAGAGCCATCGGAGAGTGGAGTCGGGTATAAAGTACAGCGTTGTCTTTTGCTATGAAGCTCTTGTACGTTTGAAGCTTTCCGGGGATGCGCTTGCATATTCTGGAGAAAATCGGTGGCGTAGCACCGTGATGATGATTTATCGTGCCCCATTAGTTTCGCCTCCCCAAAATACGTCCGAACAAGTGCTGTCAATGTAAAGCTGAGTAACTCGAAAACAGAAACAGTGAATGATAAACCTAACACTCACGATTTAGCTCCAATGATTAGGTACACGCAGGGAGGATATCTGTGAAGGGCTTGCACGAATCGCGAAATGAAGCCGAATTTAGAAGCTCAGTTGCTTTTGGAAAACAATTCCAAATACACCAGCGGTATAGCTCCCCGATGCACCTCGGAGAATCAGAAGAAAACAAAAGATCATCATCATTCTTGGTCAACGTACTGGAGGGAATGGAACCGTAGAATGGACCACGCGGAGAGTATTTTTCTTGGAGATGTCATGAACCACATGGTAGTTCGAATCTTTCGGCATGTCACTGAGGAAACACAGCAAATGTACTCCCTGTTGCCCCATACGTATTGTAACTGGGGAGAGGTTCCGACATTACTTCCGTAAAAAAGGCTCATGGCTCTATCGCCCGCATGTTCCTTCCAAATTAAGTCGATGTATAAGCTAATCCAACATAGGCTGAACACGATATCCGAAAGAAGAAAACATATCCCAACAGCCACGAGCGAAACGCAACCTAAAGATGACTTTTATACGCTTGCTTGAACAACTGCTTCGCGCCAGTCTCAGCAACATCCTACAAATAAATTCGCGTCAGTATGCGGTAATGCAAATGTATGAGAACTTGGCGACGTACACCATGACAGGGAATCCACCTGTCGAACTCCCATCCTACTACTTTCGCTACTTGGAGTTTCATTGTCCTGTCGGAATCATTTATTTCATAAGTAGAGGTAGTGAGGACGGAGCGGCACAACTCACACTGGGTTCTCGACCTTCAACGAGATGAAGGTCCTCATGAGGAAGGAGTTAGGTGACCAAGTGTTGATGAACGGGAACCAAGGTTTTGATGCTCCTTGAGAATACTGAAGACAGGGGTTTTAAATGTTGGATACATATGGTGTCAAAATGTCAACGTACCTGTTCGTTGGCAGGCAAGTTGAATAGCAAGTCCGCTGCGATGACGGTCTTGCTTGGTTTATGGAGGAAAGCAATGTCCTTGTTTTTGTGTCCCGAGAAGAAGCTATAAAGAATGTTAGAGATTGTGGATACGGTGTTAGTAAGTTAATCTACCAATAGTCGATCTATGTCATTTTAGGTTTTAGTGAAATTCGAAATGAGGAATAGTGTATATGACATACCTCTTCTTCGAAGCCGAATGCAGTTTCCGGCTGAGTATCACTGATAGCTGTAGTTTGGAGCGTTTGATGACCAGGGATTTACTACGACAATACGACAATACTCACTTGCGTCCAACTGCCAACCCTGCTGCTCTTGAAGTTTCGCATTCAGATCCACGGGACCAATCGTTTTCGCGTCAGGATAGGCTTCCTTGAACGACTTCAAGTACAAGTTGTGGAATGCATTGGGTGCGATGATGTATCTGGCAGTAATTCATTAAGACACAAGGTCGTTTTGGAGGATTCAGAGCTTAAACGTACTTGACTTCGCCCAACTCCTGAAGTTTGGTCTTTGTCGCCTCGGTCAGGGGTGTTGACGCTACGACCCAAACAGACCCGTCGTTCAGCTTGATTGCGGTCGACCTGCCTCCAACAGGGAGCTTGTTGAATAGGTTGAATGGCCTAAAGTCAATTTGTATGAGTGACGCCCTCGCGACTTCAGGGAGTAGAGCATACCGAGAAAAGATCCAAACATCCTTCACTACCTGTGAAGATGTCAGTACTCCCTGTACATTCCATACAACTCACTGGTTACATACCTCACGAATGATGATTTGTTTCTCTGCGTCAGAAGCTGCCATCCTGAGTTACTAGTAGGACTGCGAGATGTAGGGTGTAGGAGGAAAGGGAATAAGGGAAAGAAAGCTGTGACCTCGCTACTTGATGGTCGTCGTTAAAATCCGACGTTGGGACCGCGAGCTTCCAATCGCTGGTTGGTAGTCGCCGATATGACATCTGTTTATCCCGGTGATGCACAACATGCATCGTGTGTCGTTGTCATATTGGCCAAGATGCAGCTGAACATGTAATAAAGGGGTTTGCGGGGAGATGAAGTCACTGTAGAATTGACTACTCGGTAGTGGTGTGGCAATTGCCGTTGGTCATACTTTTCAACCCCGGGGAAAGTGAGCGCTTGGGCGCCAAATCAATTCACGGTGATTTTCTCTCGTTCCGATGTATTTACTAGGACTTGGTACCACTCCATGACCAATATTGCTATGAATTGGTAGTTGACACTTTGACTGCTACGGCTACCCTCTTTATCAGAATTGAAAGATCCCTTAACTATGCTGCTCGAAGTGTGCAACTCATTCGTTACGATCATAGACCTAACTCGGTTTACTATGAGGTCATCGCGACGATCATCGAAAGACAGATGACAAAGTGCACAGCAAGTTTCCCTTGAGTCTCGTATGTGCAATCCCTCTTTATTTTGGTTCACGTAGTCCACAAGAATACAGCCATGAGTGTCACTAACGAAAACACAGTCATTCGTGAGGTGAGTGTATCGAATATGTCGTCCTCACGAAACACGTTCTCACCATGCTGGGGTGCACGCCTAGGTTACGAAAGGAGTTTGGACATTCTCGACGTATGTTGAGGAATATCTGCACGCTCCTCTCCTCCCAACGTTCTGACAATACCCATGCAGGCCGTTCAAACGTTCCGGTATCATTCCATTTGGTGGTCGTTCTACCGCGGTCCAGTTGAAAGAAGGCGGGGTATGGGTTCTTGCGTCGACACCGTTAAACGATGTCACTAAGAGCAAACTAGCAGAACTAGGCGATGTCCGGTATGTCCCACAATCACTTATGCTGGCGGGATGCCCCTCAATGTTATTTCGACATCCGGTTATACAGATGGATTATTGGTGCAGATGCCGTTCACTATATGTTTCTCAGTATGTGTTCACTTCTTTATAGTGTTTACAAGAAGCTCATTCCATCATAGATCAGTTCAAGAAAGAGTATCCCAATGCAAAGGTCATCGCTGTTGCTGATGCTGCAAGCAAGGTGGCTGAGGATGGTCTGAAGTTTGATGGTGGTATGTAACAAACCGTTATCTTCCTATTCAATACTATGACTATACTTACGACTTACTACGTAGCTTGGGGATCTGACCCTCCGGATACGAAATATGGTTTTGAAGATGACGTATGTCCATATTCTCTGTCTACGAAACATTGACTCCCTCATTATTCTTCTGTCGTAGATCCAGCATTGGTACGTATTCTCTGTATGACGTCTTGCTTTTATATGTTCACTAACAATGTTATATAGCTATTTCTCAGGATTCCGAAACAAAGATGTCGCGTTCTTCCACCCAGCATCGAAAACCTTGATCGAGGCCGATCTTCTCCTCAACCTCCCTCCAACAGAACAGGTAACTATGTCCTGCCGCTCTAACGATATTGATATACCTCACAATTTCTTCAGTACTCGAAGTCTGGGACATCAGGCCAAATCCCTTTCCTCGGTCAATTCGTTAGCCCCTGGAGCGGCCTTCACAAACGGATGGTGTGGTACACAGGAGTCGACAAAGAGTACGTCATCCCGTTCTAGCCTTCATTTGCTTGGTTTAATGAAAGAGCGTGCATGTAGGGCTATGAAACGCGATGCACGCACGGTAGCTGCCTGGGATTTTGAACGAATCATCCCTTGTCATGGGGTAAGTCTCGATTTACACGTTCCGTGCGAGGTGTTGCTCATTCTAGGTTCTAGGACGTAATTGAGAAGAACGGCAAGAAGGCTTGGACTTCTGTTTATGAATGGTACCTGAAGTCTTAAGCACGAGCCTTTCGCTCTGCAGTCGTGGCATGTAGTATATGTATGTTATTGGGTCCATTAGGTCAGCGTTTTGTACCAATTTCGCTCCTCGCATGATGGTATCTGGTATTGATTTTGAGATACTCTGCTTGTCTTCGTACTAACGTTTCACGTCTCAAAGGATTATCGAAAATCCATATCTCACCCTAGACTTTAATGTGTCGAACCATCTCTTCATGGTGAGTTTATAGGTTCTTATCAGTGTTACACGTAGCTCGTGTTCAAGCCAATCCTACGCTCACACCTTCGGTGACATGAAAACTGTTTCATTTATGAACCAACTTATGCTCTGCATGATGTTGACCTAATATTCGTCAACGAACAGACTAACTACTCGGCGATTAACTAGGTATATCTGAGCTACGTGTAGCTTGGGACATCCATTTATCCACCTCTATTCCTATCTGATCGATCTTGCCCTTCCAAACATGATTGGCACCTTCCACGCAGACAGTGTCCAACCTCCCTTGACCTTCCTTCCGTTTCGAATTCAACACCTTCAGCCAAGTCGTGTATGCCAATCTTCCAGGCGTGTACTTGGGCACTTCGAGTCCGCCTATAATGCTGAGGACGTCTGCGGGTCGTTCATTGGAGCATCCTTCCCATTCACCACCTACCAATCCTTCGAGAGCGCGGAAGTACCATCCTGTTTTCTCGAGACCGAGGATTGGGGATACTACGAGGGGGTATGATAAGAGGATATACTTTACGGGATTGAAGTAACTGTCGTAGGCAGAAGGAATGCGGATTGTCGTGGCGTGGATCGCTCCAGTGGAATAGCCCTACCACAAGATGTCATTCAAAGATCGTGACAGAGGCTAGATGAAATTAAACATACACAGATAAAGATGTCCTTCTTCGGGCCACCGGCCTCTTGAGGGAATTCAGTTACAAATTTCTTGATCTCTTCTTCGACGATTCTCTAACATCATCGAGATATAGATCAGCCAAAGCCCCAATCCTCCTACACATCAAAAAAATAACCAACATTATAGTCCTCACGATTATGATTTCCGACCCAAGCACCCCAACTACTATACTCATCCTCACCCTCACTCAACCCAAGCCCACGAGCATTCCATTTGACAACACGTACCCCATACTGCGCACGTAAGTGCTCAGCCAAGGTAGATGTACATGGACAAGTCATGCGTCCCCCCATTCGGCCATGTGCGACGAAGGCTAGTGCTTGAGGGGTGGAAGAGGGCTCGAGGACGTCTTTTTCGATTTGGATAGACATGGGTAGGTATTTGCGATAGATAAGATGGTGTATACGGAAAAGAGAAGGTAGTAGGGTATATATACGTAAAATATACTAGGAAGACAACATAGCCTCGATGGGCTCGGAGTTTTTGGACATAGCAATCATAATCACATGCTTACCTCCTTGCGCAGTGCGCAGACCTCAGGTCAGGTCTCGTTTTCCAAAGAGGACAGCCATACTTTACGACCGTCACAGTAGAGAACAAGAAAGGGTTGGGACGCAATCTTGAGCGGAGATTCAAATGCATTACCATAAAGGGACGGACATTTGCCGAATTCACATCACGGATTTTCATTTTGACCACGTCCCTCCCTCAAATCCACGTATATGGTTTTCGTTATTGCTCACTTCCTAACTTGCAAGATATCTAGACGAGACTGGGGAGGCTTTTACTCAACGTCCGCCCTCAGGTAGAATGTACAGGTACAGGCGTGCGGATCGTAGCCTATGATATAACGGAAAGACTCGGATGACGACGTGTACGGCAAGTTACTATAGCCTACTAGATGAAGTGTCGTTCGTATGTGTGACTCCTTCTTGTGCGGAGTCGCACAGTCCTAGCTCACAGTATATACTCGTGACTGCGACCAACGAAAATACGAATATTGGTATTCGTGAGGTGAGTGTACTCAATAGAGCACTTCATTATACCTGTTCTTAACTCGTTTCTCGAATATGTGTTTAGATTGGTAAAGAGATCCGGACGTTCTCGGGGCGTGGGTTTTTATCTTGATCATTCCCAAAAAATGTCACTAGCTGAACCAGGATTGAGTTCAGGAACATTATGTCGTTACATTGATTCTCATCATATATCCCACAGTACTCCAGGTCTGCAACATCAGACCAGACAACCCTCCTCAGACACTTCGTAAACCCATGGAACAGCCCTCAGACGAATGAGGTAGGTCTATGTATAGAAATCGAATAAGGATAACTTTGGTCTAACCCTATTCTGCTTCATTGAATGAAAAAGCATCTTCTAAATACAATACACGCGCGGTGATTAGTTGGAATTTCGAATGCACAACTTCTCCCCACGAGTACGTCTCAATCTCACGCTCCTTGCTATTTCTCTCACTTTTGGCTCTAGGACGTAATTGAGAAAAAAGGCAAGACAGCTTGGGTCTCTATCTCTAGGTGATACCTAGAGCCTAGGTATTGTCTTGTTAGGAATCGTGCGCTATCGGCATCTATTATATGTTTGTCACTAGGTCCGTATAAGTCTGGGTTTATAACAATTCCGATGATCGTCTGAACTTTATCGATAGTCGTATGACTGTCTTCACGTTATCGTTTAACGACGGGAAGGATTATGGCAGGAGGAAGCTTCTTGTTACAATAACGGGCTACAATGTGACAATTAGTCTCCTCGTGGTGGGCGTATGGGAATCCCAACTTTCAAATGTGCCAACAGGCATGCATCATGCCGGATGGGGCACCTTGAGTGGCTCTTCGCCTCTTTTCTTCCCTGACTCTGCCTCTCATCCTACGTATATTGACTCAAACTAATCTCAGAAGTACCATCATGGTGATTGTATGCGAGCTATGTAATAACCGGGAGTTCGAGAGTCTAGGTGGCTATCAGCTTCATTGTACCCTGAACGGAAAACATCTTGCTCGCGTCCACGCCGCAGCACTTTCTACCCCTGCAGTTCTGGACCCTCCTCCCCCCAGTTTTCCTTGTACCAAATGTGAAGCAGCATTTGACACCAACGAGAATTTGAACAATGTGAGTCGTGTGTATCCTCGATCTCAAATTCTCTCATTCACTGATAATCGTTTAGCATCTTGAACAAATACACGATTTCTTATTCTGCAAAATTTGTTCGCGATGGGTCGAGCGACTAGAATTCCAAAAACACTACGACACCTCTGATAAACATCCAAAGTGTACAGTATGTCACACAAGTTTCTTGTCCGAAGAATATTTAGCAGCGGTTAGTACCAAGAATATATCATCCACACGTATTGGCTAAGCTCGAACTATAGCACAAATTCGGTCACATTGCTTGCATGCTTTGTCATGTATGCGTCCCAAAGAGTAAATACTCTGCCCACCTCCAGTCGTCAGACTGTCACCCAACCTGCTCTTCTTGTAAGGCTGGATTCCCGGATGATATTGGTTACGAACAGGTCAGTATACGTCGCGCGCATATCTACCTTTCAGTACCTCAGCGGCTGACTCGACTTAGCACATGCAAAGAATATGTCCTACGTGCGATATGCGATTCTGCCAGAAGAAACAACTGCGAAAGCATCAGCGTAAGGAACATGGAGAGCTACTGAAGCCAATTCGTTGCACGTTTTGTGTTGCGAATTACACTGACATAGAAAAACTTAAAGAGGCAAGCTTGTTTGTCATTCATGAACTCAGGTACTGATAGCATGCGACAGCACGTGAAAAACGTCCACCGCAATGTATATTGCGACCAATGCGACCTCACTTTTTTGACCAAGGAGGACAATGCGATGCACATCAAAACGTCATCTAAGCATCAGACTACGATTAAGAGTATGTGCGAGAAGGAGACTCAGACTGAAACAACACAGGAGGAGAAGGTATGAAATCTACTACCATCCTTTCTTGATTTGCTACACCTTTAGTAGAACAATGTCACGATCAAGTCTAACAATGCCCAATATGACAAACACACGTCGGACAGAGTCACTGCGGATGAGAGTGAATCCCCAAAGGTAGGCATAGCCACTGTCCTATAGTGTCTGTCGTGTTCATCATCACGGTGATTAGACCACATCGCTCCAATCCAAGGTATTCTGCTCGCCCTGCCGCCAATTTATTCCAGCAAACGACTTGGAGACTCATTTCCGCATCTCATTGATTCACCCGTCTTGCGATCTGTGTGATATAGGGTTCGAGAATAGCCTCTCTTTGACAAAGGTACGATCCGGCATCATCTCTTCGTAAAGGGTTGTCTGAATATCCTTCATAGCATGCGTTCGCTTCTTATACAGAGCTGTGCTGTATAACATGCGGTCTCGCTTTCCAGACGTCTCATCTTCTCGATGAACATTATGCAGAGTCTGGTATGCATGTTAGTTGCTCAGTCTGTAACCACGGTTTCAAGGATGAGACTATGCTCCAAGAGGTAGAACCCCTTCACTCCAAATGTATATATAGCTGACTGGACCACAGCATCTTCAAGCGGGTTGTAGTGTGGATGTCGGGTTGGTTGAACCCGATACCCAGAGTTCCCAATGCGCTCCTTGGAATGAAATTATTGAGGTATTGTCAATGACCCTGGTATAGCTGTTCCACGTTAACATAACGTCTAAAACGTAGGTGAAGACTAATTGCAGCAAGGAGAACAACCCTGGCGAAATATCTCCAAATCGTAGCCGGAGTTCGTCCATTATTAATATTTCATCCATTCCTTCGATGAGGCGACCGCCTTCCAATTGGGCTGCATCTCTGTGCGTCCTTTCTCCGATACAGAGGAATACTAATCTCTTATGGAACAAGCATTGCAAGTGTGCCAGAATCGTCACCAGGCTCAATTCTTTCCGGCTTTGCTGCAGGCAGACAGCATGTAGGATTGCTGGAGAGAGATGATTCTCGTAATGGGTCAAGCAGGCATTCTGTATCCCCAGTTTCAGGCCCACCTCGGCTATCCGGAGTCGTAGGCTGCGAAGGTACGATTACTATATTGTTTCGTACTGAACATCGATTTATATTTTCTGTCAGAGGAAAGGGGGAAAATCGAGATACCGTCGATTTTAGAGTCTGCTACGCCTTCTTCGGTCACTATCCCTCAGGATCGACCAATTGATAACAAGAATAGCTTTAACTGTCGAGTATGTGACCACAACCCGGAGGAACCTGTTGCAACCATGTGTGGACATTTGTTTTGCCTTCGGTAAGCCGCTTTTCACGTGGTAGGGCCTCATGATTGAGATGATCACTTTGTAGTTGTCTCGTACAAGGACTGGCAAGGAATGGCAAATGTCCAACCTGTGACAGTATAATGTTGCTTCGATTGCAGGTTTGATCATCCGAATCCTAGTACATGGGCATTCCTGTTGCATGAGGGTTATTGTGTCCAGAATTGTGCGTTCCCGCCAGTGGCATGTATCATACGTTTGTCTTATGATCTGGATGAGCCGGGATGTGTATTATTCTTCCTATTCTCTTATAAGGCGTTTGATTTCGATTTAGTAACACTGTACCTCCTTAAGTGCTGACGCCTTAAACGCCGGAGGCAATCTTGCAGGGCGTACCACAACAGGTTACAATGTGTCGATCTGTCACCTCGCGGTGGGCGTATGGGAATCCCAGCTCCAGGGTATGATATGAACCATGCATCGTGTCGAATAGGGTTAGTTGAGTGCCTCACGAGCTCTTTCCCTTCCCCATTCCTGATTCTAACCCTCATAGTGTGTTCCTTGACTCGAGACGTATCACAGGGATATGTCTACATTTGTATGCCAAGTATGCAATAATCGATCGTTTCGTACCAAAGAAGGTTATATGTCACACTGTGCTTCCAATACGCACCTTGAAGTCGCTCGTGCTCAAGCCACCATCTTATTTTGTACTCAGTGCGGTCCGGGTACCAACTTTACAGATACAAAAGCACTCGAGAAGGTGTGTATGCATCAACCGCTGATTGCCTTTTACTGACACTCTTGAATCAGCACAAAGGACGGGAACACAAATATCCATGTTCTAAATGCAATCTAGGGTTTCCCATCCTAAGGCTTCGTGAGGGACACCGAATCAAGGAACATCCGATTCGTTGCACACCGCACGAACAGGGTTCCCCAGGCGCAGGCGTGCTCGAGGAAGTAAGTGCCTGTTTCTATCCTGTATAAGATCGTATATAGTACTAATGGCACGTAATAGCACGTAAATAATAAACACCATAGTGACCAACGCGAACTCATAGACAAAACAAAAGATGCTGCGACCTCGACCGACCAACAGCCTCTGGCCTAAGAGTAGTCAATGCGAGAAGCATGTTCAAACGGATCCACCGGCGGAGAGGGTATGTACTCTCAACTGTTTGATTGATGTGACATTTATTCTTTCTCTCTTTTTGCATGCTGTTCAACAGAAAGAAATTGCGATCCAGTCCAGCGAATCTAGCTTGAAGATCGAAGATGGGCTTCTAGATCAATGCCAGCCACCGAAGGCATGTACTATTACCTCTTCGTAATCGTAATTTGTCCGTATATTCACGATAGATGTGCTAAGATGGTAGCATCCCAATCGAAGGTCTTCTGTTCTCCTTGTCGCATTTTTGTTCCAGTACATGACTTGGAGGCCCACTTCAGAGTCTCACTGAATCATCCGTCTTGCGATTCGTGTAGCATGGGGTTCGAAAATGGCCTTTCCTTTACCAAGGTAACACTCACAATATTATGTTCGCAATAATCCATCTAGACATATGTTATAGCATGCATTCACCTTCCACACCGAATTATGTTGTGAAACATGCGGTCTAGCATTCTCGGGGTCTCATCTTCTCGATCAACATTATGCAGATTCCGGGATACACGTAACCTGTCCAGTTTGCACTCACGGATTCAAGGATGAGATATTGCTCCAAGAGGTGAGAATCCTCTTGGTCCGCCCCAATTGCCCTTCCCGTCACTAAATTCGTAATAGCATCTTCAAGCAGGTTGCCATGAGGATGTCGATTTGGTTGAACCGGATACCTTCGCCTCCGGTTTAGACCAAATTACGGAGGTACTATCAACGCCTTGATATAAAATCTCCTCGTTAATACCCTCCACACAGATGAAACGCAACGATGACGACGAGGATACTCCCGATTCAATAGTATCTTCAAGCCGTAGCCGGAGGTCCTCTATTTCTAGTGCCTCATTTATTACCTCTATCGAGCGTCCGGCCTCTGCTCTGAGTGTAGCTACGTGCGTCTATACTTCTTAGGATGTGAAACGATACTAATTTCTCATAGAACAACCAGAATGAGTGTGGCAGATTCATCATCGGCGAACTCAATCCTTTCAGTCGCTGCTGCGGGCAGACAGTGTGCAGGACCGTTGGAGAGAGGTGATTCTCATAGTAGAGTTGACATGCGCTCCATATCTACAATCCCTCCATCACCTACACCCACGGGTCACGAAGGTAGGATGTATATGCTTAGTCAAATCGAAACTTGATTTAATTCTCCATTACCAGAACCGATACAGGCGAACAGGATACCTTCTTCGACTTCACAGTCCATAGCACCTTCCTCAGTAACTGCTCCTCAGAATCTCTTAACCAAGAGCAAGAACAGTTTCGACTGCCGAGTGTGTGGTCACTGTCCTGAGGAACCCGTCGCGACCATGTGTGGTCACTTGTTCTGTCTCCGGTAAGCCGCAGTTCACGTAGGCCTATTGAGTGAACCAGTTTTCTGAACTGTATCCCTGTAGATGCCTTGTACAAGGACTCGCAAGCACCGGCAGATGTCCAGCCTGCGACAATGTGATCTTACTTCGGTTGCAGGTCTAATCATCCTACAACAGGTGCATACCCGTTTCCCAGCTTCCGTATGTGTATGCCTCTTGCGAAACACATTCATGACATCGTAACGTCCCCCTTCAATCCATGTATATCCGTGTTGCACTTTATGATGTTTACTCGCTTAATATGTATATAGTCTGTTGGTAGGAACATTCCGGTATCAACCATTCTATTCAAAATTGTGCGTTTCTAACATGAACCAATGTTTTCAGTTCATTATTTAGCTTAGATCGGTCCGTATTTATGCTCGTTTCATACCGTGTTTCGGTTTGCATTCGGTTTTAGTAGGCCCATAACTGCAGTGCCTTCGAAATCGCGTAATGCCGGAAAGGATCATCACAGGAATTCTGACACTTCCCACAACAGATGACAATGAGTCGAATTCGAAATGTGCTCGTAGTGGGTGTACCATGGGAACTGCGGCTTCCTAAAACACATATGAGGGCAGCTACCAAGCCTATGTCTTAGGTGGGTCTTAGGTGCCTCTCCAATCTCTTTCCTTTTCTCTTTCCCAGTCGTGCACCTCATCCTCTATGTATCAATTCTAGCCCTTATTCGGAATCATGCCCACAATCAAATGTGTTCCCTGTAACAATCGAGTATTCAAGGATGACAAAGCGTATCAGCAGCACGCTCGTTCGAACGCTGCGCATAAGGCTCGTATGGAGGCTTCCGCCCCCAAGCCATCTACATCTCTGGCCGATGGATCCGTATCTACACACCGCAATCAAGGAAAAAGTGACCGTCGCCCCAATCACGGAGCAAATTTTACCAGTCCTAGTAAACATGAGAGTGTAGGCTGTATACTAATTATTCAGCTTATTGATGATACTGATACAGGCATTCTAGCATTCCACAGAGACTCGGACTAATTCTGTCGTCACTGTAAAGGTTCCTTGTTACTGTCTACCCGAACGATGGCTTCACAAAGACAAACTTCAAGAGCATTATAATCAATCCTCTAACCATCCGAAGTGCAGCCGATGCGGCCAAGGCTTCCTAACATTTGACCATTTAGTAATGGTTAGTAGTAGTAACATGTAATCATTTGTACCTCTTTTACAAGCATGGGATGTAGCACAAAGCTAGTCATATTCCTTGCACGCCAATCGCAACAAATATCCCATCGAGTGGAACTGCTGGATTCCCCGGGCCTCGCCCAATTTGTACCCAATGTATGATACAGTTTCAGGATACCATTACCTACGAGAAGGTAAGCATGTCTCAACAGTAATTTGTGATTATTGACAAGCCGGGAATAGCACCGAGGACGGGAACATACATACCCTTGTTCGGAGTGCAATCTGGGATTCCCTATCCTGAGACTCCGCGAAGAACACCAAATCAAAGAACATCCAATTCGGTGCACGTTGTGTACCAGGGTGTTCCCAAGTACAAGCATATTCAAACAAGTGAGCAATTATCATCTTCATTCAAGATCGCTCTCATGGCGCACAATATCATAGCATGCGAAAAACGACCACCATATCCATATTGATTAATACTGCGACCGACGTGAATTCGTATTTCTTTTCTTAAGGAGGATAACAATAACATAAGATGTTTCGCAACTCCCTACTGATATCGGACGTGGAAACTAATACCATCTCCGTATTGATAAGATAAATTATCCGATATACAGTTTCTATGACATCAGCTCAAGTTTCCTTGATTACCAGCCTACTACGCTTTAGCATATTTTCCGGTGCTCCCTAACGATATCATCTTATGGTATGGTAGGCTCTATGTATGACAATTTTCCTCGATGCCCCTTGATCGTAAGGGGTTATACAAGCGACCACGTTGAGGCTTCTCAGTTTCCTCGAGCTCATCTCAATTCCCTGACGAGGAGTCCTAGATGTTGCGTGGATCACTAACGCAACACCTACTGCACCATCTGGTATTCATCCCTTTAATTGCTTGATGCCCGAACTCCCCTCCGTCCCCAGCTCCGCTTCACATGTTTTGATTGCGAAGATTGGCACTTACACATGGCGAAAACTATCTGGTTGCCCTCATTATGTCTTGGATTTTGCTTGGAACTATGTGAACCATGTTGATACTGTCAAATGCTTAAATACGTTGGATCGGCCATGAGATTTGTCTCAACGACACGTCCGCCATGGCTTTCGTCAAGCATACCGCCGGTGTTGTCCTCACCACTTTGGCTCTTTCTGCTACTACCAGTGCAGCTCCCAGCGCTGTTGACTCATGTGCCAAGTTTGCTGGTCAGCAATATGCTGCTCCCTCGGATGCTTTGGCTTGCTTGAAGTCATTCCCTTTCAATGAGACTTTGCGTCAGAATGTTCTCACTAACGTAGCTCGCGTGTTCGACTTTTTCACTTTCGAAGAATACTACACCAGCTCTCCTGCTCCGTTCCAAGAGTCAACAACCAATATCCGGGAGAATCTCGCACGTATCAATAGCACCAACTACGCGGTACGGACCCTGTTCATTTTACGTTTTCCTTTCTAATACTTTCAATTAGACGGACTACGACTTCAACAAGGATCTTTATGACTTTACCAACCAACTGAATGATGGACACACCCGTACGTGGATCTTCATGTATACCTCACCAGTATGTGGAGCTAATCCTCATTCTTTCATTGCGCAGGATGGTTCCCGGACTGTTATACCACTTTCCAAAATCTTCTGCCTGCCCCGATCACTACTCTCGAGGAAGACGGTGTCCAGAGCATTTTTGTTGCACCCGACTCCGCCGAATTCGTCAGTCTTCTTGGAACTAGCTACACCAGCTACTTTGATGGGATTGGTTTCGACTTCAAGCGTCTTGCTGGTGCGAAGGTTCTCTCCATCGAAGGCCAAGATCCGTATGTCTATGCGGACTACATTGCCAAGACGGCAAGTGGGAACTACTTGGACCATGGTATCAGGGTCAATAGTGTTTTCAGTAGTTACCGTATCAGCGGAGGAGACTTCTCTCAACGATTCGGTGATCTTGCTGGGCCGTCATTCCCCGACAAGGATTCCTTGACGATGTCTCTGCTTCTCGTTAACTCCACTACGCCCGAGACCGTGAAGGTCCCATACTTGGCGAGCTATGTCGGAGCAGATTTCACCGATCAAGCATCCTTGTACGTACTTTTTCTCCACATCGTCGTAATATGGACCGTGTATTGAGATATCATGGTAGCTGGCAGGCAAACTGTGTTGCAAACTCAAACACCAACGGAAAAGACCAGAAGACCGTTTCTGGTAAGCGGGTCCCCAAGAGGCCTAAAGCTTCCATCATCGACAAGGTTGCGAACGGAGTTGCTCTCCCAAGTCCATTCCATCCTCGGTTGCCTCAAATTGATGGATCTTCGGGTGTCATTAAATCTTATATTTTGCCCGATAATACAACAGGCGTGGTATGTACCCTGTTCATGTTGATGGGAAGTTTTACTGACCTTGGGGAATCGGACCTAGATCTTCGTTGGGTCGTTCTCCCCGGCCGTCTCTGCATACTACGACTTCCAGACAGATGTCGCTACTGCTGTGAACCAGTTCAAAGCCGCAGGAGTAACGCGTCTCCTAGTCGACCTGACAAACAACGGTGGTAAGTGAATGAAATACGTTTTCTTCCTGAATATGGAATTAAATTGGGGTATACAGGTGGTTACGTTTGCTTGGGCCAATTCCTTCACAAGTATCTGTCTGGCTCTACTGTTGGCTACCCGTACGTACATGTTCTCTTATTCATCCTTCCTGTCTCCTGATTATCAAAACGTACTATAGCGGCTTTGTCACAACCAACCGTGCGAACCCTCTTGCACAGAAGATTGTGGCTGCAGACATCAAGTTGGGTGTTAGCTCCGAGATCTCATTCTATGCTCCTGCGTCATGTGAGTATTTTTTTTCAGTGTTACGATGGAAAGGTCCTAATTTGCTTTTTCTTTGTCACAGGGGCTTTCCTCAACGATACAGTACAGTCGGTCGATTACAACTACAATAACCCCAGTCTTCCGTTCACAGTCAACGGTGTAGAAGATCCTACTTCCCAGCGATTCCACGTCAGTATAGATTTATCATATTTTACCAATCGCGATGACTGAAAAATATACAGGAGACTTGCTCTAACGATTTTGTCGTCGACATTCCTGAACAACCACCTTTCGATTTGAGGTGAGCATATCTGTACTTCGACATGCGAAAGAGTTGTATCTCTAAAACCATGTCTTAAGCAACGTCGCAATCGTCGGCAACGGCAATTGTGCTTCCACTTGTGCTCTGTTCAGCACTCTCATGTTCGAGCGTCATCAGACTAAAATTGCCATCTTCGGTGGAAAACCTGGAGAGAAGATCGAATTCAAGGGTACGTATCTCATATCATAAGTACAACCAGTGATATATATCTAAGTACCAATTGCCTTCCCTTTTTATAGGAATGGCCGGTAATCAGGTCTTGGAATGGGCCGATCTTGATAGCGAAATCAAGACTGCTGAAGTGAAAAACGTATGTTGCCATTATATCAAGATATCATTTTCGTTACTTACTCTTAACTACGTATAGGATGTCTTGGCTCCCCCTGATCTGTAAGTTACGGGTTGTGAGCTGTTTGGTTCATCTTTTCTGACTAAGCATTTTCATACTAGTCTCGTCTCTGGCAATATGAGGTACGTTTCATGAACCTTGACAGCGAGCCCTTTAGCTGACATTGCCTATGACAGAGTTAACTGGAGAACTGGTACGTCTCGCAATCAGGACTTTGATTCTGGTTAAGAGTATATGCTTACCCTGTATTTTCGCTTTTAGCCTGGAGTTACCTTGATGAGAATGTGCCAATTGGTAAGCTTCACCCGCCTTCAGAAATAAAACTGAGCTAACTTTGGTTCGTGTTGACAGCCTACCTCTCGGGTCAGCCACAATGTATGTTCACTTTACTACTTTACGTTGGCCCTACCTAATGCAGCATCACCTATCCAGTCCAGTTTGCTTATACCAGGGATACCTACAACGATCCTCAGAACCTTTGGACCTTCGCGTACGCCATTCTCTCGTTCGTATGATAGTCAGACTAACTAACGTGTCCGTTATATGTGTAGAGCTTCAAAGCTGTTTGCTTGAACATCGTCACTTGTTTCTTCGCGTCGACACCCCGGTATGTAAGATAATCGCACAATCACTCGATTAGCCTAGATGCACACCGCAGCTACACATAATTTTCTTCTTTTAAGTACACCACACTCTTTCACTAGTATCTACGCTCATTTTGTATTGCTCCTTACTGATATACCTGTACAAGCTACTGCCTAATAATATTGTTGTTAAACAGTTACACAAATATTACGATGATTCTAATGGAATATCGCCTTAGAATCAACTTCACCAAAAAAAATTAGATCCATCCCATGGCAATATAGTGACACTGGAAGCATAACATACAAGGCGAGATGGCCGAGCGGTCTAAGGCGCCAGACTAAGGTACAATACTGCAATCTGGTCCGAAAGGGCGTGGGTTCGAATCCCACTCTCGTCAGGAAATTTTTTGCCCTTGTAAGTTGTAACTTGGCCTCGTGCACCGGCTTCACACCTTTAAAGCTTTGACCCAGACTTTACTGATGAAACCCCTTGGCAAATATGATACATGACCGTGACGGCATTTCTCAGTGGCATTCAATAAGACCTTGGAGACCGACGCTCTCACTCTCTGTTCGCGAAATCACATCAGTCTCTGCTACTTTTATCCTCTCTTCTCCTTTGGCTGCTGCGCATTCTAATTCTGACCAAGAAAACGATAACTATGCTGATAACGACGGATTCCCTTCCGCTGGATCACTTCCAGAATCGAGCAATCAGCCAACGCAAATCATCTCTGAAGTCCTATCTAAAGGCCTTAGCGTGAAAGTAAATGGAACTCCGTGGCAGAGAGTCTTGATGAAGGTCGACGAAGTGACAGATGAAGCCGTCATTATTCTTTTCGGTTTAATGCCTGCAAGACAGTATGACATCGAGCTAGGGACAGTCCCAGGAGATCCTACGCTTCGGGGTAAATTTACTACAGGTACGTTTCCATTATATTTTCTGTTCGTTCATGCTATAGACGATCCATTGTACACAGATTCGCACCAATCTGGTGTCGATGCTCAAGGCAACACAGAGCCTTCAATAGATGTTCCCCTCCCTGAACCAGTCACCCAGAGTCGCTCGACATCCTCAAATGCCTCGTCCCATCATAACGCCCCTCCTCTTGCATCGACAAGGTCTCACTCCCCTGTGAATGCATCTACGCCTCCACCCACTATCTCTATCGAAGATCACCGTATACAGCTCACGCATAAACTCGACGTGCTTAATAACGAACATGCTACCCTCACAACCTCGCTCAAATCAGCCAGACGAGAAGCTCAAAAAGCCGACGCCGCTCTTCGTTCAGAGATCGACACTCTGAAGCGCGCTTCTGAGAAGCATGTTCAGCAGGAAGCTCGAGCCAAACAGAAGGTGCTTGCGTTACAGGAGGCTGTGCGGCGGACGGTTGCGGCCACGGAGGATATTAAAGCGATGATCAAGGAAGTGGAGGAAATGCTTCCCGAGCTGGAGAAGAGGCGGAGGGAGGCGGAGACAGAGTGGCAGAAGGTGAGTAAACAGGCAGAGTCTATCAGATCAAAGAGGGAAGATGCGGAGAGTAAGGAGAAGCGCAAGACGGAGGGTTTGCAGGCGGAGGCTGCAAGTCTAGGGAACAGGATGGAGAGGCTGAATATACGGCGAGAGAAGTTGGAGGGCGAGAATGGGGTTATTGGGGAACTAGAAGAGAAGTTACGGCGACTAGAGGAGGAGCGGACCCGTATCGAGAATGATCCATTAGGATACATCTACGATGAAGATCAAGTAGAAGATATCCCCGAGGTCGAAGCATCAGACAGTCGTCTGGAGGATTCTCCGTCGTCGGACAACGTCTCCACACATCACAGTTCTAACGGAGGCGGACACGGGCGTAACAAATCCCATCATCACACTTCTCGCAAACGACACTCTCACCCTCCGCAAATCAACAAGCATCCACATCCCATCCAACGCCCCGTAGGGAACGCCCGCATGTCGTTGCCCGCAGGACCCGGTGTGATTCATCTGACCCCTGCGAATGCGTTGCACGCTTCATCCTCGCATAAGCAACAAGGTGCGAAGCAGCCTGGATCGAATTTATCAAGCAAGGCTCCTGCATTTGAGCCTGTCGGGAAGACGAGACGGCTTAGTGCTGCCGGCGAAGGTGGTTCGCAAGGCAGGAGAAAGTAGAAATAGGATGTGATGGTTCGGTATGATTTGTCGGAGGATTGTCAAACTGAAGGTTTTGTATTTTAGCCAAAGTCATGTAGCATACTTATGTCTGGCATTGAGATACTGCCAATTGAACTTGCAAAGAAACGCCGCTATTCAAATTGCACTTCCAAATGAGGGATTCTGATTCGTGACACTCGTTTGTGCATCAAATGTGCTTATCAGCGGTTCACCATTCGTGAAATCCACATGTGCCCTCTTCTCACCAACAATCGCGTCGTGAGCCCAGCACTATATTCCAATTTCTTATTGCCGTCGAAAGCCGGGGCCTTAGAGGAGACGACGACTACATTGACAGGACCTCGTACCCCAAATAGTCTTTCTTTTACAGGGGCCTGAACCACCCACAGACCCGCAATCCAGCGGCGTACTGTTGAATTTAGTTGACGTCTTCGCCTCAGACCTTTACGAACCCTATGGTTTAAGTGATACGAACTCCGCCCTTTTCCATGATTCCATCAAACAGTAAACCGAGTTAATCTTGCCGAGATATAACGGGATATAAAACCCGTTTCGACCACAGAAACTATGTGCGACACCCTCTTCTAGCCACACGTCAACTTAAACCTATCCCATTCTTGCTGGAACCTGACATGACGTCCCTCGAGGACCTCGTCATCTTTCCACCGGACTCATTCTGCTTCCTTGCTCATCGGATGGGGCAGTACGGAGTGGAAGGATGTCCTGTTCTCGATCCTTTACCGATTAGCCAATCTATGTTAGCGTTCCTCAACTTGACCTCGGACGCTTCTCTATATCGACAGGCATACTGTGTAGCACCTCCTACAGATGATAATTGTGTATTTGGATATTGTCCAAATGGTGATATAGCGGGTAGGTCATTATTCATAGCTAATTTTGCAATTTTCCCGACTAACCTGATATCCTCTAGGTCCCTTGGTGAGGGCTGCAAGTGCGTATACTCATGTGCAGGTGCCTAAACGCTGTGCTCATGATTTTGATCTACAGCTTACGTGACGAATCTGTGTCTATGTAGGTTGCATAAGATTGTTATACGACTTTACCAACTCACTCGTGCTCCAGCTATCCTGGTCTTCTACTCACCGAAAGGAGCAAAAAGCGCCTTTTGGTCTCAAGTCCTTTCCATTTATGCCGTTCTCATCACTTGCGGCATTGCGATCTTGCAGGCATCTCTCACACGATTCCATGCGGCCATAGCAGTGGTCCTTACCGGATCCCCGCTGAGTCTGTATCTATTCGTTTACTCGGTGATGTCGTTATGGTACAGGAGGCATCGACTCAATGGGATTGTCGGCGACGGACAGATCCTACCTCGTACCCTCATCCTTATAGCAGGGGCACTCTGGACTTCTATGTTCATCTATGTTCTCTCGAGTGGCCATGTGTCACATTTTGCCCAGGAATCATGTACACATCAGGTGCCTCTCAGCAAATCGCTTTGGCTATTCCCCATCATCTTTGTCGCCGGACTTAGAAAAGAATACTGGCTATTCTTCCCTATTGTTGGCATTTTTTCCTTAATCGTGCTGTCATGGATCATTGCGATCATTTTGCAACGCAAAACGATATGGCCTCCTGATGAGCGGTGGCAACCCCGTTTCGGACGCACTTGGTGAGTATGCTATATTCTTATATTATACTCTTATATGATCTACTATAACATCATATATGTAGGTCTGTAATGGGACGAAACTACCCGTTCATCCACTTCATATCGATAGTAGCCATTCCCACCATCTACTGGATGATGACTGTCGAGTTGGCATGTTTGATAGCTGGGAGTGACCAAGAGTTCTCTCTCTCGTTCGGTCAAGTAATATTCTCGGTTTATTTCAATTGTCCTAGACGAAGACTAATAATGATCCGTAGGTCATGGCAGCATTCGTCGCGCTTCAACCATTGATTGGGACACTCATGTTGTACCCAAGGTTTTTCAGGTGGTTCGTTGATCTTACCTGTGTTCGTGCCGTATGTTGCTGTCAGTGTCGGAGACGTCAGAGAGCAGAAACAGGTGACGCTGTTGCCCTCGAAACAATGGCTAACCCTTCCACCGGCCATGATATGAATGAAAATGTGAAGAGTCAGGCTGCTACGAGTATATACAAGGACTCGGGGCCATATAGCTATGCCCTTAGCTCAGAGGTGACTCAATGAATAGCCCATTATTTACCGTGACTGTTGCCATTGCATTAGACACGATAACGGCAAACTCAAGTAGATGTGTTAGCAAGGTTTGATTTTATGCCCTCAATCAGCTTGGTGACTTTTGATGTGTGCAGAATCATCGCGAACCCTACCTTGAACTTGGATACCTTCCTAGAATAGCAAGTGGTGTTGGCGCTAAAGTACTGACGGCAAGGAAATCGACGCTGCCTTTGGCACTGACTCGGACTCGCGGTATACAATTTCGTTCCCCTAGTTGTTGTTTTATCCTGGAGCTGCCTATGAAGTGCACACAAGTGGTACATATCTTGTAAGTTCTCACTATCATGGTATACAAGTTGCTTACTCAGGGTTCGACTAGGATGGTGATGCTCTCATGAGTCATGAGATCGTATAGAGACACTGCTCAGCGCGTTTGTGACATATAGTGCCAGGATGCTACCGTTCCATTGCAATAATATATCCTCTGTTGATGGTCATCAAACTCGAGGGCTCTCATCAAACGGAGCCTTTGCTTCATACCTTTCGAACAATATGACTATGACGCACATAGCTGTTAGCTTTTATCCTCAGCCGCCTTATCAACAAACCTTTCTTCCAACGCGACCTGTCAAAAACCTGCTTGAGCTCGTACCCCTCTCACACAATCTTTAGATTACTTGACGACGCTCATACTCATGTCTTCCAATGTGACTGCCTGGCCAGTGTCTTGGCCTCCGAATACTTGCTATATTTTCAATGGAAAACTCGAGAGAAACCAAGCCTGCCTTGAGTTTATGCCCGCAGTTACTCCCGATATGATTTCCTTCCTTAGCTTGACTTCTCTCGACGTCTTTAAGCAAGCATATTGTCTCGACCCTCCCGAAGACGACTCTTGTTCCTTTGGTCACTGCCCTAATCCTGACGTTGCCGGTGAGTTAGTGCAATCGTTTCTTCTCGAAGGCGAGCCACTTAACCAGACACCAAGGTCCGTTGGTGCACATTTCCAGTAGGTCTTATGCTTTTTTTAGTCATGTGGTATACTGAGACTTGCAGGATCTCAATTTTGCACGGTGATTTGACTCATTTTCATGCTGCAATTGCAGTAGCTCTGTCAGAATTGCCTTTCTCTGTTTACTTATTAGGTTACGCCATCGTCTCGTTCTGGTATCGCAAACACCGTCTAAATATCATTGTGGGCGAAGGCCAACTCATTATTCGGTTACTCATCATTGTTGCCAGACTCGTCTGGATTTCAACGTTTGTGTTCATCTTAGCAGATAAGCGTCTCGTTGACTTCACTCAGGCATCGTGTGTGTGAGAGATGAAAATGACGCTGTCAGCTACCTTTACGTTATTACATTCCTCTTCTTAAACTACCTTTTTCTAACCTGATTTTAAAGTAGCAGCCGTGCCAAGCCTGACGCCTGGTGTGGCGCTTGGCACCATCGAGTCAACCGTCATACCATGGATCGTTGCAATCGTGTTGCAGCGTAAGGTGATGGAGAAAGGGAGAACGCTAGTCGCCACTGTTTGGCAGAACTTGGTGAGCGATCCGATGTCGCGTTACAGTCATTCTTATTTACTAATACCAATGCATAGGTCAGTGGTTGGGCGGACATGCTGTTCGTGCGCTTCACGACACTGACATCCATACCAACTACATATTGGATATCGGTTGTTGAACTTGAAAGTCGCGAAGAGTTCTCTTTGTCGTTTAACCAGGTGAGCAAAGATGTATACATACTTGCAGAGATTGACACTCAATATATCTTGGCAGGTGCTAGCGACGTTCGTTGCCCTCCCGCCTCTGTTTACAATCCTTATAACGGGGTTCAAAAACTTAGCCTGGGTCTGCTACATCCGGAGTTATATTTACCGAGCCCCAACAAATGTGCGCGGTCAGGGCGGATCGGAGCTCAGTTTAGAGGACTTGGGTTACCTTTCTACATACCAAGAGGGAAAACACCGATTCTTAACCTACGTACAGATACCGGACGCGTATTCCATGAAGGGTCTAGAACATTATACAACCCGACTTGGCAGAGTTGATGCGCCGTCAAATTCAAAGTTGAAGTATGAAACACATGGGTACACAGCAAAGCCGGCGGATACCGGTCAAGGGTGAGTATTTTCTTGCACCTGGTTATGTCATAAATCGAATTCATCATCTGCAAAGTTACCTTTCCTTAGGACAAAACAATCAGTGCGCGTTTCCCTGTGTTATATCCGAGAGCTGCTGAGTCTACAATGGGATATCGAAGTGCTGACATTGATAATCACCAACATTCACTGGTCCTAACGATGTTCGTTGAATGTCAAAACTGATCCGCTGATAGCCAAACACTGCATAAACACTGCTGGAACTGGCCTTGATTGACAGGCGTGTAAGACGGGGGGAAGATCTTGGTGCTTAGAGACAGGCGTCTTCACTTTCATCATGTCGGCGCTGAATGCTGTCAGCATGCACATCTGTCCACTGTCCCCGAACTTGCCACCGCCGCCCATAAGAGATCCTTGTATAACAGTAAGACTCAAAAGAACTCCCTCACTATCTCTCTATCCCCACCCTCCATAGGTCCAATGGATCCCTTGATCCTTGCCAATTTTACGCAATGGATTAGCGATACCGACTGCTCCCATATCCAACAGTATAACCTCTCCCAAAACTGTGATGACGTTCCTGTCACGCAGTCTATGGTCAACTTCTTGAACTTGACAACTGCCGGTCTGAGTATATTCAAGCAAGCCTACTGTGTCAATCCTCCTGAAGATGATAGTTGCCCGTTCGGATATTGTCCCAATGCAGATGTTGCAGGTGAGCGTCGTTTGAGAAACTTATGCATAGGGGGTGTCACTGAAATAAGACCGTAGGCCCATTGGTTCGCATTGCTGGTATGTTTATTGCGAACGCCCTCAAAGAAGGAAGGCTGATTGTATTTAGCATATGTGACCAACTTCTTTCTGTGTACGTCTTTAGGATATAGGTTATCAAAGCCAACTGACACGATTTACTTTAGCTATACTCATCTTCTATGCACCGGAGTCGGCCAGGGAAGCCTTCTGGTCTCAAATCCTTTCTATATACTCCTTACTCATTACGGTGGCCATTTCAATCGCTCAAGCGTCCCTTACACAGTACCACGCAGCCTTGGCGACTGTTATCGTTGGCTCCCCTCTCACGTTTTACCTCATAATGTACTCCATTGTGTCTTTCTTTCAGAAAGGACATCGGTTGGAAGACTTACTTGGTCACGGTCAACTGTTTGCCCGCTGTGTTGTGATATCAGCTGGCTTGTTCTGGATTGGCCTTCTCATCAGGATTGTGGTATCCAAACATCTAGTTCACTTCTCTCAAAGATCTTGTGATATGCAACCAGGGCAACCGCCGCTGGCAAAGTACCTCTATATCTTCCCCTTCCAATCCTTGACCCACTTCTTCGACGATACACCATGGCTGATCATAGCTGTATTTGGAATCATATTCCTTACGATTATCTCATGGATCATCGCAATCATTTTGCAACGAAAAGCCATCTGGCCGCCGGGTGAAAAATGGACACCGCAAATTCGGCGTACATGGTAAGCCATGATCCTACTCGGACACGTATATGGACGATCATGATTGATATGATACAGGGTCATCGTCGGGCGCAACTATTCCTTCATCCACTTCATGTCCATTGTTGTTATACCCACGTCATATTGGATATCTGTGATCGAAATAGGAAGCTGGGTCGCGAACAGTGACCAAGAATTTTCTCTGTCATATGGACAGGTGAGAATATTGTCACCCGTGCAAGATTACAATCGCAATTGACATTTGGCCCGTTAAGGTATTGGCAGTCTTCGTGGCAGTCCCGCCTGTCTTTGAAACTATCAAGCTGCTACCACAGCTTGCCGATTGGTTTTTGTACTTGACCTGGGTCAGGCGCATAACAGGTCGTCCCAGTCGTCGCAAGTCTACCCAAAAGACCGACTTGCCTATTAACGCAGCGACTGCTAGCCACGACGATACCGAATCAAGTTGGAAAAGTGTTGCAGCCAGTTCCAACTACAGTACTTCGGACTTGCCTAAATTAGACTACACTTATGCTCAGGTCCCAAAAGTTGAGCGTTATTGACCTCAACAGCTACGATTGTTCACGACATGATTTGTGTGCTATTGGGTTCAACAGCTTGGTTTGGGACTAGATTTCCTATCTATGTATCTCCATGTTATGCGTTGTATAGTTTGTCCAGAGAGGTAGAATGTAATGTCGTTATTCACACATAGGATGTAAAAAGTACGTACTAGTAATATCATGTCAATACATCCAAGTATTCCAGGCTTCACGGCCAGTAATTTGATCCCATGTAGCATGGTCAACCAGAAAGAAGTGTTGGCTTTTCAGGAAGGGGAGCGTCGATATTGTTAAGCTTCCTAGTATACGTATTTGCATCAACACCGCCCTTGTTTGTCGACATAGAATTTCGGGCTCATCAGACATATTAGACACCATTGAGACAGCTGACTACTAGGCTATCCTGTACGGAGAATAAACTTCGAGACATGTTATTAATCCACCCCGATATCCCATCCCGGGTAATCAAGGTTTGCATAATCCACAGTCAGGATACCACTTTTATCTAACAGAGGAAATCGCTGTCTAACCTTCGGGAATGTCATGTACATGCCGCTTAGGGCAATGGGAAGAGTGGTTGGAAACATTTCAATCCTAACTTCCTTCAAATATGAAAATCTCTCGTTGGCAAGATAACCATCCAGTACGCCAAGGTCATCAATGTGAGACTCTTCCTCGATGTACACGACAATAGTAAGGACTTCCAAGTGAGGCATATGTCCCGGGATTTGAGAGAGAAAATGTTGAATGCTGGGGAGCTCCTCTTCTACCTCCCAGGTATCTTTCGAGCCATACAGACGCAATGTCCGGAGATTCTTGAGACGTGAGATGTCAATTTCGCTGTCTATTATCATACCGTTGTCAATTAATGTTGAGAGAGGGTAGCGCTAGACATCACTTACTTTCCAACGCATTAAGTGATGTCGATACTTGCAGATATTGTAAATTCGGGGATTGACCAAGCGAAACGAGCATTTTGTTCAGAGAAGAAGGCGATACATTGGGCCCCATCTCCAGGGAATGTAGGCAGTCGCTATGGAACTCAGGATGAAACCACCCTGAAAGCTGTTCGAATTCCAAGAAAGGGTATTCAGTGTATGGGGCGGTATCGATAAGGAGAGTCTGGAGCGCAGGCGGTGGATGGAAAATGGGGTAGAAGATCGGTCCATCCGACAGCTTTTCACTGGACTTCATATCTGCGGCGGCAGTAGCATCTGCAACGTCTGAGGCTGAGTCATGGTCGGGGAGCCTGACATCAGGTAAGAGAGCAGTCGTTGCTGAGGACTCAGGCTCATCTCGTAGAACGCACGTATTGGGATGAGAGAAATCGGTGACAATGAGAGCCACTCGATTCAATCCGCGTAGTGCGCGAACAATGGCTGTGAGGCTGTTTGGGCCCATCTGACATCGTACGAGATTCAGCGTCGTTACGGACGTCATCGTGGCAAGCCTCGGGATCCACCCAGCAAAAGCCTCCCAATCCTCCCGGCGAGAACTGACTTGTGCAAAGCCGACAAGCTCGAGAGTATGCACATTGGATAGGGGTTGTCCAAGAATGGTCGGAAACAGGTATAGTCCTGTATCGAGATCTTCTGCCACGTCTCTCAGCGGCTGCCTATATATATCTGAATATGGTACACTCTTTCCTTCTAGACGGATCTTCTTTATCCACCCAGATATATCAGGCTCCTCACATAGCTGCGTTGCGAGATTTTTGAAGTCCTTGGGACCCCGCAGAACGAGGAAGCGAAATATGTAAGGTCGGGAAGCCGCCCGCCACCTCGAACATGTCAAAGCACACGCTCTCAGGGTCCTGTATGATTCGCAGTCGACATGCTTATCGTCCCAGAAGTACCCAAGGATGAGGTGATGTAGTTCTAGAGGAAGAAGAGACCCTTTTCCTGCAATGCACGTGGATATCAACGTGGAGCTACGAAAAAAATGAAGCCTTGAACCTACCGGCATCGGGGTCTTTTGACACGCCTTCAGATTTCGCTTCGGCCAGTTTCTGATCTTTGTCATTACTTAGGAGGACATAATTCAGATAAAGATCTCATGTTTTCGGGCGGACATGCTACATACCGATCAGCTTTCGTCGTTTTATCGTCCGTCGATGGTTGGGTTATACCAGCAGCTGCACTACATATCAATCAGTCAATGAGCATCGACATTAGGAATTAAACTAGACATAGAGCTTACAGGGAGTCTCTCTCATCGCGTTCCGAGCCGTCATCCTTTTGCGAGCGGCCAACGGTCTCTGGATGAGGGTCCTCAGTGGAATGTGATCCTTCCGCAACGCAAGTATGCCTTGAGAGGACAATTAAGGCTTCCGTCACCCCGCCGACAATAACTGTACTCACGTAGAGATACTTTCACCTTCCTCCTCTACAACATTTTCTAAGGGAGGAATCGGAGTATCAACAGATTTGGTATGAGGTTTTGTGTCACTAGCGTCCGGCAATAGCGGCGGGGTGGGGTTAGAAACAGTTCTGCTATAACGTCCGACATCTTTTTCCACTGCAAGCAAATATAAAGCTTACGTTACGTCAAGTGTGGAGTGGGTACTGGAGGAACGACTCCCGGTATGACTACTACTGCCATGAGATTTACGAGAACGTTTCACAGGTTTCCTGCGGGGTGTTCTGTTGAGTGCTGACAGAAGGGCACAGAAAACAGACAGTAGACTTACGAAGAGAGGTCAAGGCTAGCGTCTTCTGTAGACCGTTTCGAAATCTTCGTAGAATGCAAGCTGTGGGCCAGATGAAGATCGAGATTATGACGTTGTTTCAGCACGTACCGTGGCGACGACCGCTTCATATGGGGGTCAATACCAGATGTTATTCAGTGTAGTACGAAAGCAGACCTTGGTTCGAAAGGAAGCCGTGGCAATGGAAACCAAGGTTGAGATCTTTGAGACGGTATTGTCTTAGTTGCATTATTGTTTGTTCCACATTTGGTATTTCGCACAAGGGATCCCCAGGGACATCAGCAAAATGAAAAATGTACACGCCACATATCACTCGTCCAACGTCAGGCCGGCCAACGCATGACGAGCTCGATTGGGGTACCGATATTAGACAGACAATATCAGCCTCAAGACGACGGTAGTCCAGTTCAAGTTATCCTCACGAGATGGTACTACTTGAAGTCACTGCCGCAGGCATGGCTTCCATATATAACATTTCAAGCGCCGTTCAACTCACTTCTAACTTCCGAGGAGTCAAGCCATTCACTGGTACTGGCAGGCCGTGGTTCATGACGCGGTCAAAGGACCTTGCTCTTCGTAATACGAATCGTACCGAATCTTACGCCTTGTGACCCTGGCGACAATTTGATGTAGAAACATTCTTGCATCGAGATACGCCCCTAGACCCGGGGGAACACTCACGAGGCGAGGACATGGCAATGGCGACGAAGACAATACCTTCAAGTCGCCATGGATTTGCCTGCAGCCCATTGAGCCACTCCCTGTAATAAGAATGCATTGTCCGTCTTACAGACACTCTTGTGTGCAGTGCATATGCCCTACGCCTTCGCATATAAAGGCCGACTCGTAAAACAACTTGTAGCAGCAGCATTGCTCAACTCTCTATCGTGTCTGCAACTTGAACCTCACCACTCCTTCGTCTATACAGAACGCCAATGGAAGAAATCAATTTGAATGAGGTAAGAATATAAATATATCTCTACTACAGCATTACTCACGTTGAATCATCTTCCTTCAATTTTCAGTATTTCGAAGGCATTCCTGCCGATCGAACATGCCCCTCCGAATCGTGCCCACACATAAGCGAGACAGACATCGAGTTCAGAGATCATCTCTGGACACACAAGGAGGCTGAAGCAGGTCGGCCTATCAGTAACAAAGAAAGGTGCAGTGTTTTACTTTGTTTTAATTTATCACTACTAATCGGGTTACACTCTCTAGATTGAACAAATGCCCTCATCCTGATTGTCAAAATGCGACATTCAATAGTTCAATCATAAGACATATGAATACACAGTGAGATAATACTTCTATTTCACTATACGAACAGTTTGTATATTGATTCGTATCTAGCACTGGAGGAAGGTCACATATGTGTCCTCATCTCGTTAGCTGGGAACCCAATGAACGTGAACTTTGTTGGCATAGTACCTCACGGTATGCCACCCTCATGGGTCATAGGAAATCACACCATGGTTATGATCCGCGACATCTCACTGCTACCGACCCATGGGTTGAGCCAGCCGATATAGCTCTATCTAATGCGAAGCTGTGTTTCAGTAAAGATGTAGCAAAAGCCGAAGCCGTGGACGGTGACAACGATAATGTACCACAGAATCATGCTGATCCACCCCCAGTTGTCAACGCACCAGGAAATGCCCCGGCAGCAGGACACCAGATCCCTCAGCCTCAACTTCAGGTCCCCCTTCCAAACGCTCCCCCAGCAGGTGGTCACTACGCTCCTGGAGCCCATCAACAAGGCGCAGCCTTCGCTGGAATGAATCACGGACCACAGGGACCATTCCCCGGTGCGGCTCATGCCCACGGACAACCTCACGCTGTACCTGGTGGTCCTTTGCACCTGAGGCGGGTCGAAGTGACAAGGATTTCCCACATCCCTCATCCCCTTGGACATATTGTAACTGAAATCGAGAAGCGTACATACGCCTGAGTGCCGAAACTCCCGCTTTCAACAGGCTCAATCATTTCTCCTATTCTCACTCTCGACCATACTCTCCTTGATGTTATGGCCTGTCTCTCGTATCTCACATTCTGTCATGGTTATTTTGAAATGTCCGTCAAAAAATGTAAACAATATCATCATTTTTCATTCTTGCAATGGAACGATTGGAAGACTTTATCCCGACATGTTGGAGGAGTTTGTCTTATGAGAATCGTATTCTAAACATCCCTCTTTGTGCGAAAGGGGGGTCGATATTCTTTCCAATACCACACCCACAGAAAGCAACCTTTGTTAACATCTCCTAAACTCCGAGTTTTTCAATGACAGCAAGCTAACCGACCAGTACTAGCGTGAATCCACCTAAGTGCAACAAAAGTCAATATTAACATTAATAGAGGGGTGGATGGTTATGTTACGTAGTATATAATGTAAGTCTAATTTCGAAGCACGTTTGTACATCTAGCACAGACCGGTTCCTCTGCGACGCGAGTATGCAAATAACATCGTGGACAACGCTCATAGTCAGACTGGCGAGCCCTTGCGAGAACGGTGTGCATAATTCGGTTTGTCCCGTCACTGGTTGGAATGTTAAGAGTCAATGTTTGCCAATCGATACTTTGGTCAGACATCGGCTCTGTCAGTTCCTGAATATTCACGGAAGAAACCCCAAACAGGTTTTCTGGTCTATACGTGTTCTCTGCGAAAGGTTTCAATAGCAAGTCGGGTGAAAGGTACCAGAATTTACTGACGTAGGGTACTCGCGATGGATGCGGAGTTTAATCCTGGTTGTGCGTAGAAATTTAGATCTATCTGTGCGCTGGAAGCATTGCGAATTCGTCTAAGTTGAGTTAGCAAAGGTAATGTTTACACATTCAAAAGTGAAAGACTCACCCGTCTCGACGTGCTTTCTCAAGAACATCCATTACATCTGAGCGGAGACGAAGTACTGCTTCCATGTCTCGCTCGAGCTTGATATCATGCCATTCATCACTCTAGTCTGCACTTGAGCGTCGGTTTGATGCAGCTGAACAAGAAACACATACGAGTGGAGTCCAAGGTTTTGTGAACACCGAAGGGACATCGGCCTGGTCTTTGTGTAGAACTTGATTTACTTCCTCCGCCAAATGAGGAAGAATGGGGGCGACCATCCGAACAAGAGTTTCCAAAACCTAGCATGATCTAGCATCAGTGGTATTACCATGGCGGGGAGGATTGACGAACCTGGTCTAAAACAGTCAATGCCTCTCTACGCAATGGGAAATCCTTTCGTTCTACGTAAAGCACATCCTTCGTAATAGTGATATAGAATGATGATAGAGTATCATAAATGAATTGCTGGAGCAAAGCAACCACTGGAAATAATATCAACAATAGCGCCAGACAGATGAACCATAGAGTTACCTCGCGGGAAATCGTAAGCTCTATATGCCTTCAATACGTCTTGTTCAACTAGATAGAGCTTGTGCATTACATAACGGGATACCTGAGAGCAGTCATGAGGATCCTCACAACATGGAACAGGAAAAAATCTTACAGGAGTCATATTTTCACGATGGATTTTTTCCGTATGGGATAATTTTTGATCTTCGAGGCTACCCAGACAGTATCGGAGAGTATTGCGTATCTTGCGATGCATCTCCTCAGTCCTATTGAGGATCTCGGCGCCGATAGACATTTCTCCCGTACAATCAACACTTGCAACCCAAAGACGCAAGGTCTCGACACCATACGCCTTCATTTTCTGTAATGTGACATAAACTAGGAGATCTGTCAGCAAACCATAATATGATACTCACCTTAGAACCATGAATGACCTCCTTAGGACTGATTATGTTTCCAAGAGACTTGCTCATCTTCTTTCCATTGGCATCGACGACCATTCCGTGCGTGATCAAGGTCCCGTAAGGTGCTCTCACGCCTTCCGAAGTCTCCTTCTTCACTCCAATGGCAGTGAGCAGCTGACTCTGGAACCATCCTCGATGTTGATCGCTACCCTCTAAGCAAACATTGGCAAGAGGTTTCCCGGCCTCCTGTCCCAGTCCTTCAAGCATAGACCAAGACGTCCCACTATCAAACCAAACATCCATCGTATCTGTCCCTTTCTTCCATGTCTCTTCGACGTTCTCGCCCTCGATCAGGAGTTGAGAGGGGATAAAGTCTGAAACCGGGCCTTCCCACCAATGTCTAGTACCCTTCTCGGAGAGCACGGAGAGAATATGATCAAGAGATGAAGCATCGAGGACAGCACGGTTCGTAGGGAGGTGATAAAGAGCAGGGATAGGAACACCCCAAACACGTTGACGAGAAATACACCATTCAGAGCGCTGACGAACATGAGACTCTAAACGATTTCGTGCTATAGAATATTATAAATAAGATAGCATAAAATTAACGAAAAAGGATGACCGACACTGCTCAGGTATAAACTTGACTTTATGGAGGGCTGAGAGAGCGTTGGCTTTGATAGCATCCAAGTTAGCAAACCACTGCGAAGTTGCCCTGCAAAATGTGACATGATAAGGAAAGATGCCCCAATAAAACAGTATAGCAATATACCTTATGATGACAGGTTTATCAGTCTTCCAATCGTAGGGATAACGATGTTTGATCGAATGGTTCTTCAGTACCACACCCATGCTCTTCAACAACATTGAAATAGCTTTCCCGCCATCACCTAGCACTTCCTTCCCAATTAAATCTCTGGCAGCTTCCTCACCAACAATTTCAGCGATATCCAGGGAGAAACAACCAAGGTCATCTACATGACAAAGTATATCGGTGGGTGAAGATGCAGATATCAAACCAGCGTTTTGGAAAACGTTGTAATCTTCGTGACCATGGGCAGGAGCACAATGAACAAGTCCAGTTCCTGTATCCGGTGTAACGTGGTTAGACGCGATGACGTGGAACGGTGAGACATTCTGAAGGGCTGGATTGACTGGGTGGAAAAGCGGTCTGTACGGCGCACCGACGAGGTCTTGTCCAAGAACTGTGCACATAATGTGTCCTTGTATACCGAGTTCCTCGAGGATACTCTCGACGTCCGCCAAACGCTCTTGTGCGACTATTAAAGTTGGTCCGGTAGGATCCTCCTTCTTACCAATGATGACATAGTCCATTTCAGCGTTGACCGCAATGCCCTGATACAATTCCTTCAATACAAAGCACGCATTAAGCAAAAAGTGGAAAAATACCATGTTTGCAGATAATGTCCAAGGCGTTGTGGTAAATGTCAGAAGCTTCGTGTTCGGCCGATTAGAAATGTGTGAGAGTAGTTTCGGACTCAAGTCTGACTTATGATTGAAGTCCAGATCAAATGCAACATAAACCGCATGGGAACGATGTTTGTCCTTATACTCTAATTCAGCTTCTGCAAGAGCTGACCGCGAAGACGGAGAGTAGTGGACTGGACGGTGTTGCCGATAAATTAAACCTAACCAGAACATAAGCCTCTTCCTGATACATGAAGTTCATAAATTGCTTACCTCGTTGGACCATCTTCTGAAATATACGTAGTTGTCTCATCTCGTAATCGTGATCTACATTGAGAGAATTTTAATAGAATACTAGAGTAGGTTTGAGAAAACTTACCCATTGTGCGATAGGTTGACTCTGGACGCCAATCTGCCATAATACCGAGCTCCCTAAACTGGGCCAATTGGTTTTGAACCTGGCTTTTGGCGTAGATTTCGGCCTCTGCTCGAATACCAGCGGGCGAGATATCGTTCAAGTCTTTCTTCAAATGACATCAGGGCTATACGTAAGAGGCAAAAATTGTGCTTACTTACGCCTAGCTCTTTAAGGACTTTGTTCTCTATAGGAAGACCATGGCAATCCCAGCCGGGGAAGTAACTGACATACATAATGAGATCAATGAATACATGGATTATAACAAGAGACGTACTGCACACGCTGACCCAAAGATGTATGGAAGCGATTGATAATGTCCTTCAATACTTTGTTTAAGGAATGACCTGGATAGCTAATAGCGTCGGTAACCGCGGTATGCTTAGCAGGCAAGATTTCCGTACCGATGTGTAAATCCCCATTTGCATATGGTGGTCCATCGTGGAACACAAACAAAGGACCTTTGGCATTTTCCCACTAATTAAATTCATCAATTGAACTCGATGAATATAACTACAAAAAGAACATGCGTACCTGCCACCGATACAAGTCCTCTGTAGTTCGCCTTCTCAATACTTCGTCCTTCGATGGATCATTTGCCATAGGCATAGCAGTTTTCGGGAGATGAACTGTATCCGAGTAATTCGGCTGACTTGTGGTCTTGGTTTGTGGTGCTTGCCATCTCAAACATGTTGTGGTCAAGGAACGAGCGCAGGGAAGTAGGATGACATGGTTAGAAGCATGTCTCCAAGGTCGAATGAGCCCCAGCATGCAACCAGTACGGAGACAGCCCCTCTTGATACCGAGAACTCGGTGGTGAAATGAAGAAGTAGGTGATGGAACGAAATTACTAGCACGTCAACTTTGAGTTGAAACCTCTCAAGCGCCTATATCATGAAATTACAGCTTTACCAAATCGGTCTCTGCGCTATCCATATAAGGCAATGGCTTTAGCATGCTTCTACCAGAATTCTATAATAATCCATCCAATAATACAATATAATGTGGAAATAGTCTAGAAAGCTCAGAATATAAGATAATACACAAGGAACGGGACTCTTTACTATGAGCCAGCTAGATAGAATATAAGAAGTCAGGATGGCGATCTCCGAGCTCCAACCATGCTTTCTCTCCTCCATCAGGCAGGCCCTGCTCTACGTAAGGCGCAAGTAATGTTGCACGGCATTGCGTTTTTCTATGATTTTTATGGGAAAGATAAACCTTGTTTATCACCGCTATCAGAATGACTACAACAGAGCTACGAGAACAAATCAGAAGCTGTTTACAAGAAAAGCCATTATAACACTTACAATACCAAGTTCATGATTGTAGTCCTGTGAAACCTCGGTCCTTCGTGCATTGGATAAGACCACGTTGCTAAGATACCACCCTAAAAATAACAAATTAGTTACGACGATCAACGTTTGGTGTGCAGAGTGAGCTCACAGCGTTCGAAGCAACGAAGCCGAGAGCTACGCTAGTAGCACGTCGGTAATGCGGTTCCGAGTTGTTTGCCATCCAGGCAGAGAGTATAGGTGTGTTGGCGTATATTCCAGGTACTGATAGGAATAGTGACCCATAAGCAACGAGGGCATGTTCAGAGCCTATTCTAGGTGTAAGCCTCTGTTCCACGAAGTCGAGTAATGTTCACTCACTCAGGAACATTGCGTATCCGATCACCGCAAGCAATCCGATGAGAATGACGGCCATTGAGCGACTACGATACCTGTCCGATAGGTATGCACTAACAATGATTACTAGAATTGAGAAAATGCAACTTTAGTTTCAACCCACGTATGTGTAATGATGTCGGATACGTACCGAAAAAGCCTGCTGCGAAAGGTCCTACACTGACCAACTGCGCTCTCGTAGTCGAGAATCCAAGTTGTTTCACGATTGATGGTAGGAAAAGGGCGAGTCCATAGAGGCAAGTTCCAATGCAGAACATTTGGATAAACACCAGTATGACATGGATGGAGCTGAGGGAGCGTAAAACTTCCTTCATACTGAAAACTGGCTCCATGTTAACGCCTGGTCGGTCTCTTGCTAGACGAGCCACGATGATACTAAGAGTTACTGTGAATATTATAGTACGGTTGTCCTCATGATATCTCTTACTCTTTCTGTTGTTGTGTGAGAAGCTTGCAGTCTTGGGGTGTCGATGGTACCAGAAAGAATGTGGCGATACCGACTACAACTGTAAGCAACCCTTCCTGAGCATAGCCATCAGTAAGACAAACTTGATACAAGACGACGGAACAGACCAAAATAAATATCCACGACCAGCCGGGCTTTCCGCCAACACCATCCATATTCTGAATTGCAGCTGCAAGCAATCCAGAGAACGCCCCGGACAAAGATGCAGCAGAGAAGAATAGTGCAACCCTCATCGAAACCTTAGCGAAAAGTAACTAGGAGAAAATATATACACTCACCGTAAAGAGAGTTCCTCACGTGTATAAAATCCAGAGAGATACAAGACAATACCAGGGAACATAGGTCCTTCGCAGAAACCAAGGAAGGCTCGAGCGGTGACAAGTCCAGCGTATGAAGTGACGACGCCTTCGATCATTGTGCATCAGCTATTTCAGCTTGCGGAAGGCCAGACATATATATACCTTGTAGTGTTACGACAGTACCCCACACGACGAGCAAAAGCGGCATAAGAAGACTCGGGCCAACCTTTCGTAGTAGGAGGTTTGAAGGCAGTTCTGCAGCGATATAAGGACTGTAGAAATCATACATTAGGCTTAGTTACTTCTCGTAAACTGTTAAACTTACACGAATGTCACAGTAATTGCGATCTGGAATTGTCTGTCTGTGAGATTAAGGTCCCTTTGAAGCCCTGCTACACGCGCATTTCCTAGAAAGCAGGCTGTTAGAAGATGTACACGCTGCGGTCGAGCTTCAATCTCGCCTCACCTATATTTGCACGATCCTGTATCTTTGTCAGATGAGAACATAATATAAGGAGAGCAAATACATACCAAGAACGAGAAAAGATAAAATAAGGTCATCAGAGGTACGATCTGATAGTCCAGTCTCCGGACTGCCTGCTTCTCCTCTACCTCATCGAAAGAAACCTTCTCCGAAGAATCAGTAGAGCTCTCTGTGAACACCTCGCTAGTCTGTTGAAACGTTTTTTTAGACATATCGATGAGGGGATATAGAATAGGTGGAGTGAGCAGTGAAGGAACTTAGAGCCTGCAGCCCCAGTCCCGATTATGAGGCTTGCGGCTGACCACATAGTCTCGATCTTAACGTCCTCGGGTTGCTTCCGCCTAGCGTTCCTAAATTAAATTCACGGAGACCATGCTGCAGAAACGTAGACCTAAGCACGATCTAACCTAGATCTGGTATGGAAGCTCGGGGATCAAAATGTCAGAGATTCGTTTGGTTATGGTGATTCCATGGTGCACTGCGGAATCACCGCGAGCTATATATTGACGACTTGGGGATATCGCGAAGGAAGCTACAGCATGAATTATTCCGACACGAGTCGGTTTCCCAAAGGAGTTAAATACACAACATACCAGGTGTCATGCTTCTAATCGGCCCCGCTTCTTGCACCATGCTGTACAATCATCCACCGATTTGGAATGTTCGATTGCAAAGAAGTACCAAGTTAGGTCTACTAGCTTGGTCCAATCAATGAGCACATAGTAGAGTTCCGCAAGTATATATGCTGCGTAAATTGAGGACCGTCATTGAGAGAGACTAGGATGCTCATAGCAAACAAGAATAGTCCAGACAAGTGTTCCTTGTGACGCCGCTCGGTCCCAAGCCTTAAATCCTTCTGGCCTGAGCCTGCTCTATGGGGATGAAAGTAGACACTAGCGACACGCCGATTTCCTACATTGACGGCACTATATCTTTATGCAAATCGCAGTGGAATGGTAGTAGTACATGATGTCAAGGCTAGTAGTTGACTTCGCTATTTGCCGAGACTCAACGCGGAAGATATCGTCCGAAAGCAGACAGGGAGCTTCCATATACGGCCACCGATCTCAATTCGAACGAGAGGATGACAGAGGTTCCAATTCATATTCAAGCTATTGTTGTGGGAATATCTACAGAGTTGACTTACTCGGTAAAGGTAATGTAAAAGAAAGCGACTCCAATAGGGGTGAGCATCGACACGCATGAACGAATGGTGGTACAAGCGAATGCATTTGCTAGGGTTCTGTATAACAGAATGATGGAGGAGTGAGCTTGGTTGATTGGATAGTTGGAAGGCGAGAAAGGAGGTGAGGTGAGATGAAACGGAGAAAACATGCATGTAGATACATGGATGTTTGAAACGTTAGGAGGTGAAGAAAGGGGGTAACGGAGAGAACAAATGCAACCTCTTGAGCCGATGACCATCCACGAACATGTGCGCCGATACTGGGGAATATTGACAAAGCCAGACCAGTTGTACAAAAGCAAATGCGGAAGTGGAAAGGATAGAATGCTTGAAAACTGGATGAGAACACATTGATGATAGAAAACAGAAGTGAAGTGGAGGCGAGAGAGATGAAGAAAACAATAAACACAATGCGAACAGAGAGGAAGGGAGAATGGAAGATGAATGCGTAGATGGTGTGAACGTGTGTGCGAGGTCCATGATTGACGAGCCGGATGAATTGGAGAAGGCGGATGTAAGATATCGGGACACAGGCGAATAGGAGTCCGACTATTGATAGCGTGTGGGGTGATAGTAGTCTTCGCTGCCTGCAACGACATGGTCATCTCTTTCCTGTGCTAGGCGAATGATTTGCTTGAGTTTGGGAAGCTCATCGCGAAGGGATACCGTCTGGCCCTCATCCCATCGTTCCATCGCCCAGTCACGCACGAATACACTTGACTATAAGAGAGGAATCAATATTAGTTATGGGTTCAGCTCGAAGGAAGAAAGACGACGAACTTTGAGGAACTTCTTCCCCGCGTACTTCTTGTAAAAGGACTGATGTCTGATCGGCTTCAAGATATAGTTCAACATCAAGTTAGCTGTAGGAATTAGTTGGCTCTCGGGGTACGACGAGTAGTGCGCCAAGTTCGGTGTCTAATAAAACAGATCAACAACCATGACTTAAGACAGAAACAGTTGAGACGTACCCATTCAGTGAACCCAAGAATCAACCTCGCCAGCCAGATGGCAGCAGCAGCCACTAGCGACGGTGGTGCCGCAATCAGTCTCCACTCGAGACATTGAATCTCGAGCAAGTACTTGGCAATCGTTCTCACTTGAACGTTATAGTCATCCGCCTTACTTGTTCGACGCAAGAAGTGGATAGGATTGGGATAACTCATGTTCCAGTCGAGTGTCTTAAGCACGTATCGTTCCGCCTGGAGAATCTCCGACTCCGTGTACGAGGAATCCGCACAGTACAGGAAGTTCTGCGCCGATGGAGCAACGATCTCCTCGACCTTTGCAGCGATAAACATGCATGTGATACCAACCAGTTGAAGCTTAGCTAGTGATACCACCCGCTGAGACAAAAAGCGATCGATGATGTTTACGCAGAGGAACAAAGTCTCGGGGAGCAGACGGAACCGCGAGTGTACTTGGATGAGCCAATCTGTAAGAATGCCTCGCATCTTCCACGCAAGGTCTTTTTGCATCTCCATATAGTTCGGATTGGGCATCGTTACTTGCTAGATGGGGATGAGTACGGACGAGTAGGTAGAAATGGAAGAACTTACCTCGACTTTTTTGAGGTAGTCAAAAATCTCTATAACGTACTCGCTGACCATCAAAGGGTCATCTGCGTCCTCTGCATCGAGGTCCTGCCACTGGTCACCATCAGGATTGGCTTCAGATTCCTCTAACCTCACCGCCCTTTCCACCTCTGCCTCTGCACGTGCGTCCTCATCAGGAGGCTCCACAGATGACGTCCGCCGTTTCTTGAACACACGACCGACTTCAGCTTCATCAATGTCGTGTTTAGGGACGTGGCGGGGTGCAGCGCGACGTTGGGCGGTTGAACCGTTAGCGCGGTTGACTGCTAGAGGATGACCAGCTTGCGCGGCGGCACGAGCAGCAACGAATCGCTTAGGGGCTGGTACGGGGACCATAGGGGGGTCGATAGCCATCGCATCATCCTGACTGGGAAGACGGTCGGGCTCTTCCTGCACCTGTTCCAACTTTTGTCGGGGGGCAGGTGCGGCCGTGGTACTACGCGTCGAGCGACGGGTCGCTGTACCGTTTGCAGTTGCAGGGGGACGAGCTGCAGTGGGAGTAGGCCGCACAGCACCACCAACATGTTTTAAAGGCTTACGGATAGTAGTAGTTGTGGTAGTTGTAGTCGTGGTGGTCTTGAGCACGACACCATCAAACTTCTCTTTCGCCTTCTCCTTGCCCTTGAGTCCGCCAACGTCGACAGGCCTGGCAATGTTGACGGGAGGGCGGGGGACCTCGCCTAGAGCCTCGCGTTTGCGTTTACCTTGAGCAGGGTCTGCACGAGTAGGAATGGTTGAAGCCTTGGCGCGACTTGCAGCGGTGGATGCTGCTACCTTGGCGGGGACGGCCTGTTTTATGTTTTCGGTTGCATTTGCGGTTGAAGGGGGTTTCGCGCGGAGTCTCGTAGTTCTGGTAGCATTCTCCTTGTCCTTGAGGACCGCGGTAGTACGAGTCAGCCGGGTCGTTCGTCGAACCTGCATATATAGTGAGTGACGTTGCCGACGGGGAGCAAAAGAAAGACAAACGGACCGGTACTTGTGAAGACATAGGGAGAGCAGCTCAGGTCTACGTTGTAATAGAAAATACAGAAAAGGGTATGGTAAAGATAAAGGGAGGAGGAGAACGCAGGAGTGAGCGTCACTGGCCTGCCGCCCACAGGGTTTTGTTCAACGTTGGTCACAATACGCACAAACAATACGCGCGCGAGCCTCCACGTGACCGTAGCCGACGCGACGTCCTCAGTCTTTGCTCGTTGTCTCGAACGACGAGGAAAGGGAAATAGCCAACAGTGGAAGATGGTGTTGGGCGTAGAGGTGTCTTAGTGGTTGTCTGGCGCAGGGAGGAAAGTGGGAGGCTGGATGTGCACCCGCTTGCACTCGCATGTACAGTCACACAAACACGAATCAACACAGGATGAACCTTTTCCTGAGGGTCCCTCCTGGTTACCACTAACTTCATATCTGCAACATTTATCACTTTATTTCTAGTTTGATAGGACCGTTATAAAGTCGGGTCTAACTCAGATTGGTCTCCAGCGAACATTCAACGTCCATGCATAAGATTATGTACTTGACTACTTCGTGATGCGGCTTCGTTGTCCCCTTACAGCACAAGCGAGAGATGTCCTCCTCCACGATGTACTACTATTACTCTACCTTCTTGAACGCATATATACATCATTTCTCTAGGTTCCACGCCTACAAACTTTTCTCCCATTGTCGTCCAAAAGCGGCTACTCCTCGGGAGCTTCGGAGTTTCCATTTTGACCGAGCTCCTTCCTATTTAGACGCCATCTTCCTTCTTCCCAATCGGACGCAAGTCGTTTGCGCGTGTGAAGTACAAATACAGGAACCCAAGCTCGACTGAGCATGCAGTATGCAATCTGAACTACGCAAAGAGGATTCTGACTCTGAAGACGACTCTGATTACGTCCCGCCTGCCCAAGGTAATCATGATGGTAAGAGATCGAATTGACGATGCTGATCATTTTTATGTGATTGCAGGTGATATCTCTTCGGAGGATGATGAGCCTGAGAACAAGCGGGCTCGTACGTGCTCTCCCCCTCCCGTAGAAGATGCCGCTGAACAGAAAAAGTACATACCTCCTCATAAACAATTCCGTCTTCAATTAACGCCGCTCTTAGGACTCGCGATGCTCTATGGGCAGAGTTTCAAGCCTCAGTGGAGAAACCTCTTGTCCGTCCGACGGAAACCGTCAAGACCATCAAGATCGTTAAGCGCTTCCGGTATGCCGGTGAAGACGTTGTGTAAGTTATACCTTCCACCTCTTCACGTCGTGAGTTGACGCCAACAAGTTTGATAATAGTGAGGTAAAGGAGGTTGCAGAAAACTCCGACGAAGCCAAGAAATGGCCGCTTTGGACACCAGAGGACACTATGCAAGAAACTGCTGGTCCATCGTCTTCCGGCGGTGAGACTAATAAAACAGCGACGTCTTCTGAACAAGTAATATCACCAGCAATCCCTCCTCAAACTGACCCCTCGACGTCCAAACCCAAGCCAGCCAAACGGCCTGGCCCACGCAAACCCAAAGTCCAACTTGCCCCTCTTCCTGGCTCTCAAAAGGCTAAAAAGCTAACGACGTTAGATAAATCGGCTATGGACTGGCGAGCCCATGTTCAGGGTGAAGGTGAGAGTGATTTGAAAGACGAGTTGGAATCGAACAGGAGAGGGGGTGGGTATTTGGAGAAGCAGGAGTTTCTCCAGAGAGTTGAACAAAGGAAAGAAGAGGCGTTGGAAGCGAGTAAAAGTGTCAAGAGGCGGAGGTTGTGATCTACGTACAATATTTCCTATCCTTTGCTTGGAATATTTTCTCTTCACGACTAGGATGAGGAACAAAACACGAAAAGATGCATATAAATTACGAATAGAATAAACACAAATTACAAAGATACAACAGACCAATCGCTCGGATTGATGTTAACTAAGAGAAACTGAAAGGATTAGATGGTTCCTAACTTGCATGCGATGCACTGAATGTCTATGTTCTACGAAATGACGTTGCTCCCTTCCTACATAGGCAACAAATGGATGATAGTGAATGCTTTACTTGTCCAGGACATGACACAGAATGAAAAAAGTCCACAGAATGACGAATCATATGCGTTCATACATACAGATATAAGCCTTGGCCTTCAACACTTCCTCGAGAGTGGTCAAACGGACATTAGTATCGCTGACGTACGCCCATTGTCTGGACTGTCTCGAAACATCCGAGGGCCGCCGAGCTATCCGTACTACTTGAGGGGGATGAGGGGACTGGTTGATCCTCCGACGTGGAAGGACGCGAGTTTGCCGGGGGTAAGGCTGTGTATGCAACATAATGTCCGCCGAGCTGTACAAATACCGTAAGCTATCAGTAATGAATTCATGGTCAGGAGATCAAACGGCTTACCATATTACCAATATGAACAACCACCGCATATAACCTATACATACACCTCTCCTCCTTTTTCCCATCCACAGCCTTCTTCTTTCCCTTCTCTTTCCCCTTCTCTCGCCCAAGACCAAAATCCTCTTTTCTTGGAGCCAAGAAAGGCGCAAGGTCCAAGTACTCAGGGAACGTCACATAATCGTCCAGTTTCTTGAAACCATTCGAGAACGACATCGCATACGATTTCGATATCTGCTGAAACCGTTTGAGATGGATCATTAGAACGGGTGGTGGGTCGGCAATGAGGTAACGCTTGTACGTCCGTCTCATGATAACCTGCTGTGAACGAGGGATTCGTTTCGACTTGGACCTTTCCTTCTTCCCAGCTTGAAGGTGAAGTGTGTTATTAACTTGAAGAGGAAGTTTCTCAGTTGACCCTCGAGGCGAAACCACAGGCGAAGTGGGCTGAGAAGCCAATGAGGATGCCTCCGAGTACGCTGACACACTACCAGAACGGTCACTGGCGGTATCATCGAAGTCGGAATCACCAGAACTATCGGAATCATCTAGCATCCCGCTTTGCTTGGGAAATTTACCACGCTTGAGTTTGGGGGTGAGTAGTGAATCATTTGAAGGCCTGTTATCTGGAAGTACATCGGCAACTACCACTTGGCTGTTCAAGAGAGGGAAGGAAGTCTGAGCTAGAGGTGACTCTGGTGCAGTGGTCGAGATAGAAGGAATAGGCTGTCCAGCATAGATCCCTTCCTGTGCTGGAGAGGTATCTTTCCGGGCGGGAGTGACACCGTTCAGAGGTGGTGGAAGGGGCTTGGGACGTCTGGATATCGATGGAGCAGATTGTAGAGTGGTAGGTGCAGACGATACAGACGCAGCGTCATTAGAAAAAATGGATGAAGTTGAGGCATGATTCGGACTAGACGCCGCTGAGGGATGTGTAAGCTCCGGAGAAGAAGAGGCAGATGAATCCGCGGTGACATTTTGCACATCAGGTAAGGGCTCGTGCTCAACAAGGACAGGGCTATCAGGATCGCTGCTATCATCGTCCTCAAGATGATCCTCGGGATCTTGCCGACGAGGCTTGTAAGTTCCATTAGCAATCTTCCAGCACCGATGGCAACCGACCATATTGTCACCATCCATGATTTCCACAGCAGTAAACATCCGTAGACACTCCTCTATCCCAGGCAGATGTCCCATCTTCGAGAGAAGAGCATGCGCCGTGATAGGTGGATTGGTACTCGTCCCACTAGCCCCACTAATGGCTTGGTGTAGCATTGTGAATGCACTAGGTGTAGCGGGATGCACGTCTGCCAATAGCTGACGCAGATACGCAGTCTCTTCTCGTGTGGGCTTGGGCGGTCTAGGAGATTTCGATATTTTCGGTGGTTCGGGTTCGGTGGGCAGCTGATGGGGAGCAGGGAAAGAGGTTGAATTATTCAGCGGAAGCGTTGTTAGAGGTATCGGTCCACGTGATGGTGATATACCTCTACTTCGAGGAACGTCTGAGACGTCACCGAACTCAGAGCCACTCTCGTAGATCGTCTTCTGCGGAATCAAAGGAGGGGTTCCTGGAGTAACATATCCTTCCTTGATATTATCGATGGTCTTGCGTCGTTCTTTCGACCGGCTTAGCCGTTTCGCGCTCTTCGCTAGGTTCATGGAGGTGCTAATCCGCCGACTAAGCTTTGTCCAGGGATCTTTCTCCTTCTTCCCCCCACTATCTTTTGGCCTAACGTCAATGTCCACGAAATCGACCTTAGGCGACGATTTATACTCCTTCTCCTCCTCAGGCTCGGCGTTAACGACCTCAAAATCATCCACTGGAGATGGGCTCGTTGGGGCAGCGGCTGGCAGTTCGGGTGTGCCCATGGGGACCACCCTGCCATCCTCCTCACTAGATTTTGGGCCCTCCACATGGTCGAAGCTCCGGCGTCGGGGGGCCTCGTTAACAGGTGGGTCCTCATCCGGAGGGGCCATATCAGTACTTCGGCGTATAGGGCTCGCGGGGACAGAAGAAGACCGCTGTAATGAGACAGCAGATAGCTCCAAATCTTTCCCGGGTTTAAATCGCAGTTTCTTAGCAAGATTCTTGAATTTGTCCCGTTTGCGTTCCTTCACGTAATCTTCTGGTTTAATGCTGAGACTGAGGTCGTTGAAATCCTCGTACGTGAGAGACACCTTCTTGCACTTCTCACAAACAAGAATGCTAGCCAGGCGTCCACCGAACAACATATCCACGAAAGAGACTAGCTTGTCTTCCCCGGAAGGTTCAGGCACCGATGTCGGAGTTTCTGCGGCGGGCGCACCGTTCGTCGCTATTGGATACGGTTCTGAATCATCTTTGCGTTTCCTTTTCTTCTTGGACTTGGGCGGCGGGGGCTGACGCTTCTTGATAACCTACAAATCATTTTAAGAAATATTGGAGTTGGAGGTGGAATTTGACTTACGTCGATTTCCTCCATTCGCATGGCGTCGAGCAAGTGCCGCAGAAATTCATGCGCATCTTGTTGCTGGAAATCGTTATACTGGTCGTATTTGGTTGCAATGGTGTACAGAAGATCCCTAACAAATGAATATAGCGTGTGTCAGCACAGAGCACATAGCATTCTTCAGGAGATGTACTGAAAGATAGCAGTTCGGAATAGCCAGGTGGGAAATTCCAGTTCGAGTAAGAAAATGAAACCGTCGATATCCCAGTCAACAGAATATTTGTGTGGCGTAGTACTAATTAGCACTTTAATGCTACGCACCATGACAGCTGACGTGCTGTCACGGACTCTTCCATACCCCGAGTTGAGCTTGTCGCCGAGAGTTGCACTGACCAGTATACGTTGCTGAGATATCGACCGCGCCGGCCTCGAGGTGATATAGGCATCACTTGTGATGACTCAAAATAATACATGCACGATTGAGAGCATACAATGTGCGGTAATATTTGATGTTCGGAAGGACCTGATGTTTACGAGGTAGGAATAAATGAACGTACTTTGGACTCATGCCCTGCCTCTGACGAGCATCCTGAAGATCCCAAGCTTTCTGTAGTGTATCAATGAAATGATCACCGAGCGTCATTCCCTCGACATAGTCTTGTTTACACTCCATTCCACGGCCATTGGTCAGTAGAGGTGAACGTCTCGACAGGATCGAGGTGCCTGCAATATCATGAAATGGAGATGGCAACCTTCCATCTCGAATCAGTTCATGAAGCAAGGAGGTAGCTATTAGCTGCAGAATAGGTCGCTGGTTTTAGATTTACTGTAATATGCTGTTTGTTGAATAGAAGGACGTACTCCTTGCAACGTAGAGTTCATGAAGCAGGTATTGCCATGGTTCACCAATCCTGGGGGTAAATAGGCATCCTTCTCCTCTTCCTCCCGTTGTTTACGAGCCTTGTAGATTTCTTGTGGAGTTTGTTTCTTTTCGTGCCTCTTCAACATGGCAGGGGTTTAACAGTAAAGAATGTTACTGCCCGGAGGCGCAATGTACAGTTGAAAGTTGGGGGGAAGGTTAGGGGACAGTGTTACTTTATGGGCGCTTATACTAATCGGCCACTGTTTGCAGTTCAAATTACGGCAGCACAACATTGTAATCTAAAAGTGTGTTCATTAATGTTTACTTATAGCAATTCTAACATTTCCCGCAGCTTCCGTAGTAGTTCAGCGTTCTCTTCATCTGTCCCTACAGTGATCCGCAGACCCCCTGCACATCCCAGCTCACTCCCTCGATACCTTACCACGACACCCCTTTCTTCTGCTAGGGTCTTGTAAATATTTTGTGCCCGAACGCTGTCTGGCTTGCCACTCCCATTCTTTTCGAGAACAGGCACGACGACAAAGTTAGCAGCGTTCCCTCCGATGGAAGATCCTAAACCTAACGGTGCAAGCTCCGCCAGACTGTCCAAGAGTGCTTTCCGTGATGCTACTAGCTTAGCCACCTTCTCCCGCATCGCCGTCACTGCGGTTGGTGATAGAGCGGACAATGCGAGCGAAGCAGTTGGCGTTGAGACGTTGTATGGTGCTTTGGTATTCATGAGGATCTGAATCAGTGCGGGATGAGCGATCGCAATCCCCAGCCTTTGGATATCATCAGCGTTTTGTTTTTCTCGTGTCAAGGACTGTTTCCTTACCTGATTGCTGCCAGTCCGAAGCTCTTGCTTAGAGTTTGGAGAACGCAAACGTTTGCATAATCCTTGACCAGTGAGGCGGCACTAGCGTCTTCACCCGCAAAGTCAATATAGGCTTCGTCAACCACGACAATACCCTTGAAATTCTCGTATTCAAGCAGTTCCCGTATCACTTTAAGTGGAATCAAAGTTCCGGTAGGGTTCCCAGGTGAGCATAGGAAGATCAATCTGATAGAGGGATCAGCATCCACTGCTTTCTTGACCTAAATCCACAGTATACGATAAGCGTCCATCAGTCAAGCTTGGAATCTAAAGAGAAAGCTCACACCTCCGCTAAGCGTAATGAAAACCGGCCCTTCTCTCCTCCTTCACCTTGCGCGCCCGATACTTCCAAAGGGCATTTTACCACACCGACATCGTTCACTTGTGCACAAACCGAGTACATTCCATAGGTGGGTGGCGTAATAAGAATCTTCTCTTTTCCCGGTGCAACACAGATCCTCATAAGCAAATCAATGACTTCGTCCGATCCGACACCAAGGAAAACATATTCCGTGCCAGGGATGTTTCGCAACTCGGCAATCCTTGACTTGATCGGATCGTGAGTCGGAGAAGGGTAGCGGTGGAGATCGAGGTCAAGTGTATGCTCTAATTCAGGTTCGAGAGTTGCTTGAGAGTTCTGTGTGCTTGGATATGGTATTGAATGCCCAAGCGCATTTTCGTTCGCATCAAGGAGGATTCCCTCTGAGTAGTCATCTCGTGCACATCGATAGGGATGCAATGAGAGAATGTTTGGTCGAATTACTTTTTCGATGTCAAAATGAGCGGGCTTGGTGGGGTACAGCGCAGAGGGGAGTCCGAGAATTGGCATTTTGGCAGGTTTAGTGGGTCCCCTACAGACCTATCTTGAGATATGAATATAAACGATACGAATCGGAAGAAATGACTCGAGTATGAGTCGAAAGACTCAGAGGTGACTTGAGATGAATAAAGATAAGATAAACACATCACAATCTAATCTAATCTAAATGAATTCCACTGACAGCCCTCTAGTTAACAAGCTTAGCTACTAAGCTAGGTTCTTTCTAACCACCATTAAACATGCCCGGTCCGAGAAAGAAAAAGCAGAATACTCATAACAGAAAAGCGAGTGCAAGCACTCCGAAATCTCCTGCCTCTGATGAGACTCCTCTGGGTTCTCTCTTCCGCGATATTGAAATATCGGAAGGATGGGGTTCAGAACTTGCGTACCTTTGCGACTACTTTGAGCTTCCTGGTAAAGTCCTTCTAGGTTATACCGACTACGCTAAACACTCAAATGTGAATCGAAAGACATCAATACGCGTAGTGGACTGAAAAGGGTACACGCTAGGTTTGAGAATATCAGCCAGAAGCTCGACTACGCATTTTCCGAGGCCAAAAAGGTCGGAAATGCGAAGGTCATGGAAGGCATCTGTGGGATCTGGACCAAGATGTGCCATGATGCACTTTTGAGGAACAAACTTTTCATGCAAGGTACACGACTGTAACGCGTACACAGTTGTTGCAACATCGACTCGATTCTGATAATTCCGTTTTAGGTTTGCTTCCGAGGCTAATATTCTTGCTGGACAATCGAGCGACGCGTTATACCTCTTTGAGGTCACTTAGGATTCTCACTCATCATGGTGGTGAGCAAATCTGCGCAGAGATCGCCAAAGAAACTCCAATCTTTGTCCGACTGATGGAAGAATTTCCTAACGACCCAGAGGTCAACGAGGAACTCATCAGTATCATTGCCCACACCACTGGCGTGGTGATAAATAACGAGACTATTCCCATTCGTTTCAAAAAGCTTATCGACATGCCCACCCTTCTCAAGCTCATCTGTAACGCTATGTGTCGGCCAGACACACGTTACCTTTCGCCTAGTCACGCTCTATCCTTCTTCATGTCCGCCTCGTTTCACTATGCGCGAGAGATGAAGACATTCCCGCCCGTTATGAACTTACTGGTAGCCTGCCTTCGAAGCAAAGACCTATCTCTGCGGTGTAACGTTTTTGTCACCCTGCTGCGCATAAACATGGTTGATGCTGAAGAAGACAATCGTAATTTGGATCCACAGAAGCTGATGGCTTCAATCGAGCGAGGATTCCCCGATCACCTTGCTGAGTTCGCTTTTAACTACGGCATGAAGAACACTGAAGTGTACTCAACACTGTACTGTATGCGAGACTTCCAGCAAGCCATGATGGAATGCGCGCGAGACCATAACCTGTTGAAACTAGGACGTACTATAGCCGATCTTATACTCCAGACCGAATACTCTGTTGCCGATGGTGGCTTTCAAGCAATGAACGAGCGTACAGGCAAGATGGAGATCATGGACCTTGGCTTGCCCTTCAAGATGTGGTCAGATTCTCTTCCACATTGTGGCAAGGCACTCCGTCAAAATGGCGAACTGGATAAGGCTGATATTGTGGAAATCAAGCACTGGATCATGAAGCAGAAGATTGGTCAAGCAATAGAAATTGCGAAAACGGGTATCAAGCGTAACCCCAATGTCGCGTACTTCTACTATGCCATCGGCCTAGGTGCAGACTCTCGGGAAGCATTGCGAGCGGTGAAGAAAGGGTTGAAAGCGAAACAAACCTCACCTTTCGTATCTACATACCTGCTATGGCGAGGAGTGGACAGCGCGGGGCAGCTCGGTGTTACTACCCTAGCCAACACCCCTGCTGGCGACCAGCGGTGGTCGGAAGGTGTAGCTTTCCTTATGTCCGCTTACGACGACGCTAAGAAGTTTATCAACGAGGCCCCACCAGATGCGAAGCGTATGCAAACAATGCTCAATTGGTACATCATCTTGCACATTGCTATTCACGGGCCGGAGCTCTCAGTTGAATTACGAGAAATCGAGGTGTGTTGTTGGTTACCTCATCTCAGCTCCTTCCCATTCATGATACCTTGACAGCCTACGATGAAAAAGCTTGATCTTTCGCGTCAATTCCTAGAATTCATGAATATTCCCAATAAGAAGACGCAGCTCCGTTTGACGCGGGAGATGATCATGCATCTCTACACGCCCGCTGTCAAGAACAACACCTTTTTCATCGAGAAGCTTGATACGCTCCACATTACAACCGAGAAGTCGCAGGAGAAGTCAACAGAGAAAGCGGAGGATACCCTTGCCGCTTGGATCGAAGGTTTGCAGATTGATGATGCCGAGAATGGCGAACTAGGTCAATACCATCATCATTGCAGGACGTACAAAGTTGCCATGATCAACAAGGCCGATCTTGAACTTTATAGATGTTCTCATTGTGAGAACCCTAGTGCTGTGTTAAAGAAATGTGGAGGATGTGGAAAGTCCAGGTACAATACGGTGGTAACTCATGAAGTCTCATACTCAAGAATTATCTTAGGTATTGCGATTCTAGCTGTCAGAAGCTCCACTGGCCGGAGCACAAAAAGCTTTGCAAGGCATAAACCGCTGTATTCCGTGTCGCAACTTGATAATGTATGTACTAATATTGTGCTCTATATCCTTAATGCTCTGGTATGTACTCGAAAAAGTTGTACCATTACTTTATGATGTGAGTAGGTATCATCATCTGTCACACCGGATGGTATCTGATAAACATCTATAGTTCTACTCTCCGAAATCAGACGTTTACGCGCGTGTTTCATTCCATTCTTAAAATGCATATCTTACGGTGATGAATGTGATTCTATCTGCTGTGCGTCGTCATGTCAGACAAGGCAACTGTCAATCCACGGGAAATGTCGATGTTCTCTTGTTCGGACTTGTAAAATACACGGTACTTACGTCGCTCCTCCCTTGAACGTATATGCCGAAGACAATGGCCCTCTACACCCTACTTGCCTTGTTTCTGTTGCAGCCGTTGGTTTTAACACAGAATCTCTCGTTCCAGACCCAATGGATTGTGAGTTTTAGATTTATAGATCGTACATATACTTACATCATTCAGAACACAACATCTACTTCAAGCGGGAATGAACGCATTCAAGTTGCTCAGAAGGTGATCGACACGCTAATCCAAAGTTCATTTGACCTCGATCACAGCTACCATATGATGTCTGCCCTCGCTACATACGATTATTTCACCTCTGGGAAGACAAACTATGCTACAGTAGTTAGCAACTTGCTACAAGCTAGTGCGGCCTTCCTGCCTTCTCTGTAAGTAACTATAATGCATACTTAATGGACATTATCAATTACTTATCTTCTCTAGACAGCAGGTCTGTAAATTCCCTTGCAACTAATGGAAGTGCACAACTAGACTGCGATGATAGACTTCTGCCTTGAACATTCCTCTGTATGTTTTACCAAACTATATGCTGAACCCGTCTCATCATTTTTTCCAATTCAGAGATTGGGGGCTATCTGCCATGTATGCATACAGAGCATATCAAGAGACTACCTTCCTCCACAACGCCATTGCGATATGGGAAATTGCAACGCCGTTTTCTATAACCACAGACGACGCTAGTGCAGGTTATCATCCTTTGAGACAAGGTGCATTTGGGTGTAATGACAGTAAGCTCTAAACGACCACGAAATCATTTCTCATAATGACTTAGTTTTAGCATCTGTTGCGGGCGGCGTTTTCCTGGTAAGCCAAAGCCAGATTCTATATGTAAAGCGACTCGAACGGGTGTAGGTGATCGATAATCCTCAAGATATGGATGTCAATACTGGTACTGTCGGGTACGTTGTCTTATCAATGACCGTAACATGTGCCACATTCAGATAATATTCCACAGGGCCTATATGATGTGAAGCAAGTTATCTCAATATTCTACGGTACAGCACTGACCCAGTTTTCAGGTTATCCGCATATCTATTCGAAGCCACAGCAAACCAGACATATTATGACGCAGCAGACCTCTCTCGCCGCTTCATTCGGTTACATCTTTATGATAATGAAACAGGCATCACTATGGATACGTTTTCCACCAGTTTATGCTCTCTAGTAAACCCTGGTGACATTTACACCTACAATACCGCGTTGCACTTGGAAGGAGTTGCCGTCCTAGCTAACAGCTCTCAAGATCTGACACTGACCGAGTTGTACGTCTATATATGCGCTACGATAGATGTTCATTCACTAATGATTGAGTATATAGTGCCGACGAGTTGTCTATACATGCGATGTCTGCTACGGAATGGGTAGCCGCAAATGGGACTATCACAGAAAGTAAGAATCGGGATCTTCCTTGATTGTCGAGCTATGACTAGATCACATTTACAGCTACCAACAACGGTAGATTGGCGGCGTCGGACAAAGGTATATAGCTCTTCGCCGTCTATTTAGTATCTAACTTCGCTTAGGAATGCTCATCAGGGCTCTGCTCGAACATTGGTTTCGGAGACCAAACAGCTTGGACGTGGCGAGGTTGGTTGAAAGTTTCATTACTATACAGGTCTGCATTACGTCTGATATATTAAGATACTTCGCTGACGGTAATATTTAAGTACAACGCTCTCTTAAGCATTGCACGGACGCCCGGGACCGATATATTTTCTCAAAGTTGGTGTGGTCCACCAACCACATCTCTACTTCCTGCCAGTCAACTAGGCGCTCTTGACGTCTTTAACTCAGTTATCGGTCTTGCCAACGACTCGCAGGCTCCGAGTCCCTCGATGTGAATTTATCTCCGGCTCATCAATATCAATTCCAAACTAACCGCAATAATATAGCCAGAGTTCCTCTACATCGGTCACTATGAGTATTGCACCGACAGCCACTTCTCCGATCTCCTCAACATCACATGATGGACGTGACTTAGGCCTCATTATTGGACTGACAATCGGATGTGTCATCTTTCTATGCATAGCGTTAGTGATCGTTGTTTTCACCCTTTTCCGTTGCCGTAAGGTTGGAAATCATGGTCATGCAAGGTTTAGGAGATCATCTTCGGAAGGCAATTGGAGTGCATCTCCTGAGTCAGATTTCTCTTCGTCTATCTCTCCCTTCTCTGCACAGATACCATCTTCAGGTACGTGTTCAGTTTGTCTAAAAGGGTTGATTTTGCTGACCGTCGTAAACTCATCAGGTGCCACGATGCTCGTAAAATTGAGAATGGAAATACAACCGGATATTCAACCTATACTCTTACCGGTTCAGAATCGTCTTTCAGAGCCTCCTGTCCCCTCCCAAGAGTCTATTCGTGACCTCGTGTATCGTCTTAATCAAGCTATATCGCAGCTTCCGCCTCCTGTGGACGAGGATACGTCGTCTATAGGTCCGCCACAATACCAAAGCGTGTTATAAATACACTTTTCTTTATTACTTTCGTTCGAAATATTGGTCGATCGTGTCACGAAACAACGCACAGAAATTTGGTTGGTAATACTCAGAGCTACAAAGTCAGATTGAAACATAAGCATCACTCCTACAGTCATAAATACTGTAGTGCTTTTGTCAGGAAATCTCGACCCCACTGAGTCTCGAAGTCGAGACATTTCTACAGAAAACAATCAGTATACCACCAAACCCACGCAATCGATACATACTTCTCTTCGTGACAAAGCTTGCAACTCGGACTGTCCATCGCAAAGAAGAACACGATCAAGGGCGGAATGAACCCGATCAGGGCCATAGGCATCATCACTGAAGCGACAGTTGTCGATTCACTAACCCACACCAAAATCCCGACGTGGACGAAAGCACATACGCATCCCGCCAAGAAGCAGAAGATGCAATGCTGCAGGAGAAACCTCCATCCTCGTGCAACACCAAACGCGTGTAGGATTTTGCCTTCAGTATCACCTCGTAGAAGAAACTGATTGAGTGATTTCATATCTTTGAGCGTATCAGGGACATTCGGACGACGGTGCTGAAGCCTTGGGAAATGAGGTATGTCAGCGGCGCCCGAAGCAGGGCTACTTGTTTTATCTTCGGACTTCTCGGAGTCCTTTTTGTTGTGATGAAGGAAGATCCTTCTGGGATATCCGTGACTGCAGCTCATATAGAGTCTACGAGCAGCAGTGGGTACCGAGGTGACGGCAAGAAGGAGCAAGACGGAGGAAAGTGTGGCTCCAAGGTTCAGAATCAACCCTGCATACGCGAAAATTCGTAAAGCAGTATCTGATGCTGTGGGATCGGGGCTGGCAGGCTCGAGTCCGCCCACAAAGGATGCTTCAACCTGAGCAAGTAATGCTGTCTGTAGAAACTAGTGTTAGCCGAAGGTACACATTACATACGGATAGAGTACATACTACGATTGCTACAGCCTGCAGCCGTACAACCCAACCGTTCATCACGCTTGACGGTGTTTGAGGGAGTTCATCTATAACATAACTCATCGGTGTCGGTAACATTGATTTAGTAATGGTAAAACATACAATCAAAAGGCGTAAGATCATGTTCATCGGAAGATGACATAGTATCTGGTTTACGTTAACCGAGACCACAAGGAGAAGGGTGAGACTCGATATCTGGTGTCAGTCGCTCTGTAAAGGTTGGGACAAAACATGTAGTGGAGCAAGTCAGATGAACTTAGATCAAGGGCATTCTTTTATAGAGTTTGACAGGGCGCGGGGCGCTGTATACAGTGAGTATTCAAAGATGGATACAAAGCTGAGACGCTGAGAATGTCAACCTAGTAAGCTCAAACGTTCCCGAAGGTACGGTGATGTCAACTGCCACCTGTACATGAGGCAGTTCACAAATCGAGGATAACGTTATGCATGACGGGAACGCTATAATATGAATATACACGGAGCGGACTTCTTGGTGCGGTAGTTATCGAAACATCACCTTACATTCATTGTATATTCAAGCGAAAGTTCCCGCAGGGAAGACCATAGGCCCAGCAACTTCAGCACGTTTTTCTTTGCCGAAAAGGAGTTCAACCAAAGTAAGCGCGAAGGGAAAGGTGGTACCTAGTCATGAAACTCATTGCAGCATATTCCGAAATAATTCGAATGAGTGCCTACCTGGCCCACGGCTAACATAATTAACTTAAGCAGTTTGTCCTATCGATTATGAAATGGGATGATTGACACACCTTGTGACGAGATTACCTGACACAACAACAGGTTCTTCAGAGTATTCAAAGTCTGGGAGCATGTTCTGTCAATTTATCCCCGATTCCCTGGTTCAAATGTACCTTTCTCAAGTTGCATCTTAACACTCGGATGAGAGGTCACTGGTTGTTTCGGAAGGGCAGACGTTAATGCTGTTAAGCTTCCTATTCACAGTCGCGTTCAAATGCCACCCGAATCTGCAATACATTAACACGTACCTGCACATATCATACCGACGTGTTTCCCTTCTCTAAGGTATTCTCTAACGAGGTGTTGTACGGGCGAGCTAGTGGACATAGTCTCCGCGCCTTTCGCACCACCTGGAATCACAAGTAGATCATACTTGTCCTGATCTTCTGATCAGCTGGTGACCATCTTCGTAGAGAGTATTGTACCAACAGGAGACGCTTCCTGAGGTGAGAAGTAAGTGTCCGGCAGGATATTAATGCCACGAGACCCTTTTGCAAACGGAGGGTTTGAAAAGGTACTATTTGCCTCCGTTCGCTCTTGTGCTGGAACATATGCAGATGTACAAGAGGCACCTGCACGGACAAGAGTATCGTATGTGATTGTGCTAGGGACGAACCTCAGTGTCACTATCTGATTCATCAAGACCACGAAACAGTAAACGCACAATTCCATCTCCTCTGTCCCATCAGCTAGGAGAATCAAGACCTTTTTCATCTTCTTTTAGGAGAGTTGTAGTATTGTTCACGTAAGGAGTCCTATACAAGGATTCAAGTTTATTACGGGGTGGTAGTTCAGGGTCAAACTTGAAAGTATTCAGTGGCAAGTTGTCGGTGATGCGATGACGTCATCGATCAATGATTCTACGGCTCAGACAATTCATAGGCGATCGAAGAGGATACTCTCGATGATGACTCGGCTTTCCGTCTTCGATTCGCATATTTGAAGGTGGTCAGACTGCTCCCAGGCCACCTTTGCGATACATGAGATGATATCTGGAGAACGATACAACCAATCCGTACCAAGTTTTCTTCACTACAAAAGCGAGGCATCTTGAGGATCATTCACGCAGCCGAACCTTACCCTGACCGTAGAGTTGGAGCGGATCAGTACTCTCTACGATGTACCCTATTGTTTCAATGCAGCTCGGTACGACTTGCTTGGTTTTGTCCTCAGCTGTTCCTGACAATGTCTCTGCCATAGAAACAATAGAGTTTCTCAGTCAGGGAAGAACCACTGTTTGTATTGTGAGTGCTGTAGCAAGTAGCTTGTTAAATGCTGACCCTTTTTTTGGTAGTAAATGTTAAGTCCTGAACAAACAATAAATGCAATTGAGACAGTAACCGTTCGTTGGCAAGATTTAAAGCTTCAGTTTGGTTACTACTCTCAGTTAAATCTCATCACCGTCACGGTACGTGTCAACTGCACGGTGCTAGCATGATATCCCCAGGATCAGCACAACATCTGGGGACCTTATCCTACAGTCCCGTCTCTGACATGCAAGTTGTATCTCTGACAGTGTTGGAAGACTTAAAGTCCAGTAGGTTCCAGTTCTCCCAGTTTGGAACTTCCTTTTTATTTAATGTCAGCTACAGGGAAACCCTCAATTCTCCCCGTGGAGCTACACCGTATAATCCTCGGGTACTTCTGGGACGACAAGCACGTCAACTGCGAATCATATAGGACCCTAAGAGCGTGTGCTCTGACGTGCTCGAGGTGGTGGGCAGCCTCCCGCCCTTACATATTTCGTTTCCTTGTTCTGCGGGGTCCCAATGACTTCGACAAGCTAACAGCACAACTACGTGAGGAACCCGATATCTCTGGATGGATAAAGAAGATTCGTCTAGAAGGAAAAAGCGTACCGTATCAAGACATGTATGGGCAGCCGCTGAGAGACGTGGCAGAAGACGTCGATACAGGACTATACTCGTTTCCGACCATTCTTGGACAACCCCTATCCAATGTACACACTCTTGAGCTCGTGGGCTTTTCTCAAGTTAGTTCTCGCCGGGGAGATTGGGAGGCTTTTGCTGGGTGGATCCCGAGACTTGCCACCATGACGTCCGTAATGACACTGAATCTCGTACGATGCCAAATGAGCCCGAACAGCATCACATCTATTGTACGCGCTCTACGTGGGTTGAATAAAGTGGCCCTCATTGTCACCGACTTCTCACATCCGAATACGTGCGTCTTACGAGAGGAGACTCAGGAGATTTCAGTAACGACTACTCCCCTACCTGACGCTAAAATTCCCGGCTATGATTCACCCTTCGACGTTGCGGATTCGGAGTCCGGTAAAACGATGTCGGATGGACCAATTTCCTATCCCATCTTCTACCCACCACCTGCACTCCAGACTCTCCTTATTGATACCGCTCCATACACCGAATACCCTTTACTTGAATTCGAACAGCTTTCAGGGTGGTTTCATCCTGAGTCCTATCGCAAATGCTTACATTCCCTAGAGATGGGGCCCAATGCATCGCCTTCTTCTCTGAACAGAATGCTCGGTTTGCTTGGTCAATCCCCGAATCTGCAACATCTGCAAGTATCGACATCCGCTAATGCGTTAGATAGTAAGTCATATCCACTACGCTCTCTATCCATCGCTTGACAGTAATTTGATCACAGACAGCGAAATCGATATCTCACGTCTCACGAATCTCCGGACATTGCATCTGTGTGGCTCGAAGGATACCTGGGAGGTTGAGAAGGAGCTCCCCAACATTCAACACGTTCTATCTCAAATCCGGGGTCATATGCTTCACTTGGAGGAAATTGTCATTTTCGTTTACCTGGAGGAGGAGAACCATATTGACGACCTTGGCATACTAGATGGTCTTCTCGCTGGAGAGAATTTCTCCCGTATCAAGAGGGTTAGGATCGAGATGTTTCCAACTCCTCTTTTTGTTTTTGATCCTTCGAACGGCAGGTACAGTACATACCAGAAAGTTCAACGACAATTTCCACTACTAGTAGAACGTAGCATCCTAACTGTAACCCATGCAAAGCGTGATTATCCCTGCTTGGTATGAGGTTAGAGCTACTATCAACGATTAGAAATAGCCCTGTAATAATCATATTCGAATTTGAGAGGTCGATTCATTCGCTTTCTTTGGCAGAGTAATTCCGAAATTAAAACATCCACAGGCTCATTGGAGTTGACACCTCTCTTAGCATGTACTGCTCACTATTCTATTTAAGACGCAGCCACAGAATCTGGTATCGATTTATCATGTCTCACAAACTTGAAACCCCTTCGCTTGCATAATAGAGATGCGAGTAGAATTCTAAGCTTTACATGATATTCTGTGATATATCGTGCACACTGATAATGAATAACTCGGATACGAGACAATAAGGAGGATGAGATTGGAGAACGAGATTGGGAGTAAAATAGCGGAGACATTCGTCTGATAGATGCGCGTCGAGTCCGACAAGGGAAAGATATCATCTGAAATAGATAATACTCCTCACATGTAGATTCGCTTCTCGATTTCGGTCACTATATGCCCCAGGGGGTGGAGGAGGTGGCCAATTCTCGTCACCTCAACCTGCCTCAAATGCAACGGACCAGCATGCGCCACATGGGGATGCCCATGGACATGAGCTGCGCCCGGGAATGGCCCCTGATTCGCACCCGCGTTAAGAGGAACACCGTTGGCATGAGCGCCAGGAACGAAGTGACCATCAGGAGGGGGGGCATGGTAAGGAGGGATATTAGCATTGTGGGCCTGAGGATTCTCATTAGGAACGTGAGGTGCCGCTACATTGGGTTGGGGAGGATTCGCATGGGCTTGTGGTGCGTTAACATTGTCTGCCCCTGGTTCTTCTACAACCTCACCGAAATGCAGTTCGGCATCAGATAGAGCTACATCATCTGGCTTGACCCAGGGATCGGTAGCAGTCTCCGGCTCATTCTTGTAGCCATGGTGTGATGCTCTATGCCCGACAAGGTTGTACTTGAGCGCAGCACTATAGCCACAGAGCTCGCGCTCATGATTCGGCTCCCAACTAATGAGATGAGGACACATATGTGACCTTTCGCCAGTGCTAGTTAACGAGGATACAAATTAATATACAGACTGTTTGCACAATGAAAGAGAAGTATTATCTTACTGTGTAATCATGTGTCTCAAGATTGAACTATTGAATGTCGCATTTTGACAATCAGGATGAGGGCATTTGCTCGACCTACAAAATGTAACCTGATTAGCTGTGATGAATTTGAACAAGGTAAAATATTGTACCTTTCCTTGTTACTGATAGACCGACCTGCTTCAGCCTCCTTGTGCATCCAGAGATGATCTCTGAACTCGATGTCTGTTTCGCTTATGTGTGGGCACGATTCGGAGGGGCATGTTCGATTGGCAGGAATGCCTTCGAAATACTGAAAATTGAAGGAAGATGATTCAACGTGAGTAATGCTGTAGTAGAGATATTTATATTCTTACCTCATTCAAATTTATTTCTTCCATTGGCGTTCTGTAGAGATGAAGGAGTGGTGAGGTTCAAGTTGCAGACACGATAGAGAGTTGAGCAATGCTGCTGCTACAACTTGTTTTACGAGTCGGATTTATATGCGAAAGCGTAAGGCATATGCGCACAAGAGTGTCTGTGAGACGGACAATGCATCATTGTTACAAGGAGTGGCTCAATAGGTTGCAGGCGACGCCATGGCGACTTTGAAGGTAGTATTATCTTCGTCGCCATTGCCATGTCCTTGCCTCGTGGATGTGCCCCCGGGTCCAGGGGCATATCTCGATGCAAGGATGTTTCTATCAGATTATCATAGAATTCGTTATGAAGAGCAATAATTCATGTTCTGTGAGGTCCTTTGACTGGGGTTCGAAACCACAACTGCTGTCAGCAGTGAGTGACTGGATTCGGAAGTTCAAGGAAGTTGGAAGCAAGTTAAACGGCGCTTGAATCGTTATTCCTATATATAGAAACCGTGCCTGTAAGTACCATCCTATACCGCGACCATCTCGCAAGGACAACTTGATCATCTAAGGCTGATGTTGTCTGCTCAATATCGGTACCTCCCATCGAGCTCATTATGCATTGGCAGAAATAGCATCAGACTAGCGATATATGGCATACATACTTTTCATTTTGATGTTGTCCCTAGATCCCTTGTGCGAAATCCCAAATGTGGAACAAACAATAATGCAACTGAGACAACACTACTTCGACCTCGGTTTCCACCCCCACGACTTTCCTTTGAAGCTTAAACCAAGGTCTGGCTTCATACTGCACTGAATAACAACTGGTATTGACCTCCATATGAAGCGGTCGTCGCAACAGTACGTGCTGAAACAATGTCATAATCTTAATGTTTCATTGAGCCCACACTGGCAGATTGCAGTCTACTAAGCTCTCGAAACGGTCTGCAGATGATGCTGGCCTTGACCTCTCTCTGCAAGTCTAGTATTCGCTTCGTGTGCTCGTCTGTCAGTACTTAACAGTACGCCCCCGCAGGAAACCCGAGAAACGTTCTCGTAAATCTCGTGACGGTAGTGGTCGTACCGAGAGTAGTTCATCCAGTCTCGACGTAACGTAAGTTGTATATTTGCTTCAAATGAAAAGAGAGAGAAAATGTTGAACATTATAGCAGAACCGTCGATAACCCCTCACCACTGTTGCAAGATACTGCTGACACAGAACCTCATATCAAATCTGTTGGTACTCCTGCTGCTGCTTCTGAAGAAGCTGTACAGGAAGAAGTTGAAAACCTTTCTACGTGCGTATACGATCATTGCCGACAGAGTGACTCAAATCTGAATTATCCTATCAAGGTACACATGCGATGTAGCAGAATCATATTCTGCCGAGGACCTTCATCCAGAGAAGGTTGCTCACCCGTCCAAGACCTCCGATTTGGAGCGCAATGAGAAAGACTCCATGTAAGCTCACCCGTCTGGTTTGTTTACAAATATTGATGCTAATTGACTATTCGATATGTAGTATAGCTGCTGGTATAACCCAACCACCAACGGACGATGAAACCACAAAAGGAGATCGGTAAGTAGCATGGCCGCCCAAGAACATAAGAATTTTGTCTGACTTACGTCCTCCTAAGTGATAACAAAGTCCAGAAATTGACCGAAGCGGAATCTGCCTCAAAAGACCCCGATGCTAGTAGGTCCAAGGCATTGGTTCTTCTTGTAGCTTGACGTTCATATATACAGTCACCGTAGGAAAAGGGTCTCTTCTTCCTCTAGAGCTACATCGCCTCATTCTTGGGTATTTCTGGGATGACAAGCATGTCGACTGTGAATCCTACAGGACCCTGAGATCATGTGCTTTGACATGTTCAAGGTGGCAGGCAGCTGCTCGCCCATACATATTTCGTTTCCTTGTTCTGCGGGGTCCCAATGACTTCGAAAAACTCGCAACGCAGCTACGTGAGGAGCCTGATATTTCTGGTTGGATAAAGAAGATACGTCTAGAAGGAAAGAGCGTACCATATCAAGACATGTATGGGCAGCCGCTGAGAGATGTGGCAGAAGACGTCGATACAGGACTATACTCATTTCCGACCATCCTTGGAAAGCCCCTATCCAATGTACACACACTTGAGCTTGTCGGCTTTGCTCAAGTTAGTTCTCGCCGGGGAGATTGGGAGGCTTATGCTGGGTGGATCCCGAGGCTTGCCACGATGACGTCCGTAACGACGCTGAATCTCGTACGATGCCAAATGAGTCCGAACAGCGTCGCAGCTATCGTACGCGCTCTACGTGGATTGAACCGAGTAGCTCTAATTGTTACCGATTTCTCACACCCCAATACGTGCACTCTACGAGAGGAGCCTGAAGAGGCCTCGGCAACGACTACTGCCTCACCCGAAGCTAAGTATCCCGACTCGATCTCAGACGTTACAAATGTTACTACCACCACAAATATGAAGTCCAATGAAAAGCTGTCGGATGGACCAATCTTCTATCCCATTTTCCACTCACCACCCAAACTCCAGACTCTCCTTATCGATACCGCCCCATACACTGAATACCCTTTCTTGGAATTCGAACAGCTTTCAGGGTGGTTTCATCCTGAGTCCCATAGCGACTGCCTACATTTCCTGGAGATGGGGCCCAATGTATCGCCTTGTTCTCTGAGTAAAATGCTCGTTTCGCTCGGTCAATCCCCGAATTTACAACATCTGCAAGTATCGACATCACTTAATGCGTTGGAAAGTAAGTGGTGTCTAGCACTACCCTCTCTATACATTACTTGACAACGGTATGATAATAGACAGCGAAATTGACATCTCACGTCTCAAGAACCTCCGGACATTGCGTCTGTATGGTTCGAAAGATACCTGGGAGGTAGAGGAGGAGCTCCCCAGCATTCAACATTTTCTCTCTCAAATCCCGGGACATATGCCTCAATTGGAGGAGATCACCATTATCGTTTATCTGGAGGAGGAGAGTCAGATTGATGACCTGAGCATACTGGATGGTCATCTCACCCAAGAGGGTTTCTCCCATATCAAGAGGGTTAGGATCGAGATGTTCCCGACCCCTCTGTTTGATTATTCAAACGGCAGGCGTAATACATACCAGAAAGTTAGACGACAATTTCCCTTACTAGGCGAACGTGGCATCCTGTCTGTAACTCACGCAAAACGTGATTATCCCAGTCCCTGTATAGGGATACCTTAAAGACATTACAAAACTATTATCGTAATCATATGCAAATTCGACATTAGTCAAATGGTGCTTTATTTTGAGATTGTTTTATCCAATATTGATATATCCAGGAGAGCCCTCTTTTTTGGTAAACCAGAATACCCACTCTCATCATTCGTAGTGTCTCATCCACCATGCAACGAAGATGGCCAACTTATCTCAAGAGTGTAGTCGTATGAAGACCCTCAACCATCTCGGCACGGTAGACATTCGACGTGTAGCAGGAAAATACAGATACATTTTAGTTATTCACAGTAAGACACAGCAATTGAACACCAACGACACGATGATAACACAAATCCACGACGACCCTAATACGAGCGACCAAACAAGGTCCAGCGCTTAGCATCTTTGCTACAAGCAGGGCACTTCGTCTGACCGGGGACGATAGGAGTCCAACGAGACTGGTCGAAGGGAATGCAGAGGGACTTGGCACCAGCGGATGGAGCACGCTCGTCTTGGGGTTCAGATCTGAGTGTACGAGGCGAGTTAGTTAGCACATGAATTTGCATGAAGGAACGGAGATCCGGGGAGGGTACGTACGATTGGCCACTGCGCTCCTTAATATCATCCTCGCAAGCTTCTTCCTCACACCAAGGCAAGGCGACGACACACTTGTTATCGAGTGCAGGGACGATGTCATCCCACTTCGTGATTTCTTTGAGACGAGAGTAATAGTTATCCTGAGCCTTCTTAAACAAATCACTTTGGATGGTCTCGAGTAATTGAGGAACGACGGTAGTAAGCTGAGCGAGGGGGATGGGGGCCTTGATACCAGTATCACGACGGACAGAGAGCGTTTGTTGCTTAGCGAGATCGGCGGGTCCGATTTCGAGACGGAGAGGAACACCCTGTAGAAAGAGAAAAGTAAGTAAGATACTGGCGAGATGCTAATGATTGAATAAACCTTTTGCTCCCAATCATTGAACTTGAAGCCGGGAGTGTGGACATCACGAAGATCGGCTTTGGCCTTGACGCCAATCTTCTTCAACTGCTGAGCAAGCTCCTCACATTTATCGTTGATGGTTTTCCTCTGCTCATCAGAAGTCTTGGCGGCAATACCGCAAGGGATAATGACAGCCTGGATAGCAGCGACACGAGGGGGAAGGATCAGACCTTGGTTATCACCGTGGGTCATAACCATGACACCGATCGTCCTGGTGGACAAACCCCACGAGTTCTGCCAGACATAGATTTTGCCTTGCCCTGTAGGATCGTTGGGATCCTCAACGACGATGTTGAACATTTCCGGGCGAGAGAAGTTCTGTCCGAGACAGTGAGAGGTGGCAGCTTGGATACCACGTCCGGAAGTGGGGATGAACCCTTCGACAGTGGTAGTGTACAATCCACCGGCGAATTTCTCCTTCTCTGATTTCACACCAGGAATGACGGGGACGGCAAGAAGGTCTTCATAGACGCGACGGTAGAGATCAAGGATTTGACGAACTTCGATATCCGCTTCGGGCTTGGTCAGGTGGGCGGTGTGGCCCTCTTGCCAAAGGAATTCACGAGTACGGAGGAAAGGTTCTATTTGCCAAGTTGTTAATGTGCATTATATATAGATATCAGATATGACATACGAGGGTTCTTGAACTCCCATCGAACGACGGAGTTCCATTGGTTGAGTTTCAAGGGAAGGTCACGATGACTCCTGATCCATTTAGCATAGTCTAATAACACTTTGTCAATAACCTTCTCTGAAATTTGTGAGAGGAAACGTACAAGGGTACATAGCAGTCTCTGATGTCGGACGAATAGCAATAGGCTCTTCGAGATCAGATTTGCCGCTAAAACGAATAAGTATTGTGAATTGTCTAAGAAATAATATTTAAACTCACGCTCTTGTCACCCAGGCGACTTCGGGAGAGAAACCTTCAATGTGATCCTTCTCCTTCTCGAGGACTGATTGTGAGACGAACATGGGGAAGTAAGCATTTTGGACGCCTAGTTCTTTGATTTCCTTGTTGAACCAGTCTGATGATGTCGAATTACAAACTTATTCCCCTGCAGCAACTGAAACAGCGTACCTTGGATAATCTCCCAGATACTATACGACCAAGGCTTAAGGATATAACATCCACTGACATTGTAATAATCCAACATATCGGCTTTCAGCAGTACCTAATTTGATCACACGACGGTTACAATGGTACTTCCATAGCAACCTTTGAGAAAAAGACGTACATTGGTATACCATCCAGCAAAGTCCACCTCCTTCTTGATTCCGATGGCGATTTGAGCAGCACCCTCGATTTTGGCACTCTCTTTTTCTTTCTTTGCTGGGGTAGTAGCAGAGGCAGCAGGACCGTCAGTTCGCAGAGCCTCAAAGTCTATCTCGTGCAAAGCATTTTCTTGTGTTTCTAAGCGTTTGATGTAGGAGAAAAGTTCGCGACCAGTAAGGAAGATAGTAGAGCTTGTGGAGAGTCCACGAATGGCGAAAATTGTAGAAGCCGACTCGATCGTGTTGTCGATCACTGTGACAACCTTGGGGAATGTTTGCTCGTTCAGGGCAAGGGGGGAGACTGGTTTTTATTAGAGACAATAGACAAGTAGAATCGTTATTGGACATACGAGAGTTCTTGTCTAAAGAGAAAAACTCAGTAAGGAGATCCTCTGACGCTAATCGCGGCTCCTTCAAATTGAGTTTCTTTCCAAGAGCTCCGGAAATGACATCTGTTCCTTCTCTAGCGACAACAACGAGGGGAACAGGGGTCGCAGTTTTTGCAGTCTTGGGCTTGTAGACTATAGTTTTGATGAGTTCAAAGGACTTGGGAGCAGACGAGCTCTGCTCAAGGGCTTCTCGCCAAGTCGCCGGGGAGCTTGCTGCGGCATGCGAGACAGTGGCTGCTGGTGTTATCGACAGTCCTTGCAGTTGTTGGACAATGCTTTCTACGGAAGCCATTGCAGAACGCGAAAAAGATCTAGAGAGGTGATTGTTGTGGTGTTGCGGAAGAGGTACAGAATGAGGAGCAGAAAGAGTTGACTCAAAGCGTTTCTCCGCAAACGTTATCAGATGCGTCCGGATATGACTCCGATAGACGTTTCTGAATATTCCAACGCATCTTCCAGCTACGAAACGCGATGCGAGCATGCGCACAACGCCAACTACAGTGCTCGCTATGTGTAAAGTCGACTTGGAGGCGCACAAGTTGTGACGATGCAGGCTACTATCTACCCGACGGCTCGATCGTCTGTTTTCAGGCGATATGATTCATTTTGACAAACAAGGCTTTGCAATGACGAAGGAATAAGACATAAACCGGGAAGGACATGAATATCTATATTTAGCATGTCATGATCTGTATCCATGCTTTGGAGTAAGCAAATTTAGAACAACCGTAGGAATATGCTCGCTTGATAATCGAGAGAAAACATAGAAAGGTACACACTTATTCTAGATCCTTTACTACACCAACATGGCTACAAGACGAAATCAATCTCAGGAAATGTCGACAGCTGACTGACCTACAATGCCTAGCACGAACATGGTTCTGTCACTGTACAAGTTCAATACGTCCCTAATCATAAGTATCATAGGAGTTTCGTAAATTCCCCCAAGTGTCGTATTGATCACTTGAAAATAAGAGCATTATATTTTATTCCAATTTTTGGCTTCCTACAAAGTGAAATAGTGTCAGTCAATTATAGTACCATACTACGGACTACAGTACTTGTATAGTATCATACAAAACATCATTAGAGGCTGCTTGTTTGTAATTTTGCTCCCTTGAGAATATATGATATTTGGGGCCTCAAATTAGGATCCAGAATGCAGTTTGGAAAGCCCCACTGAGCCTGGTGAACCATTAGGTATGCATCAGGTCCTGCTAAGCATCATCGTCCTAAAGTAGTAGAACTGCTTCCATATTTGGTAATAGCTTTGAATGCAAGCCGAAACAAATAAACAAGAGATTCGCAGCCACCGCCGCGGCAGTCCTTGCGTGTCAGTCAACACCATAACCTCTTCACTCGGCCTCGCGTTGTGTGAAGATCTATCTCATAGGCTATATCAGCATGATCTTAATACTAAAGCTACTCATTACAACACTGCATAATGGCTTGGTCTGACTAACTTGATCTGATCGAGGCGTTCACTCTGCTCTTCGCCGAATATGCTTCGGAGTAGACACTGATCGCTTACATCAAACCCCTCTAGTATCTTAGGACATACATCCTCAAATAGCACATCTCTGAATCCTCAAGCAGTATAGCTAGATGAAGACTTGGTCATGAAACGTCACCACATCTCTAGCTTGACGTATGAGCGTCACTAGGCTTTTCGCATTACGCAAACTGCGAAAAAGGTTGTCGACATATCGCTTCGCTGTCTACTTCCACAGCTCCATGCATCGGAACGATCTCCCCTGAGTCTGCCAATCGCCCCAATGATCACTGAGATTCTAATATTCCAGTTCTTTCAGTGTCCTACACGTCCATAAGGTGTCGATACACTTCTATCTGAACAGAATAAGCCTTGGGAGTTTTTGACGGAAAATAACCTGAAGCCATCAAAGTCCTATCATAGCACTTTCTATCTCGCGCCTACCGTGAGTTCGGTTTGCTATTAGGGTTTGCGGCGTTCATTGTATGCACGCTGATGCTCACGAGGTTTCCCTTCGAGAATGCCACCCGGTCTTCATCGGTTATACCTGTTACGTCAAGAGTGTATAAATAGTCAAGTGTGCTTGAGAAGCACACTGCGATGAGCATTTGTCCTCTTTTTTGAAAGATGCTTCTGGGGCTATCCATTCTCTACTTTGCTGTGTCACTCATCCTTCCATCTCTTGCCGTTAAGGTCTTCACAAGTCCAGATGATCTCAAAGGTTTAATCTACGATTTCGTGGTTGTGGGAGGAGGAACAGCCGTAGGTCACATCGAGTTCGGGTCGGGCAGGAGTAACGCAACTGATGTTTACCTAGGGTCTCGTTGTTGCAACAAGACTCACTGAAGATCCCAAAGTACGCGTATTGGTAGTAGAAGCTGGTGGAAGGTATCTCACCATTTGCATTTCACAAAATGAAACATTGGATCTAATATGTTCATAGTAATGAAGGTGTATTGGACTCTATTGTTCCATACTTCGCTATAGAACTACTTGGAACATCTTCCGACTGGAATTTCACTACGGTGCCTCAAGCGGGGCTCTTCAACAGAACTCTACCCATTGCTCGTGGACACGTACTAGGTGGAAGTAGTAGCATCAGTGAGTAATGTCGAATCAAATCATGTTCGAAAAGCTTTACATATATGCATCAAGATAGGTTAGGACTATACCAGGGGATCCAATGATTTGTACGATCACTGGGCGAACGTGACGGACGACCCCAGGTGGTCATGGGCGTCGCTTGAAAAATATTATCTTAAAGTATATGCTCCCTATTACCCGACGGTGTTAGTAATGACCTCTCTATGCTACAGAGCTCTCGTCTTGTACCACCTTCAGATGGACATGACACGACGGGGCAAGTTGATCCATCTGCTCATGGATTCGGCCCCGTTCAGGTCAGTTTAGCAGGCTTCCATGCCGAGCTAGATGATCGTGTCATAAATTCCAGTCAACTTCTTGGTGGTCGGTTTAGCTACAATGAAGACCTGAATGCGGGCAACTTTGTTGGGATTGGTGAGGTCCCAAGCTAATCAACCAGTCGTTTAACACCCCTAATATAATTTCAAACTTCTGCTATATCCAGGGCATACACAATCCTCAATTGGGCAAGGCATGCGTAGCAGCTCGGCAGTAGCCTACTTAGATCCTCTAATCTCCTCGGGTTCACGACCAAATCTATTCGTCCTGATCAACACAGTTGTCACAAAGTTGCTTCAGTCTGGAGTCTCTAGTGGTCTCCCCGAATTCAAAACGGTTGAGCTAGGTCAAACGAATTCTAGTGAGTATAATAATGACACATATGTACGTCGCTAGACAAGGATAATAGGTTCTCGGGTCCAGGTTAGCGCTACAAAAGAGGTTGTGCTATCCGGTGGAGTAATCGGAACTCCTCATATACTCATGCTTTCCGGAATCGGTTCAAAAGGGACCCTGTCATCGTTCGGGATCAAGACTATCGTGGATCTTCCTAGCGTCGGTCAAAATCTTACAGACCACCCCTTGGTGCAAAATCACTTCCTAGTCAACTCGACACAGACATTTGATGACGTTCTTCGTAATGAAACTCTCGCCCAACAAACATTTATTGAATGGAATACCACAAGACAAGGGTTATTTGCTAACCCATCTGGAGGTACTCTCGGATTTTTGCGCCTTCCTTCCAATAGTTCTATATTGTCGGAATTTGGGGACCCATCATCGGGACCGCATTCCTCGCATATTGAGCTCATCTTTGTTGTAGGTCATACACATAATTTTAAATAGTTCCACTCACGTAAGGCCTGTACAGAACGCGTTTGGTCCTGTTGGTGCACCAGTTCCGCCCAACGGTCATTTTGTAACGATTATCACAGCTGTAGTCTCCCCCTTATCCAGTGAGCATTCATTTCGTCTCAGCTAATTGTCAATGTAACACTGACGGAATTATACTATAATACAGGAGGATTCATGACACTCGCGTCTTCAGATCCCTTTGACAAACCCTTGCTTAATCCCAACTATCTCAGCAGCGACTTTGATGTTTTGACCATGGTACAAGCAATAAAGGACATGCAAACCTTTATGTCCACTGGTCCATGGAAGGATTTCGTCATTGGGCCTATCGGGGCACTCGCGAATAGCACAACAGACGAGCAATTACAATTCTACGCGAGAAACACAAGTGAATCAATCAGTCATAGTATAGGAACCGCACGCATGTCTCCCTTCGGTGCAGATTGGGGAGTTGTGAATCCTGATCTTTCGGTGAAGGGAACTCACGGTCTCAGTGTGGTGGACGCGTCAATCTTCGTATGTATTGAAGATCTGGTTGTGTATGTACCTCACTCATTGGATTCTCCAGCCTTCAATACCGGAATGCCATACACAGGCTCCTACGTATATTGTTGCAGAACGAGCTGTTGACTTCATCACAGCGAGGAATGGATTGTGTACCTGTTAAGTATGTTCGTTGAAAATACTCATATGGAACAGAGCTACGTGTTCGCATTGACTCGAAAACAAGACTGTCGTTTATTGCTATAGGGTTCATATGATCAATATGACCAATACTAGACCGTCAAACACGTTTCTCCATCCCCCCGGGAGTCGGAGATCCTTTGCTCCATGAATGACCATGGCGATCACACGGATTGTCAATATTCAGTGCACTAACCCAAAGCTTATCGTCAATAATTTCGAGTTTCTTCACTTCCCCCTGCTATTCTCCGCTATCCATCGCTGATTATACTTCACTTTCTAAACCCAAACCACAGTATACCTCCTTCAGCTAATCACAAGAACGTGGATGTATGTTCTCCCTCGCCGAAGTATATCCTGGACGTGAAGCCATCAATGATGTTTCTCAGTCTCGCGTCTGTTGCTGTAGGATTTGCGGGGTTTGATGGGTGTATCTGACTGCCCACGAGGCGTACATTTCACTCGGCATCCATCAACTGTCACCTGTCTCATGCCAGGGTAGGTTTATGATAGTATTAATATAACAAGCGGGTTTGAAACAGCCTTCTCAGAAGGCGCAATGGCGATTGCCCCATTCTTGCTTGCCATCTACTTTGCTTCGTTAACGATCTATCGATCCGTGGCCGTTACGATTCTCACAAGTCCCGATGAACTAAAAAGTTCGCAGTATGATTTCGTTGTTATAGGAGGAGGAACAGCTGTCCGTCTCTCTTGAACTGGTTTATATCAACCTGATTTGAATAATTGACCATACAGGGCCTTGTAGTTGCGACAAGATTGACCGAAGATCCGAAAGTCCGAGTGCTTGTAGTTGAAGCTGGCGGCAGGTATGATGCGCAGTCGGATACGTTCTATGTGGTTTTAACTATTTGGTCCAGAAATGAAGGTGTATTGAACTCGATCGTTCCATACTTTGCTGTCCAGCTGCTCGGAACATCATCTGACTGGAATTTCACCACGGTCCCTCAAACTGGTCTCTTAAATCGAACCTTGCCTATCGCTCGTGGACACATATTGGGTGGAAGTAGTAGCATTAGTAAGCCTGCAATGATGCTGCTTTTGTTGGTAAAAGGGACGTCCACTCACACATCATGACCGCGGTTCAGATAGGTTAGATTACACCAGAGGCTCGAACGATTTATACGACCGCTGGGCCAATTTGACTGGTGATCCCAGTTGGTCGTGGGCATCACTTGAGAAATATTATCTCAGAGTACGTCCCGTCTATTGTTTCGCATTGTAAACGATATCAACCCCTTGCAGAGCTCTCGTCTCGTCCCACCCACAGATGGACGTGATACGACTGGAGACGTGGATCCATCAACACATGGGTTTGGTCCCATTCAAGTAAGCTTAGTATCCCTTCCAGCCGAATTAGATGCTCGCGTCGTGAACACCAGTCGGCTTCTCGGTGGGCGGTTCGATTACACTCAAGACTGGAATTCTGGAAATTCTATTGGGATAGGTGAGAGGTCTCAATATCTTATCTCCTATCTTGAGAAGTTGTGCTAATTTCAATACTTTGATGTGATGTATAGGACACACACAATGCTCGATAGGTCAAGGAGTGCGTAGCAGCTCAGCAGTAGCTTACTTGGACCCCCTCATCGACTCTAGTTCACGTCCAAATCTCTCTATCCTGATAAATACAGTTGTTACAAAACTACTCCCTTCTGAAGCCTCTCATGGAGTCCCCGAGTTTAAGACAGTCGAACTTGGACAGGTTAACTCGAGTAAGTGCTTACAAGATCTGACCAATTTATTTGGTTGACGATAGCAATAGATTCTCGGTTTCGTGTCAGTGCGACAAAAGAAGTCGTACTGTCCGCCGGTGCAATTGGGACGCCTCATATACTGATGCTTTCAGGTATCGGACCAAAAGAAGTCATGACACCTCTTGGTATAACCACTCTAGTAGACCTCCCTAGCGTTGGTCAAAATCTCACCGACCACCCTTTGATACAAACTCACTTTCTCGTAAACTCCACAAAGACATTCGATGATGTTCTTCGTAATGAAACTCTCGCACAACAAACCTTTGCTCAATGGAATACTACAAGACAAGGATTATTTGCGGGTCCCTCTGGGGGTACTATCGGATTTTTGCGTTTACCGTCAGACAGTCCGCTTTTATCGAGATTTGGGGATCCGGCTTCTGGGCCTCATTCTCCGCATATTGAACTTATATTCGCAGTAAGTCGTTTGCCTTTCATTCTTTTTCTTTTTCGATATATGCTTATGCTCACTGTTCACCTTGATCAGAACGCGTTTGGAGCCGTCGGAGTCTCAGTTCCAGCCACCGGAAATTTCATGAGTATCTCTACAGGTGTAGTCTCGCCATTATCTCGTAAGTTCTTTCTGCCCACCCGCTTAGAAGTCTAATGTTGTGATGCTATAGGAGGCTTTATAACCCTCATATCTTCGGATCCTTTTGGTAAACCCTTACTCAATCCGAACTTCCTCGACAACGACTTCGATGTCTTCGCCATGGTACAAGCACTAAAGGACATGCAGTCTTTTATTTCCACTGATCCATGGAGAGGCATTGTCATTGGTCCAACTGGTCAACTGGTCGACGCTACGACAGACGAACAATTGCAATTATACGCAAGAAATGCGAGTGTATCGCTTAATCATAGTATAGGAACTGCACGCATGTCTCCCTTCAGCGCTGAATGGGGAGTTGTCAATCCCGACCTTCTGGTGAAAGGTACACGGGGCCTGAGTGTAGTGGATGCCTCTGTTTTCGTATGTCTTGAGTTTCCTCATATTTACAATTACAACTAATATGTCATCTAGCCTTCGATACCAGAGTGCCATACACAAGCACCAACATACATTGTTGCTGAGAGGGCAGTAGATTTTATCAAGCGAGGAATGGCATGTGTACTTGTTGAGCTGGGTTTATCAGAGGGATAAAAGATATTATTGGGACGAGGAATGGTATCGAAGTCCTTGTCGACTTGGCTTGTAGTGTTGCGGTATATTTGGATGCATCCTGTAATCATAAGATAGGAACCTAACATTACACATACCTTTCTGTGCAGAAAGGGAGTCATAAATCCCGTCTCTTCAGCGGATTAACTGAGATATTAGGGGTCGGAGCGTGATGAAGCATTCAAGTTTGAAAAATAGATAATTCACGTCCGACCTTATCTGATACATTTTTCATATCCTCTAAACATTGTACAGTTGTGCAATAAGAGGGCCATACATACAAATCCAGGGTTAGTACACAGGGAGGAACACTTATTTGAGACAGAAGGTGACCTAATTTACTCGATTATGTTCGTTGAATCTTTGTTCCCTCTTCCACTCATCATTCCCAAAAGCATCCTTCCAAGCAGCCATCAGGTTCAAGAAGTCGCCGTGAACAGTCACCATCCACCTAGCAAGTTCCTTTGCACGTTTCGTTTCTCCCGCGTGGGCATCAGCCAGCGCACGCTCTTGTACCCTCTCCAGATCAGCTTTCCATTGACGTAAGAAAGTAGAGAACTGTTGCGATCGTCTCCTGTCCTTCTCTGCGAACGTATTTTCCTCGTTGAGATTGTCCAGCGAGAAAGTTCTTCGCCCTCTGTTGTTGGTCAGCGAGGAAAGTGAGTGATTGTTCGGTTCCCCTCTCGTCCGCCTCTTCTGCATACTGCATCTGTTGAGTTTTGAACTCCTCTTGCCGTTTACATTCGTTGATGGCAAACGTTTGTTGCCACCTCTGAAGGGCTTCGTTCGCTTTGGTGTTCCTTCTTTCCTGCTCTTTAGTGAAGATAATTCGATGCATCTTGAGATATGCATCTACTACAGATGTATCCTTCATCTGGGGAGTCGTTGGATGCTCATGGTGAGGGACTGGCAGCTCAGGCATTAAACCATTCGCCTGGAAAAGCATTCTCGGTACCTATAAATTACATTTATTTTTTGGGCGTGGCGATGTAGTGGAGGAGAAGGCTTACAAAGTTCGAATCCTGTCCGCGTCGAGATGGTGATCGAGATCGAGACCGAGATTCGTAAGAGCGATGAACCACTGTAGGGACAATAATGCTGGGAGGCTGAGAGTAGCCAGGTGGACGATGAACACCCTGACGGATTGATGGAGGAACAGGCATGATAACAGTAGGTATCTCTACTGGACTTACTGGGGCCGACAGTGCTTCTGAGGACGCGGAAGGTGTTGGTGGGGCCTCGGGTTCATGGCTATCTATTCTCAAAGACTGCGAGAAAAGAAATGCCTTTGCACGTCGTGAGGATCGAATGGTTTGCTTCATAGCGGAAATGATATCGGAGATATGATCCTTCAGAGATGTGGCAGCTTGGGTCTCTGCAACTTCCAGAACCCTCGCCCGACTAGAGAACGATGCCTGCACCTGTTGAGAGGTTACGCGGAAGAGGTCCAACTCGGTTCGAAAGGCGTCCTCTCTACGCCATTCAGCGTTGTCGCGATCCTCCTCTCTCTTACGAAAGAATTCGTTAAAGCTGTTCCGGCTTGATTCGCATTGCTGTTTGAAGCTATCCTGAGCGTGTTGATACCGAGAATTGAATGACTTGACAGCGTTGCCTCTTTCATCTTCCGCATGCAGGAACGTGCTTTCATGGGTCTGTAGTGCATTATAACACATTTCCGTTCTCTGCGTCTCCTTGTCGTGGAAAGAAGAATCGTAAAAATCAAGGAGGTCTCTCAGATATGGAAGAAACGGTCTTGAAGTATCACTCTCGTCATGGTCCATATTGAGTGGTGGTCCAGGCATACCAGATGGCCCATGAGGGGATGGAGGTAAGGGCGACAGGAGATGATTTGAATGAATCAAAACTGGTCGCTGGAGAACTCGAGAGCGTGGAGAGCGTGACCGAGATCGAGATCGAGGAAACAGCATTGAGGGCTGTCTACTTGAAGCGTGACTTGGAGTGAGGGGTTTAACGGGAGGTAAAGGTGGATACAAGAGGTACTGGGACTAAGTAGTTTTGATTCACATAAGCATAAGATGAGCAACGTAGAAACCAAAGACATACCTCTCGTTCGGACCCAAGTTCGGACGCCATACTCGTAGCACTGTCCTCTAATCAGCGTATGTAGTTTCATTTGAAGTGAGAGTACCACCTACTGAGATTTCTGAAGCAGGTAGCAACCTCATTAGAATATTACATAGAATTAGATGTATCCGACATACCGCTCGCCATTCCTTCTTCATAACTTCGACCCTTTGAAAATGAGCCTTGAGGAAAGCATCATGGGTTGAGCGAAGGAAATCAAGAAATTCCCTGGTAATGGTCTCGACCAGTCGTTGAGCAACCTGATCTCGACGCTGGCGACCAGAAGAGTACAATGACTCAATGGTAGAGAGGAACCGCTCGCTCTGTTTGTCGTACCTCACCAGCGATTCGCTGAATAGTCCCTTGCGAACCTCCTGAACTTCTTGGAATAAAAGGGTCCTACGATCTTCATTCCTGCGGAAGATGTCCTCCTGCTCAATATCAGCTTCTTTAAAAAGTTTATGTCGATGTTTTTCATCAGCGAGAAACCTTTCGCGGCCGCCGGGTTTGTGCGGCTACAAACTCTTCCTCTCTTTGCTTCTCAGGCAACTTTCGAGCACTTTCTGCTTGTAGAAAGTCATACTCGAGTTGTCTTAAGAACGACTCAAACAGTGATGAGCGTTCGTCCTCTGCATCCTTGAACTGCTTCTCGAGATCATTGAGAGAGGGTGGTTGTTTAGCATTAGAGGCCGTCCGTCGCCGAAATAAGGATTTCCATGGTGCACGCTGTCTTGAAAGAAATCAGGTTCCATTGAGATCAGTAGGACTCTTCACTTACAGGTCCATATACACACCTGGGGCCGCCTGCCTCCAAGTACTATCGAATGGGTAGGCCGTCGGGGAGAAGAGACCGCCCAAGGATACTCGAGCTCTTATAATCGTCAATCATCAGTCCATTCCAAGCATGGACTCGGAACCAGTGCGGCATCTAGAAGAGCTGGGACGCCAAAAATATTCGCACTGTATATTCCAGCGTTCACTGGTCGACGCCGAAGCAAGCCAAACAAGGTCCCAAAGCCGCCTAAATATAGGCCAGTATTAAAACATGACTTTGCAAAGAAATTGGATGATGTGTGCATCGATGATAAGCAATCCACACGAAACATGTAGTACATACAGTGGAGTGAAACAAGGAGGAAATGCCAGACACTTCGTTCCTCCTCGCTCTACATATAACACTTAAGCTGGCACGTGCAACCTGGCGATCAACGATTTACGCGAATTTACGCTTGGGGTCTGACGGGCCTGTAAGTTCTCGCCACAATGTCTTACAATATTTGGTTAGTAGTCTACTTTTGAGTTCTTTAACATTTCACTCAACCAGTGAGGCATTATGAGAATGACCAAACACTCCCCTAAGTATTTTAGGGCTGGGGGAATCACAAGCTAGCCATGTTTAATTACTATGGACTCGTATAGTTGACTGCCCATACTTTGATATGTCCATCATCTCCAGCGGTAGCAAATACGTTCTCCAGACCCGAGCGTGGACACCATACGAGACTATTAACATCAAAGACGTCGTGGGCCGCATTTAATTGTGCGATCCTCCGTGTCGTGAGCTTTGGCTTTTCAGAACCGGATGGGATTTGCTCCTGATAATTATTAGACTATCAGTATTCTGCGATTTACTTAGGGAAGAAGAAAATAGACAGACAATAATTTCCCAAACAATCACAATTCCATCACCGCCGGCACTAGCCAGCCAGCCAAGTCGTTCTTGACCATCCTCTTCCATCGCCGTACTATCATGCTTCCCAGGAGTCCAACTGATAGAATATACACTTCCTTTGTGGCCTTCCAAAGACGCGACACATTCTCCTTTCACCTCATTCATCTGACCTCCAGTTATGCGCCAGAGCCGTATTGTGCCGTCATCCGAGCCTGAGGCAAGGTATTTGCCATTTCTAGGTTCCCAAGCTAGTGTCCAAACGGTAGATTCATGTCCAGATAGTGTTGTTGCGCAGAACCAATCGTCTGAGGGATCATCTAGGTATAATTTGATTGTATCGTCGTATGAGGCAGAGGCGAGAATCTACGCTAATAGAGTATTAGCATTATAATCAAAACAAGATGGTATGACGGAAAGGCAATAAAATGGCTAGACAGCTGACCTCTTCTTTTGGATGCCAAGCAACACATTTAACGTCTTGAGTATGTTCCATAAGCACACCCATACACTCGAAATCAGAATCAGGGTGCACTGTCAAAAGTGAAGACAAATTAGAGATATTACAATTAGAATGAGGGCTAGCATACACCTACCCTCCCATACCCAAACGGTCTTATCTCTACTACAACTGGCCAACAAGTTACCCGAATTTGAGTACGCAACGCTTTTGCATTCCGTCTCATGGCCTTCTAATAGACTCATGCATTCCCATTCTCCACTCGGGCCTTCACCATCATCGTCATCTTGGGACCAAATCCCAATATTCGCATCGAAAGAAGCAGTGGCAAGGGTCTTCCCTGACGGAGACCATGCAATACCTCGGACCGTTTTAGTATGTCCGGTAGGGATGGTCGTTGTATGCGCAAACTTGAGGTGGGGAGAGGAAGAATCGGAGTCCGAGGACGAAGTGTCTGTTTGGTAGTTGTACATCCGTACTGTCTTGTCTGCAGAACACGATGCTATTATGGGTCTCTGTGGATTCCAGGCGATATGCCAAGCTCGATCATCATGTCCTGAAAGTCAAGAAGTTCCTTAGATCTTCGTGCGGAAGAATTTTAACATGGAGGTTTACCTTCAAGTTCAGCCAGTAACGTTATCGTTGCAGGTGTTTGTTGGTCTGTCATGGTGGTAGATGTCAGAGTCGACGATCTCGACTTGTGAAGTCGACATCCCAAAGTCCCGTACTCACGTCGATCTTGCGAAATCCTGAGTGATCGGTGCAGGGGACATACGAATCAGGCAGTTGTAGTGGTTCGTCATCTTGTTCACACCTTCAATCTTTTCCCCCGTAAAGACTGCGGAGCGGAGGTAGAATTTCGTCACAGAATCGTATCGTATTCGAGAAACGCGAGTATAAAATACATGCATCGAGCACGATACAACAAGGAGATACTGATACAAAGATACCGAGATGGATATGAAAGACATGCAGGAAGTGTGTGCGTGCGGCGTGTGAGAGACGTCGGTTAGTGACAAGCTACAAATGAAGGAATGTGTGATGATACTACAACTATGCCGGAGTGTAGGATAGAATATGCTCATAACTTAGTATGGGTCGTGTGTTTACGTTTGAGAATCGTGAACGGCGAGAGGCCTGCGGGTGCTTTACATTCCTGAAGCGGAACGAATGGAATCCACGAGGAGATCCTTGTAATCACCAGAGGCTTCCCATACGGCAAACCCAGCAAGGCCCTTGTCGGCAATGAACTTGCCCTTGGCAGCTAAAACGTTGAATGAGCGATCTGTGTGAAAATGGGGGTCATCTGGAAACGTACCGAAAGAGGTGGGGTCATCGTAGGAAACCATAGTCTGAGTGGTCTTGTTGTAGACGTAAGGCTATCGAAAACAACTTCAACATCGAATCAAGAGGTGATATTAGGACAGAAAACACGTACTGTCTGACTGCAGTCATCGTATCTGAACCCGATACCAGGAAGAGCCGTACCATCCTCGCTCAAGAAAGAACCAATCATGCCATCGAAGTTCCAGACACCAGAAGGGCCAGTTGTCGTAACACCACAAATATCCTGTGTCAGTACCATTGGCATCCCTGGAATCACCCATAGGCTGTTGCGCAGGGTTGAACGAAGGATAGGCTGCAATCGCGAAGGCGCCTTGAGGCAAAGCTTCAAGGGATGAATTGGAAGTGGCGGAGTTGCTCGTTGCTGTGGCATCAGCGTCGGTGACAAAGAAGCTGCGACCGTAGGCAGCGACACCGAGGACAATTTGGCTAGCTGGGAATCCAGCATCGGTCCATAGCTTAACAGCAGAAGTCGCAGAGCCGAGTTGTCCGGGGACACCACAGGTATCATCCAATGGAGCAAGGGGACCGACGCCATCAGCCGAAGACCAGTTCTATTACAAAACCAAAACTCATAAGCTACTTAATATGTTGAGAATAATGATATTGAGACTTACACCGTAGACATCATAGTTCATGATAGAAATGTGGTCCAAGACCTTGGCGAACCCGCTAACATCACTGGAAGGTTGACCATTGGAGTCGAAGAAGGGAGTAATGGATGTAGCGGCAGACATAACTTTGCCTTGCATAACATCCGTAGCACGCAGCTCAGTCAGGAATTGCAAGTAATTTTCGGTATCCTGAGGCGACTTTTCATTACATCCAATACCGAGGGCATTGGGATATTCCCAGCTAAAAGCCACAAAACGTAATTGAGTATTCGCTGTACGTCAAAGAAGAAGCACTAGTTTGCTTACTCGAAGTCAAGTCCGTCGAGGTCATACTTGGTAACCAGACCCGTCAAGGTGTCGATGAATTGTGCACGACTGTCGTTCGTAGCAACAGCGCTGGAGAAGTATTGGGAACCAGTCCAGCCACCAATAGTGAGGATAGCCTTGACGTTCTGTAATTCCAATTTAGTCAGTGACAATTAACACAATGACTGAGAACATGGTACGTACATTCTGCTGAGCGACCTTGACAAAATTGGGAAGGACGGTACCATCCTCGTCTGAAAGCTCCAAGGAGACTTGTCCTCCAGGAGCGGTGATACTACAATCCAATCAGGATTTGACGTCAACATCAGTCTCAAAACTCAAAACACAAAGTACAACATACCCGAACGAGAACTGCATATGAGTATACTTCGACCAACTAAGACCAGAAGGAGGGGAGGTGCTGGCAGACCATCCAGCATACCAAGCCAATGCAACACGTCCATTGGTACTATTACTGTTTCCGCTGCTCTGGACAGAGCCAGTGGCGCTTGAAGCAGCCGCGGTGGCTGACGCAGTAGAGCTAGCAACACGGACTGAACAGGCGGGCGCAGCCCATACTGAAGTTGTGAGAGGCAAGAGTGCGATGAGAGAAAGGGGCAACATGTGCAACATGTTGAAGAGTTCGTTCAAGGGTAGTGGGGCAGAAACCTACACGGAAGTGAGATTAAATGCAGAATGTTCTCTGCGTGCGTGGGAAAGGGAGAGGTTCAAGAGGAAGGGAGAGGAAACCTTAGAGGGTAAAGAAAATGGAAAGGTAAAGTGGAGTACGAGAGAGGGGATGGTGCAGTTTTATGGAATGCGGAACTGAGGCTGGCTATTGTCTCACCTCCCATACCTATGGAACTGAACATCAGCCGCAAGATCGGCTGTTCCGGAGATGCACGACCAATGTTCTTTGTTCTCGGGTCAAGAACCCTGCTCTGTCTCTCTTCGAGGATGCACAGGAAATGCCCTGGACCAGGAAGGACCAGGGCCCCTTGTGCGTTTATCTTCTTTTTTTGAACGCCTCATGGGGAACGCACAATGGAGATTCTATTTTTGGATATATGGGAATCACAGGGCTGACGACAATGGGTAGCAGTTGTTTGAAGGCTATAGACAATTATATTTGGTCTCCATCGTTGACTCGCCTTGATGTTGATATGAATGATGTCGAAATTGAGGTTAAACATTCGTACAAGATGGTGGGCCCCAACTACTGTTCGGCTGTGTTTATATTGCACGATTTGGAGTAAGCCTTAGACAATTAAGGGAGGTTAAGACTGAAATGCCAAGAGCCAGAGTGCACGGTATTTGTTCAAACAAGGGAAGAAGCTTGGGGTTTTACAAGAGCATTTGCATAACATTATGGGATTCAGAAACTTGAGGGAGCGCGACTCAGAAAGAAGCCAGCGGTAACCTATCGTGGGAATTCTAATTTTGTCATGTTTTGTTCCATAAAAGGCAACTACTTTCAAGTTGCTTGTTTCTGGGCTCGAACACTGGTATCGTGTACTCAAGAGTCGAGAAGGGCGAGGAGATACTTTCCGAGTATCGAGAACCTGGTCACGCAAGTGTATAATTTGTGGGAGACGTATAAATTGAAACAGATATACTAAAGCTACAAAAGCAAGTACTCTACAACGAGTAAAAACGATGATACTACGAATACACTAGTCATCAACATGAAAGTTCATGACACAAAAGAAGTCCATCATCATCATTTCAATAATCAGATCGTAGCAGTCAGCATGCTTGCAAGCTGAGCTGGATCTGTAGGAAGAATGTTGGTCTCCACCGCAGCAGGTGTAGGAGTAACAACAGATGAGGGCGTGATAGCACTGTTGGATGGGGTAGCCGAGGGGATAGATGAGATGATTTGTGATGATGCAGCACTCGCGGAAGGGATGCCTTCAGGGAATGCAGATGTGATCACGGTAGGTTGAGGAGCGACGGTGCTGATGGCATTCAAGGAGACGACTGTCGAGCCGGCGATGTTGAATGAAGATACGGAGACGGGAACTGAGGCGGAGGAGGGTATATCGGATGCAGAGATCGCAGAAGGTGTCGCGGAGGATTGGATGATTGGGATAGGGCTGGGACTGTTGAGGAAGATGGTTGAGAAAGCAGGGGTCCCGATGACGGGGAGAGAAGTGGACAATGCTGCAACTGGGAAGCTACTGGACGCGGAAGGGAATTCGGTAGAGATGACCGAACTGGCTTCAGATACGGAAGGGAACCCTGTAGCAATAACAGAGCTCGCGCTTGATGTGACTACGGACGAGTCAACGACGGAGGAGACAACACTGCTGGCAGTGGCTGCTCCAGAGGAGATAGGAATAGCGTTGCTAGGAACCGGTACAAAGGATGAGAATGCAGTAGCAGAGACCGCAGCTGATGAGAAACCTGTAGGGACAGCACCACTACCAGAAGCCGCAGAGGAAAGAAGGGTAGCAGATACACCGGTAGGTGCAGCAACAGAACCCGTAACCATCACGGTCGAGACCACGGTGACTACTACAGTCACCGTCTCTGCATCGTCTACCGAACACCCATTGGGATTACTACATGGGTCCACTTCGGGAGTGGTAGTAGACGTACCGAAAGGTGCAGATGTGATAGAAGCAGGCAAAACTGCTGCGCTTGAAGCACTCGCAGATGCAGAGATTGGAGCTTGACGCTTTCTAAGCTCGCTCGCACGTTTGTCTGAAGTTGAAGTGGCTGTAGGGGTGGGTGCGGTAGATGAAGTTTCCGATTCAGGATCATCATCTTCACAATCCTGGTCGTCCTCGTCATCCCCAGTGGCAGATGTGGTTGGGGAAGGCGCGGCGGTAGTAGAGGCAGAGGCCTCTGAGGTCGTGATAGGGAAGGATTGCGATTCGTCAGTTTGGGTAGCCTCAGTCGAGGTACAATCGTCGTCGTCGTCGGATACAGTACCGTCGACGGTGGCATCAGCACCTGCAACTTGCATGCGGGATACGGAATCGGCCTCGAAGTCACAGCTGATGGTGGTGCCTGGGCTGTTGACTAAGGGGAGGGCGAAGCACTTTGTGCCTCCGCTGCATGGTTGTAATACCCATTTAGAGCCCACGCATTGGGCGAAAGCGTCTTCGACACAAGCCATGTCACCAGCTAATGAATATCACATTGATAGTAAGTAAACCTGAAAGTAATACAATAGCGCTAAGTGACGTACTGGTGCAGGAGTCGGATGATTTGAGCTGTTCAAACTGAGCATTAAGCTTCTGAGCATCGAGGGCGTTTTGCTTCTTAAAATCAGTTGGTGCACCCAGAGAAGACTGGATTAAAGCCAACGTAGTGGCGAATAAGGCAATGGATCTAAGTGTGAAGAAAGCCATGTGGTGTATATGCAAAGAACGTGAAGTCAATGAGGATGCAATGCGATAGTGATGTGCGTAGATGAGATGAGGCTGGAAAGAGTCTTGAAAGAATGAAAGACTGCGAGAGATGATGAGATCAGGCAAGAGACAGACAGTCAAGAAAGTTGGAGGGCGGGGATGTGAGCACCTGGCTCAGCGATACGCTAACAAGGCGGTAGGGTGTTGGCTGCATGGCTACGAGTATATATACGGATGAGTTACGGACAAGGACAATAAAGACGGTAAGGTTGCTGTGTGATGTCTATGCCGAGGAGACCATGCGCATGGATCTATGTTTGTCTTTACCATATAGTGGACAATGGTGATGAGGTGCTATTGTTCTTGTTTTCTCACCGAGTGCAACGGGGTCATTGATGTCGAAGCAGCTTGTTCCTGCATTGCTTCATCGATCTATGTTGCAGAATCCTGATGCTCAGAGTACAAGATGTCTTAGAGAATCCCAATTCTTTAGAGTGGCGGTTCGGTTCGGTGTTGCACCTCAGCTCAATATTCAATTGCGACCTCGGAGCACGAGCGCTTCTTATGCGCTCCTACCATGTTAGGTAGCTCACACATTCCAACTTGATTACAGTAATTCCTACAGAAGATGGAGATGTGCTTGCACCGTGAACGGACATTCTATATCTCATTGCAATATATAGATACAACAAAATTCAAAAAGGTAGCTCGTTCTTAATGCCCGGCTGCATATCTGCCAACGGAATACCGAAATGAAAACCCAGTGTAGTTGACCTCATTTGGGAGCGGCGACGCGCAAAGACAATACACAAGAACCTATATTAGCCACTGTATACTAATAGGTAACAGTCGGTTTCGGGTTTCGTCAAACATTACAGCTATTTGCAGAACGATAGGCCAGGTCTTGTAAAATTACGCTTTGGCGGACTTTTCGCTTCGCCACCCGGCAGCCTCGGCTTCTCACTTCATAGGTTTTCACCTATTCCAGATCCTCGATACCCATCATCCTAAAGGTTCGTAAACTCTTTTCTTTGACATTGACATAGGAAACTCAATTGTCTCAGTTATTTTCTATACAAAATGGGGCTTTGGAGGTAGAATGTCAAACTTCAGAGATGGAGAAACTGCCTAAAACGGTAATCCTGTGGCGCATGCCGACACGCCGAGGTGGTCGCGTATCAAAGCTGGGTTAATGTAGTTTTGCGCACCCTGGCCTATCGTTCTGCAAATAGCTGTAGTCAAGCATCGGATATAGAGGTTTAGACTTAGTGCACTCCCGCAGCTGCTTCGACGAGACAATCAACCTCACAGTTGGATACAGAGATGTTTGGCACAGCAGCAAATGAAATGTATCAACCACGTATAGGCTGGTAATGCCGCAAGCACGTCTTCTGTAAGACTGGCTATTGCGTTAATATTGGAATGCGTGAGCTACCCGATATGACAGGAGAGCATCAGGAGCGCGCGTGCCTGCGTGGTCGCAATTCAAATGTATATTGCGAGCTGAGGATTGAGTCCAGCCGTAAGAATTGAGACTGTCTAAGACCGAATCCGCCGAACGGGAGAGAGACTGGGTAAGGAAAGAGGCGGAAGAATGGCGGATGAACTGGCATTAGACGTGCAGACGCCCGTGACTCGACCGAAAAAGGCTGAGGCGCCCATTATGGCAGATTAACTCGTTAGAGTTGTACCCTTCATTTTTTTTCGTCGATGCTCAGAACGCTCTCTCGTCCTATCCGCCACCACTCCCATTTCCTTGCAAGAGCAATGGCCACCGCAAACACTCCTGCATTCGTCAGTTTTTGTCGTTTGCTTGCCGATTTTCATCAGTGTCATTGACGCATTCACTATACAGAACAAGCCTCTTTACGCTCCTCTTGCGGAGATCGATCCTGAGGTGCAGAACATCATCGACAAGGAGACATGGCGGCAATTCTCTGGTCTCGAGCTTATTGCTTCAGAGGTGTGTAGAATTTTCTCGACTTGTCATAAGCACAAAATCTTACAAGTGCGTTAGAACTTGACGAGCAGGGCTACCATGGAGGCCAACGGTTCGATCCTCACCAACAAGTACTCTGAGGGTCTTCCTGCCGCTCGTTACTACGGTGGTAATGAATATGTCGACGAACTCGAGGTGTTGTGCCAGAAGCGTGCCCTTCAGGCCTTCCGTCTCGAGTCCTCTGAGTGGGGTGTCAACGTCCAGCCTTACTCTGGCAGCGTACGTGTTGCTTTCTTACGTATTTTAGTACCCTACTTACTGAAAGTCATCTTTAGACTGCCAAGTACGTTTTGTGATTATTAATTACGTCTTTACAACGGTCTAACCTTTACCAAAACAGCTTCGCTGCCCTTACTGCTCTCCTCCAGCCTCAAGACCGTCTCATGGGTCTCGGTCTCCCCGATGGTGGACATTTGACTCATGGTTACTACGTACGTTCACTCAATACGCATACACCGAACAAACTTCTTTAACCTTTAACCTTCTTCCTAAATATAGACTGCCAAAAAGAAGATGACCGCATCTTCGATCTACTTCCAATCCCTCCCTTACGGTCTTGAGCCTGCCACCCAGCTCATTAACTATGAGGCTCTTAGGTCCCAAGCTAAGATTTACAAGCCCCGTCTCATAATCTGTGGTGCTTCCGCTTATCCCCGTGATTGGGACTACAAGACCCTCCGTGCTATCGCCGATGAAAATGGTGCCTACTTAATGGCTGATATTGCTCACATCTCTGGTCTTGTCGCCGCTGGTGAACAGGCAAATCCCTTCGAGTACTGTGATGTTGTCACTACCACTACGTACGTGTTTATTACGAAATTTCACGGGTTCCGGAATCGTTTATACTGACGGAGCTCCGTGCAGCCACAAAACTCTCCGTGGTCCCCGTGCTGGTTTGATCTTCTTCAAGAGGACTGGTGATAACGCCAAGGATCTTGAGAAGCGTATCAACGACGCTGTCTTCCCTGCTTGCCAGGGTGGTCCCCACAACAACGTATGTTAATATTCAAAAATAATTCTTCTGAGCCTCTTAGCTGACAAAACTTTCTCCCCTAGACCATTGCTGGTATCGCTACTGCCCTCCTCCAGGCTTGCCAACCAACATGGAAGGCCTACGCCCAACAGGTTATTGCTAACGCAAGGACCCTTGGTTCTGAGCTTGTTTCCCGTGGATACAAGCTCCAGACCTCTGGTACCGATAACCACCTTGTCCTCTGGGATCTCCGACCCCTCGGTTTGACTGGTAGCAAGCTCGAGAAGCTTTGCGATCTTGTCGGTATCACCATCAACAGTACGTTGTGCATCTCACTTTCCCTTATATAACTTACTTATGTATCAAAACCTGCAGAGAACGCTGTCTCTGGTGACGCCTCTGCCCAGGTCCCCGGTGGTATCCGTCTCGGTACATCCGCTCTCACTTCTCGTGACATGCTCGAGGCCGACATGAAGGTCGTCGCCGACTTCCTCCACCGTGCCGTCCAACTTGCTCTCGTTCTCCAAAAGGAGGCTGGCAGCAAGCTCCTCAAGGAGTTCGTTCGTGTTGCTACCATCCAGGAAGAGGGCAAGCAGGGTGCTAAGCAGGTATTGGAGCTCCGTAAGGAAGTTAGGGAGTTCGCTAGGAGGTGGCCTCTTCCTGGTGTTGATGTTTCGACATTGACGATGCCCGAGGGTTTCTTGGATGAATAGATGCCTTACTTAGACGTCCTAGTCTTCTTTTAGATGAGCATTTGCATCCCTTCATAACATTTGCATTCTGTTTCGATTTTGCTCTCTTTAATTCATGATGTGGTGGAAGTGACTCAACGTCTCGTGGATCCCACTTTGTGTGGGTGTGCTAGGGATGGTTCAACCTGTTTTTTGTTTGCAGCAGCAGCAGCGCTTTTCTTTTTTATGTTCTCGTAGAAGTGTAAAATTAGTCGGACATGTCAACAACGTCTGGCATTAACCTGGATGTTCAACAGTCATCTAGAGCCCCTCCATCCCGTATCATAGTTTGTATTCTTAGCTAGCAATATCCCCCCTCGTTTGTCGTTCAATGACACAGTGCATTTTGATTTGACTTTTTGTGAATCAGTCAGTAAGAGCATCGCAAAACATATACGATCTCAGGCTAGGGACAGCCTTACTTGGACATACTTGGATATATGCTAACATAGCCTCGTATTACAGTGTGAGGGCGTTGTTGTAATGCGCTAATATTTTAATATCTTCATTTGCCAAGCCCCCACAGCCTCGAATATCCCAATAATTTATATAGTTCAGACAAACTGTTGATTATCACTCCTTCCTACTCACCTCTATAACACGTATTATACATCTGAAGAGTACGATGTACAAATTCACCTCATCTCACAACGTCCTCTTGGGGAACGTAATGGACTTCTCCATCGCCCGTAAAGACGGGAGTGAATTCCATCTCATCCTCTCTCGCTCAACAGGATTCACACCCACTCAACAATTCGCCCGTCTAAACTCAACAAGCCCCCGATTCCAACCACTCACTCTTTCGAAAGAAGGAAGACCATGTATATGGCTCGACGTCGACTACGAACGAGACCCTCGTGAATTCGCAAACCAAGGTGCTATTCTCGAAGCACTCCTCGAAGCGCAACCACGGGCTCCTATTAGACTCACAGGGAGGAAACGAACGATGAGTGGGGTAGGGGGTGAGAGGGAAGCGGTGGAAGTGGAGGTGATGTTGGAGGAAGATGAGTTGGCGAGGTGTTGTTATTATTGTGGGTCCCCGGAGAATGATTGGGATGGGGATAATCGGTTTAGACGTCTTACTGGGGAAGGTTATGAGTCGACTTACCGATGTCTGCAGGTGAGTAAATACTTTCCTGGTTTGTGGAGGTGTGATTGAGTATGGACTCTCTTTAGTGTGATAAAATATGGCCGATATCGAGGTACCTAGGGCGGAAATTTAGGATTCATCTGTTCTGATATTAACATTCCCTACTACCATGCACCGCCACTACAAACACCCTCCTCTCGATGATTGTATATTATAATTTACTATAAGCGAATAGAACTTGTCGCAATTATAAATCAACAATTCCACACTAATCTTGGGATGAGACGTGTCATTGTACTTTGGTAGCGTAGCACGTCATTTCTAGTAATCATCAATACATCATCAATTCGATGCTAGATAGTATACTTAGAAATTATTAATATTGAATGAGATGCTTATAAGTGTCACCACTAGCGGCTAGAAATACCGACTGCTTTAGACTACATTGTATCACAATTAATTTTCATCTCACTGGAAAGCCGTTTTATTTCTATTGCAGAAATGAGTGGTACGCGAGTATCCCGAATCACCCTCCAAAAGCACCTGAACCGACGCGCGGTGCTTCAACCGCAAAGTTTTCTACAAATGACAACCCAGATGAATAATAGAACTCTCGGTAAAACTCAAAGACATCGGCTCTAGCTCTAGTTTGCTATGTATTGCATAGTCAAAAATCAGGAAAGCCACAAGTACAAATTTAGTTCACTAAAACGATTTCAACCTTCACTGTTGTATCCACCAACCGAATCCACCGTCGCCCGGGCCAGTGCACGTCAACGTAAATGCGACCGGTTTCCTCGGGAAAATAATATCCCTCACCCATTGATCAAAACTCTGAACCCTTTTGATCTCGCCGTCGAAAGCGTCGGAAAGGAGATGGTTTTGATCATCCTTCGAAGGAAACTCCCATTGGCGTAGAAAGGTATTGAATTCAACTGTACGCTCCTCTTCCTTTTCCAGAAACATCTTTCTTCGCAATGCCTGCCCTCCGAGGAAGATCTTCTCCCTCTGCCGTTGATCATTAGCAAATACAAGTGAATGATTGGCCTCCCGCTCATCTGAACGTCTTATACGATCCATCTGTTGGTCTCGGAAGTCATCCTGTCTCCTTGTTTCATTCATGGCAAAAATTTGTTGTCGTTTTTCAAGACGCTTTTCTTCCTGCTTTCGCATGTCATTTTGGTCTTGGTCAAAAAGGTCGTCATATGCTGCTAGGTGTACATCAATTTGACTTGTTGTACTGTCGAGGCATTCTGGCGTATCGGGAATGGAATTTGGGATTGGTAAGGAATCTCTTTGTAAAAAACTTATTAGTATATTTGGTGTCTGATAATGAGATTTTTTAGTTGGATTTATGGATACGTCGAAAGGAAAGACAAACAAAACTAGACCGATTTTCCCCAACTCTATGTTGAGCACGAGACTGAAGAAATAAAATGGGTGCAAGAATGCTTTCTATAACAACTGTGAGATGGGTAGATAAGAAAACCATTCATCTAAACATCTACCCACCTGTAGACCGAATTCTCTCCGTTGCTAAGTCTTGCAGCGCCATGATGTGGTGATCCTCAGCATCCTCTAGGACTTTTATTCGTTTAAACAATCGTTGTTCCGACATAACGCGGAATGAGACCATTTTGTGCTGAAACAATGCATCTCTGCTTGTTTCCACCTGATCTCGATATGATTCCTTTGTTTGAAAACGATTTTCAAAGCTTTTGCGACTCGATTCGAAGTGTTTCTCAAAACGATATCTTTGTTGATCAAATTGGGATTCTAGCGTTTCAATGGCCTGGTCTCTCTTCTGCTCTGCAGTCTGGAAAGATGCCTCGTTATCTGACAATCTACGTTCGAAGGCAGTCTTGCGCTGTGCCCTTCTGTCCTCGAAGAGGGAATCAATTTGTTTCCATGTCATAGAGGCGCCGGCGCCAAGCGAAGAAGAAGACAATAATCGATAATCGTCTTTCTCTGTGGTGGTGTCGGGTGCTTCATATAACTCGTCGTAGGAGTCTTGGAATTCCGCATAAGTAGAAGGACCGTCGTAGGTATCACGATCTGATCTCGGGCGAGTTAGTTAGTTAATTCTTCGCGGAAATACACACCTCGGTCTAAGACATACCATCACTGTGGGTGTCCGAGTCTGGAATTGAAGACATAGGCTGATCGAAGATAATAATCAACAGCCTGCCTCGCTGAAAAGAATGTCGGTATTACTTACTGATACATTATCTGCACCCAGCGAAGTACTATCTGCGAAATGGCCTGTGCCGGAGTCTTGTAGGATGACTCCGAAGGACCTTCGGATGAGCTCTTCTCTCAGTTGGCGCCCCATCAAAAAGATCGTCTTGAGGTGGGTAATCACTGATTCGACCTCCTTGTCATGCTTTTCCAGCGATTCGTGGAATTCCTTCTTTCGAGTCGCTTCGCTGTCCTCAAAAATAGCCATGTGCCGATCTTCGCTCGAACGAAATGTGTGCTGTCGTTCAGTGTCGGCCTCTTCGAACTGTCTGATTCGATTCTTCTCGTTTTTCGTAAATAGCTCGCAGCGCTCGGATTGTGCCAACTTGAATTTTTGGATTCTTAGCACCCCGAACTGCTTTTGAGCTTGTTCGGCTTGGTGGAAGTCGTGCTGCAACTCTCTCAAGAAGGTGTTAAACTGCTTTGTCCTTTTGCTCTCCTTCTTGAATGCCTTGATGATCACATTGGAATTGGGTGCCTCTTGGCCGGTAGACGGTTGGGAGGTGGGCGGAACCCTTCGCAATGAATGCTAAGATCATGTTAAAGATCATAGAAAAACATCGATAACTTGCCTTTCTGTCGATGGTGCCATAACAGAATTGTAGTGAAGCGAAGAGGTCACTGTAATCATGCCCTTATATATAATACAGGGTTGTCAGCACGCTAAGGGTGGTTTTGTATGGCGGTCCAGGCCTATGTGGGGCGCAGGGTTCAGTGTCTCTCGATGAAGTCATTGGAAGGGAAATTAGCCATACGTCCAGCCAGCTGGAGTAAGATGACACGAGTTCAAGGACTGGACGCCACCGTGACCAACTACTTTCATCATCAAGAGCATCAAGAGTGTTTGTGAGGTAATAGTTTTGGCGCCGTACGTTCCCTGCGAGGCTTAAAGTTCGAACATGCGACAATCGAGTGTACGTCGTGCATCCTGCATTTAGAAGAGGCAAACGACTTCCACATCGTGAGTGTCAGACTGTCATTCTCCTTGTGAATATTTTTCGAGGCGCTGCCAGGTAGTCTCCTAGTACATCAATCATTTTCTAAGTGGCCTGAGGGACGAAAATTATGTATGGCAAGAATGAAATACCGTAAATTCTCCCTACCATCTACCTCGATAATATCCGGTATACCACAACGATCGCGGCGATGAGCAAACTCGCCTGGAGACAAGGGTGATCATATGGCCTTCTATGGCGTCATTTTCGCCATGTAATCTATGCTTCCTTCATATATGCCCGGACCTATAAACGAGCATCTAAGAAGAAGTAGATAACAGTATTCCGAAAGGGTTGATACATACTCTACCTCTAGAAACCTCGAGGCAAGCACGTTTTTATTGTGTTTGACGTTGAACATTGAGTTGTATTTGGGGGGTTGACGGAACCTCACCCCAGAAGTGCTCATGAGGCCTGGTGACTCGGAGGTCTGAGATCTTTTTGGATAGAGATCTGAACGTTGAACGTTTGAAATTTGAAATTTGAACACGTGAACGTAGTGTGAAGGAGAATACCTATGAAATGTGATGGTACTACGACGGACAATGACACCTATGGAAATTGCTGAATGATCAAAGTCACCTCAGTGAGGTTTTCTTCTATATACTAAGTTCTACTTTAGACCAGATGACCTCCACTGTCACGTATCTCGGGCATACATCTGCATTATTGGCCGACCATGCTTGATGAACTGTGCATCATGTTTGAGGCATTTCAGTCACTCTCTTACTCAATGTAAGGCCTTGACAGATTCTCAGAAGATCAACGACTATGTTGCGATCCGAGTACATGCAGGTTCACAGGCCCTTCAAGTTTCACGGTGCCTATTTATATATAAACTCAGGCTCGAAGTTGCTTCTAACTCCTCCACATTCTCCAGCACTACAATTGCAATGTCGTCTTCCGTAGAGGATTTTAAACCTTTTGACTGTAAGTGTTTTGCACCTTCGGACAATGTTGCTGTTGAATTGTTGTGCAACAGATGAATTACCCGAGACAACATCGAGTGTGGTGAACAGTTGGATTGTGCGATTGCAAGCTGTGGCCATTGTAGTACGTATCCGCACAGCGTATATTGTACTTGACATGTACCTTCGACTAATACCTCCTGGTTTTGCTAGACGGCGCTACTGGCACAAGTCGAAGCGTCATTTGTAGGTAGTCTCGAACCTGCCAACTCTGATCCAACAGCATCAGATACCGCTTTGCGAATCTTCGCATACGCAGGGTTAATTCTAAACCTCGGAGCCACACTTTCCGCTGTCTTACTTCTTCTTGCCGTCACCTCGGTACCCAGTGCTGCTCGTAGACTCTGGATGAGTTGTAGCCATGGATATCCCAGGAAGGTCTTTCTCTATGAAAATGAGAAAAAGCGCAGGATTTCTGAAGGAATAACAAATACCCCAGCTCCGGGCGTCCCTTCGAGTTCTACGTCACAAGATCCCACCAAACCGGAAGATAGTCCCATAAGGTTGTCCAATAAATCATTGTTACAAGGCGATCCCGATGACGAAATCTTACACGCATTTGGTGTCGCACGAGGATGGAGGCTTCTTTTGCAACATTGCGTCTTCTGCTTCTTGACAGGATGCATATGCGCTTTCGTTCACGTCGGGATCCTGGTATGGATCAATGAATCGACAACCGTCGCGTCGGTGGCAATGCCAATAGCTGTAATTGGATTCATCCCACCTTCAATCATATTCTTCTTTGGAATGGACAGCTTGAGCTGCAAGGAATGCCACCCAGACAAGTGAGTCTATTGAATGGAAAGTTTCATGTGGCCACGTAATGACTGTCTGTAGAACTTCGCGACTCTGTGCAATTCATGTCTCTCAATGATAGTTGGCTATCACCACGACGGTAGCGAAAGTTGGGTATGGGTCATTACATGATTTGACAACAGTCGTCGATTACTCCCCGTGATCTCGTATATGATATCCGAATTGGGTTTTCCGAGTCTCTCCAGTTTGTTGTTTCCATTATATATTTTACACACGATATAACCCAGAAAACGTTAAGAGAAACCTGCTCGATGGACCTCTCTACTTGACACAAAACAAGATGGTTGCGAGCGAAATTCCTTGCTCAGTACGATTGTATCTGAGACAGGAATTGGAATACCGGATAGAAATTGGACCTCTTCTCCACCGTAACACACATCCCAGTCACGCAAGTGAAGTCTGTCGAGCTAGTATAATGCCCCAGGCGGCTGCGAAGGTTTTGATCCTCCTTGTTCCTATTGTGAATATTCATGGATGTACGTATATGGGCTTTCTTACGTACCTCAGTACCCTACTTACTGAAAGTAATCTTTAGACTGCCAAGTACGTTTTGTGATTATTAATTGCGTCTTTACAACGGTCTAACCTTTTCCTAAACAGCTTCGCTGCCCTTACTGCTCTCCTCCAGCCTCAAGACCGTCTCATGGGTCTCGGTCTCCCTGATGGTGGACATTTGACTCATGGTTACTACGTACGTTCACTCAATACGCATACACAGAACCAACATCTTTAACTTTTAGCCTTCTTCCTAAATATAGACTGCCAAAAAGAAGATGACCGCATCTTCGATCTACTTCCAATCCCTCCCTTACGGCCTTGAGCCTGCCACCCAGCTCATTAACTATGAGGCTCTTAGGTCGCAAGCTAAGATTTACAAGCCCCGTCTCATAATCTGTGGTGCTTCCGCTTATCCCCGTGATTGGGACTACAAGACCCTCCGTGCTATCGCCGATGAAAATGGTGCCTACTTAATGGCTGACATCGCTCACATCTCTGGTCTCGTTGCTGCTGGTGAACAGGCAAACCCCTTCGAGTACTGTGATGTTGTCACCACTACTACGTACGTGTTTATTACGAAATTTCACGGGTTTCGGAATCGTTTATACTGACGGAGCTCTGTGCAGCCACAAAACCCTCCGTGGTCCCCGTGCTGATTTGATCTTCTTCAAGAGGACTGGTGATAACGCTAAGGACCTTGAGAAGCGTATCAATGACGCTGTCTTCCCTGCTTGCCAGGGTGGTCCCCACAACAACGTATGTCGACAATCAAAACTATCCTTTTGAAGATATCAGTTGACAAAACTTTCTCCCCTAGACCATTGCCGGTATCGCTACTGCCCTCCTCCAGGCTTGCCAGCCAACATGGAAGGCCTACGCCCAACAGGTCATTGCTAACGCAAGGACCCTTGGTTCTGAGCTCGTCTCTCGTGGGTACAAGCTCCAGACCTCTGGTACCGATAACCACCTTGTCCTCTGGGATCTCCGACCCCTCGGTTTGACTGGTAGCAAGCTCGAAAAGCTTTGTGATCTCGTCGGTATCACCATTAACAGTACGTTGTGCATCTCCCACTTTTTTATTTTAACTTATTTACGTATCCCAATTCGCAGAGAACGCCGTCTCTGGTGATGCCTCTGCCCAGGTCCCCGGTGGTATCCGTCTCGGTACATCCGCTCTCACTTCCCGTGACATGCTCGAGGCCGACATGAAGGTCGTCGCTGACTTCCTCCACCGTGCTGTCCAACTTGCTCTCGTTCTCCAGAAGGAGGCTGGCAGCAAGCTCCTCAAGGAGTTCGTCCGTATTGCTACCATCCAGGAAGAGGGCAAGCAGGGTGCTAAGCAGGTTTTGGAGCTCCGTAAGGAGGTTAGGGAGTTCCCCAGGAGGTGGCCTTCTCCTGGTGTTGATGTTTCGACATTGACGATGCCCGAAGGTTTCTTGGATGAATAGATGTCTTACTTAAACGTCTAGTCTTCTTTTAGATGAGCATTTGCATCCCTTCATAACATTTGCATTCTGTTTCGATCTTGCTCTCTTTAATTCTGATGAGGTGGTGGAAGTGACTCAACGTCTCGTGGATCCCACTTTGTGTGGGTGTGTTGGGGGGATGGTTCAACCTGTTTTTTGTTTGTCTTTTGCGGCAGCAGCAGCGCATTTTCTTTTCTTGTTGCCCTAGAGTGTAAAATTAGTCGGACATTTCAACAACGTCTGGCATCAACCTGGATGTTCAACAGTCATCTAGAACCCCTCCATCCCGTATCATAGTTTGTATTCTTAGCTAGCATATCCCCCCTCGTTTGTCGTTCAATGACACAGTGCATTTTTGATTTGAACTTATCGTTGGTTCTGCGAATCGTGTCAGTGAGAGCATCGCAAACGTATATGATCTCAGCTTAGGGACAGCCTTGCTTATCCGTACTTAGATATATGTTGACATAGCCTCATATTACAATGTGAGGGCGTTGTTGCAGCGCGCTGATATCTCAATATCTCTATTATGCCAAGCCCCCACAGCCTCGATTATCTCAGTGATCTATATAGTTCAGACAAACTATTGATTATCACCCCTTCCTACTCACTTCTAAAGCACGTATTATACGTCTGAATAGTACAATGTACAAGTTCACCTCATCTCACAACGTCCTTATGGGGAATGTAATAGACTTCTCCATCGCCCGTAAAGACGGGAGTGAATTCCATCTCATCCTCTCTCGCTCAACCGGATTCACACCCACCCAGCAATTCGCTCGCCTCAACTCAACAAGCCCCCGATTCCAACCACTCACTCTTTCAAAAGAAGGAAAACCATGTATATGGCTCGACGTCGACTATGAACGAGATCCTCGCGAATTCGCAAACCAAGGTGCTATTCTCGACGCACTCCTCGAAGCGCAACCACGGGCTCCTGTCAGACTCACAGGGCGGAAACAAAAGATGAACGGGGTAGGGGGTGAGAGGGAAGCAGTGGAAGTGGAGGTGATGTTGGAGGAAGACGAGTTGGCGAGATGTTGTTATTATTGTGGGTCCCCGGAGAATGATTGGGATGGGGATAATCGGTTTAGACGTCTGACTGGGGAAGGTTATGAGTCGACTTACCGATGTCTGCAGGTGAGTAAATACTTTCCTGGTTTGTAGAAGTGAGGTTGAGTATGGCCTCTCTTTAGTGTGACAAACTATGGCCGATATCTAGGTACCTGGGCAGGAAATCTCGTATTCATCTGTTCTGATATTCCCTAGTATGCATTGCCCCACGAATACCCTCCTCTCGACAACTGTATACTTCATTCATGACTGTACCTCTGCTAGCATGAATGGATGTGGCACATGCTGACACGGATAAGCTGAGTCACCATATGTGTCCTGACATGATAATCCGAAGAGAAGAAGGTGAGAGTTCCTTCGAAGGCTGCGCTGTCCGTTAAGATAGGGAAGGCGCTTGCCTTTTTCGGATGGGATCGCTCAAAATGGGAATACCCAGGCTTACTATGAACCCTCGAATCCCGTACAAAATGACTGAGGTCATAAACTCAAAATGTCAAAATGATTATCGGATAAGAATACGAGTTGGTATCATTACGACTTGGATCATATTTTCTCATCTCATCAAGCTCGAGCTATGAATATTCAGGAAACGTATACTGTACAAGTAAAGGGTTACATGTCATTAATCTATCCCGATAGTGTAGTTTGGGTAATTGAGTTTTGTTTCATTAACGGCGAGAATACCACGTTTGTCTAGTAGAGGAAACTGTTGTCTGATTTTCTTGCATATGTTACGCAGACCGCTCCACGTCTGGGTGAGCGGTGATGGATACAATGCGATTGTCATCCTCTTCACTCGGGAGAAATTGTCTCCAGCAAGATATTCATCTAATACTCCAAGATCGGCAATATTGATGTCTTCATCGACGTAAAAGACGATCGTAAGGTCTTCCAAGTGAGGCATATTTCCTGGGATCTGTGAAAGAAATTTCTGGAAGCGGGGTATTTCATCTTCGGCTTCCCATTCATCATCATCGACACCATACAGACATAACGTCCGAAGGTTTACGAGATGTGATATATCAATCTCGATATCTACAATCGTGTCAATACTATACTGCATCGAACGGAGAGCATGACATACCTTCCAGCACGTGAAGAAACGTAGAAACATGTAGGTGCTGTAAATTTGAGGATTGGCCAAGCGGCATGAGCATTCTGTTCAGACAGGAAGGTAATACATTGGTTCATATCTCCAGATACTCCAAGCATTTACTAAGGGATCCAGCATGAAACCATCCCGCAATATGTTCAAATTCGAGTCGGGGGTATTCGGTCAATGGTGCGGTATCAATAAGGAGAGTCTGGAGCGCCGGTGGTGAATAGAAAATGGGAAATGGTATTGGCCCATCTGACGACTTTTTGTTGGACTCCACATGATTATCTACCGAGTCTACGACAGCGGTAGCGTCTGCAACGCCGGAAGGCGAATCATGGTCAAGAAGCTCAGCTTCGAGTGGGTGAGGAAATGTTGCTGAAATCTCCTCCTCTCGTAGAACGCAGGTGTTAGGATGTGAGAAAACGCTGACAGTGAGGGCCAATCGTCTCAGCCCATGCAGAGCGCGGACAATGGCCGTGAGGCTGTTCGGGCTCATTTGGCAACGTACAAGATACAGTGCCGTTATGGACCTCATTGTGGCAAGTCTCGGAATCCATTTAGCGAAAGCCTCCCAATCCGCCCGAAGAGAACTGACTTGAGCAAAGCCGACGAGCTCAAGAATGTGGATATTTGATAAAGGTTGCCCAAGAATGGTTGGGAACGAGTACAGTCCTGTGTCGAGATCCTTTTCCACGCCATCTAACGGACGCCTAGACACATCTTGATATGGCATGCTCTTTCCTTCTAGACGGATCTTCTGTATCCACCCAGAAATGCCAGGTTCTTCACGGAGCTGCATAGTTAATTTGTCGAAATCCTTGACACCCCGCAGAACAAGGAAACGAAATATGTAGGGGCGAGCAGCTGCCCGCCACCTTGAACATACTGAAGCACACGATCTCAGGGTCCTGTAACATCTGCAGTTGACATGTTTGTCGTTCCAGAAGTACCCCAGAATTAGACGGTGTAATTCGAGAGGAAGAAGAGACCGTTTGTCTGCGATGAATGCAGATATGAACGTCGACCTACAAGAAGAACTGAAGCCCTGGACCTACTAGCATCGGGTTCTGTTGACGCGGCTTCAGAGTCCGCTTCATCCAATTTCTGATCTCCGTCGTCACTTAAGAAGACATGATTCAGATGAATTTCCTATGTTTATGAGCGTCCATGCTACATACCGATCTGCTTTTGTGGCCTCTTCGTTCGTCGGTGATTCAGTGATGCTGGCAGCTATACTACATATCGAGTAGTCAATTGGCGTCAACATTTGTATTCAGACTAAACATAGAGCTTACAAGGAATCTCCCTCATTGCGTCCCGAGTCAGAAGTCTTCTGCGGGTGGGAAACCTTTATATGGAGGTCGTCAACGAGACGTGATTCTTCTACAACACAAGAACGCCTTTATACGATGATTAAAACTTGAGTCACTCCATCAACAATGATTGTAAACATACGCAGGAATGTCATACGCCCCATGTTCTATATCATCTTCTACAGGAGGGACCGGAGTGCCAACGGATTTGATATGAGGTTTTGTATCAATCACGTCCGGCAACGGTGGTGAAGTGGGGTTGAGAACGGTCCTACTATAATGTTCAATGTTTGATTTCCGCTTGAAGAGAATATACAACTTACGTGGCATGAAGCGTAGAGTGTGTACTGGAGGAATGATCGCCGTTGTCACGAGATGTACGAGAACGTTTCACGGGTTTCCGTTAATGGACCAAGTAACCGTAACGGTGGTCTAGTTCAAGTTGTATTCGTGAGAACACTGGAAGCACTGCTTCCATAAATGGAAAATAACGGTTCAAACTTTGGCAAGTGTACAGAAGTTCAAGTACTTGCTCAGCCCCGTCAAGGGAATTAGAGGATCCCGATTTCATGCATCGTTGTCCTTTGTGACGGACCCTATGCCGTGTATACCTGGTGACAATCTGATAGAAACATATTTGCATCGAGATATGCCCCGGCCCCCCGGGCATGGGGAACACCCACAAGGCAAGGACATAGCAATGGCAACGAAGACAATACCTTCAAATTCACCATGGAATCTCCCGCAGGCTATTGAGCCACTCCTTGTAACAATAATTCTTCTGTTTCCTTTACAGACAAATTCGTGTGCATACGCCCTATGCTTCCACATATAAAAGACACTTCGACAAACGAATTGTAGCAGTAGCATTGCTCAGCTCTCCATCGTGCCTCCAACTTCACCACCCCCGCATTTGTACAGAGCGGTGATGGAGAAAATCAACTTGAACGAGGTAAGAATATATGTCAACCACATTCCTACTTACATTGAATCACCATATTTTTGAATTTTTAGTATTTCGAAGGCATTTCTACTAATCGAACATGTCCCTCCGAATTGTGCGCTCACGCAAGCGGAACAAACGTAGAGTTCAGAGACCATCTCTGGACACACAAGGAAACTGAAGCAGGTCGACCTATCAGCAAGCAGGAAAGGTAAAATCGCACCTTCTACTATGTTATCTGATTCATTTGCCGGCGCTAAATGGTTATGTTTCCAAGGTTGAACAGATGTCCCCATCCCGACTGTAACCCCACAGCTACCCACAGTTCAATCTCGAAACATATGAATTCACAGTGAGTTAATTCACATCTCTTCCACTTATTGATCTAATTTTTGTCGACTAGTACTGGCAGAAAGTCGTTGGTGTGCCCTCACCTCGTTAGCTGGGAACCGCACCATGAACGCGAGCTCTGTGGCTATAGTACTATGCACAGTGACAAGCTGCAAGCACACAGATATATACAGCATGGGTTCGATCAGGAGGCACCGACTTCTATCGACCCATGGGTTGAGTGGGCCAGTGTAGCTCTATCGGATGCCGAACTCCATTTTGATGGACCTGTAGAGGAATATGGAAACGAAGACAACATCAATGCACCACACTTTCACCCCAACTTGAACCCCCCTCCGGCTGTTGGTGCGCAAGGAAATGCCCCAACAGCAGCAGGACCCCAGGTTCATAGCGCCAATGCTCCCCTTCCATATGCTCCCCCCACTGGTGTTCACTTCGCTCTTGGTGGTCGTCAATTGCATTTGAAACGGGTGGAAATAACGAGATTTGCCCACATTCCCCATCCGCTCGGACATATTGTGACCAAGATCGAGAAACTGACGTACCTATGTATATGATCTATCCTGATGGCATTATCCGTGGGAGGGACGTGCATCGTGAGCATAGCCTTCCGTAGTTTTCGAGTGGTGTCGGCGGAATTTCCAATTCATGTAGCTCAAATATCTCTTCCAATCCACATACACACACTCTCTCTCTCTTATTGGCTTGCACTGTATCTGTTATTTGTTCCCTAGAAAATCAATATAAAATCTCGTTATCCTTTTCATCACGGTTCATTGACACCGCCCACATCGTCATATTGTGATCATTCAATGTATTGTCCGAGAGCTTCTAAGTAGCCAAAATGTCACACGATAGCAATTTAAGCACTGTGTTTTGAATCTATTATATATAATAGATGTGTAGACGAGGATGCGACCAATGGGATGAGGTTGTCATGAGAAAATACATAGTGGAAAGTGATTTTCTAGTTTCGTCCCGTTTTGGAAGTCGGTGCATAGACGTCTGATCGAGACTAGTCATTGAGTGCTACCACTGGCAAATTCCCCTACGACTATATCATACCTCTAGGTTTTCGTGGCTCAGATTATGTCGGTACTGCATGTAAAAGAAAATCGGTTATCATGATATGATTGTCATGATGAAGCACTACTATTATTCAACATAACAGTATGTACCATCGTGTATTCATGGACATGATGTCGGTAGGATCGCTAGTACCCAATGGGATTTTCTTGCAAGCTTCTTAGAACTTACGTACAGAGATGCGTGGCCTAGTGGCTCCTATCTTATATCTACCCCAAGGTCAATCGTAGCACCATACTCTTTCTAACCTTCACCCTTACTACTAGATTTCAGAGCTCACTCTCTGCGTAAGGTTCCACGGCTTCATTGATCCATTTAACGCTATGTATACAGGCACAGGCAAAAGGGGAGCCAGATGTAAGTGATATACTCCATTGTGAATATCAACGATGATCTGAACTGTACACAGGGCCCCCATCGTTATCCCCAAGCTTCATAGCTCTAGCGGCGGCATACAACGAGGCTATTGACAGCGGTAGCTTTATTGATGTTGTCCTCTATGCTTATTCTGGCAAGACGCCATCCGGGATTGTATGCAAACCTCGGCCAATTTATGCAAATCGTTCTATTCTAACATATCATTCGAAGTATTTCGAACCTTGTCAGTCACCGTCTCCTTTTATTTCGGTCACGGTGTTAGCTCATCCATTACAGTGTTTTCATCATCCTTCGAAGAGAACAGATTGGCCGATATCGATAAAGGATTCCCTGCCAATAAATCCTCTACTACAGAAGATTACGACTACGAGTGTGATAGCGATTTAGATTCCGTAGCGGAGGAAGATGCTGGAGATGAACTCCACAAAAACGTTATTCACCATACTAGCAACGCGTCAGAAAGCATCTCCAAGTCTATCTCCGCAGAAATCATACCGGACACGTCCAATCCAGCCCGCGAAAATCCCGTTGCTGCGAGTATAATTGTTCAATCTACCATCTTTATCTAACTCTATTCCATAGGCATCAGACACTCTACTTGATCAAGGGAAGGGCGCCGAGCGACTGGGTCATGTTATTTTCATTCCGAACATAGCATACAAAACGTATGTCAATACTTTCTTCCCTTTATCATCAATAAAACCGGTCGATATAGACTGCGAGCCGTCGTCTCGAGTATGGTCTGTGATGAACCCCAATTCTTACCTCTGAAGTCATCGGAGCGAGCACACCCTGGAGTTGGGTTGAGGCCCCACCAAGCTATTCCATGCTCGCCCAAATCAGCTTATCGGGCTGCAGATATGGTAGTATCTCTTCAATGCATCGCAATCTGGGCTTTCATGACTCTTCATTACAGTTACAACTCACCAGGCTAAAATCAAGTGCTTCACAAAACATCAAATCTCAACTTTCCTCCAATAACATTGTCAGGGAACTCTTTTCACCATTCACGTCCTTGTAAGCACCGAAGTATAGCATCTTGTTGGTTCATATTCATATGATATATTATTATTCTGTATTTCAGATATGATGAAATGATCGAGATGCAGATTGAATATCTGTTCGGACATGGACAGCTTACCCCAATCACCGAGGCCTTACCCCTCTGGACAGCCCAAGTAGCTATAGGAGCAATGCCATATAGCGGTGCTCTTCTCGCAAAGCTCATTGCCCGAGGGCTACCGAAGATCGATAAAGAGAATCCAAGTGACCCAACTGCCGAAACCACATAGTGTGTCCGGCTGTATGCACATGTCTTGAACCCATTATATACGATCACAGTAAAACAGAATACGATACAGTACACATGATTAGGTGTAAAAGACAAGGATGCGACCGATGTGATGAGGATGAATATACATGAGCAAATACATATTGCGAAACGAGTGTTAAATGAACACTACATGTGGACATAGTGAGTAGAAGAATGTGATGACCGTGAATGAATGTTATTCCAATACAAACCAAAATAGCCAATGATGATATGAGAAAAGAGATGGACGATGAGAGCAACCGCGATAACCAAGGAAATTAAATAGATGAGGCACAGACAAAGTGTTTATTTTGGGGATTCCTTCCGAGTCCACGTTTGCTTTAATATGCGGGGACGTTTTGGGGTGCCAGCTACGAGAATCGATGTTTGGTGGTCGGGGGAGGCCCATTACTGAGCTCCATGCCGACTTTCTGGATGATCTGTAACCCGAGAGGTTCAAATGCCTCTTTCCACAACTGCGTTCTTCTCCTTCCAGCGAAGATGCTATTCGATCGCTCGCCAGTCTCGCCTTCAGGACCGAACACGAAGACCTTCTCATCGTTCCATGGCGCTTCGCCGTATGCAAAAGCGACCCAACGGCTATGAATAGCATCACGAACGCGTGAATACGAATACTCATCCACCATGGGCATACCCCAATCGTCATCGACAACAGAACCGAAGCCATAGTCAGGAGACATTCGACCGTCGTCTGAAGAAGAGTCGGAACCATACACCATCTCCGGGGTCGGGGGTGTGCATGGTCGTGAGATCTCTGGAGAAAGTTCGAAGTTTCTGGAGGGGCGGCTATCGAAGACAGGCTGGGTAAAGGAACTGTGTCGAAGAGATACATGAGATCGATAGCATGGTGAGGGACCCCACGAGAAGGACTCTCTTGGTCAAAGACGTATCTCCATACGTTCCTTCCTCCGCGTTCGTGCTTTGCGGTTTTGGCAATACGGTCTGTGGGCCAGGCAAACCTTGCATCATTGATAAGTTCCAGAATGCGTTCGGGAAGTTCATCTGCCGGCGTGTTAGAATTTATATCGTATGCTCGCAACAACGCATTGGATTTGCTGAGACTTTGACAGACTGCGCGTATCCGTCTCACGACCCCAGCTGACGACCAAAGTGACGCAGGAAGAGTCCAGAGCATTGATTCGGCACCGCAGTCGCCGATGATAAGAGGCTGGTGACTCTCGTGGTGAGGGTGCATTCGAGGATGAGGACTGCGTGTACGAGATCGAGACCGAGAAGCTGAGTGCAAGTGGTGATGATGGTGATGATGATGCGAAAGAGCTTGAAGTTCTGGAACGTCCAGGTGACCATTCACAACACGATGTGTGGCTGTCGCTTGAGCTGCAGCAGCAAGATGGCAATCGTCTGGTTGTTCAGGATACAGCGAGTCCCGCCATCCTTTACGGAAGAAATATCCATCATCAGTCGCTCGAATCGTGAGTCCTAATGAGACAAGTTTTTCGACATCAATAGCACGCATTTCCTCGACTGATTGAGCGCGGAAAGAAGACATCAGCTTCGAGAGTTGCCATCCGGCCGAGGAAACGTTTGGAATGTCAAGGTCTAGAACGATACTCTGGGCGATCGCACGATGGAAGAGTGGAGCTCTCTCGTTGGCGGTAGAATTTAGATGACACAGAATATCGGTAGCACCTGTACCCTCGCCAAAGAGGGTCACGTTCGATGGGTCACCACCAAAAGCGGAAATGTATTTGTTAACCCATTCCATTGCACGACGTTGGTCATGTAGGCCTGTAAGGGTGGGAAGGATCAGGAATCGGAAGGATCAGCTCAGAATGGATAAAGAGCATACCATAATTGCCCACGCCCTCATCACCAGTGTTCTTGTTGTCTTCGCGCAACGCAGAACTCGACGCGAATCCCAATAAACCAAGTCGGTAGCTGGATAGAGCATATGATCAGTAAATCTCATGAAACGGGCTAAAGTAAGACTTACTTGATGGTCACCAGTACAATTGGCTTTCCGCTTTGGATACTTCTGAGCACGAAAGCACCACCATCGTATAACCAGTGCGAACCAGAGCCACGGTTTCCACCCCTAAACGCTCAGTCAGTTATTGGAGCAAAACGATGTCCAAAATGACGATGCACACCCATGAATCCACAGCATCACTGGGTAGGGGGATTTCGGGTCCACAGTACCTGGGCATGTAATGTTGAGGTTCAAACACTCAAACTCGTCGTGTTTAAGAGCTATAGTTGGTGTAGCGTCCGGAGAAACTGAGAATAATTCCTCCTCGATGCCGCCTAATGAAGGTTGAGGACATATGGGGCTAAAGATGCGGGGTAACAAGGTAACAAGCGGTATTAGACATCTATCCGTAGCGAATTAACCGTTTCTGTGGACATACCCGAAACGCGAAGCATCCGTCACAGGAGGGTACTCTGTATACAGCTTGGATTGACGGAAACGCGCTGGAACTGAAGCATACTTGATGCCGCGAAACTGACTGACTGGCGCCTCGTCGGTAGACAGTGGAAGCGCAACACCTCGAAAGGTCGTGTGCAGAGTGTCATGAGAGACAACGGCTTGCTCTTCAATAGGGCTTGCTGGCATGTTCACCATTGTCACAAGCTAAAGCACGAAGACACAACAGGACAGGAGAACCGCAAGATGGGTATGGTTATGAGCCTGAAGCTGGAGTGGTGCAAGGCACAGGGCTTGAACCTGTTTAGGGTGTGGTATCGAGGTAATGTGGGGTATTGAGGGGTAAGGACGAGTGGGAGTGAGGGGACGTGGCCATAGAGAGTTCTCGGTCTTGTAGTGAAGAGTTGTAGACGCATCGCCTGCCGATATCGCTCCCAATTGAGACCCTCCGCCTAGGAAATCTCAAGCTGGATCCAGGAAAGGAAACCTAGGGATGTGTCGGATTATGTAATTGAGCACTGATGGATCCGGGTTTGGCCGACCAACATAGCCAAACAACACACGGGACTCTTCCTAGCCTGGTTCTGGACCGCGAGAAGGTCTTGGACTAACTTTAGGAATGACGGAGCTACATCAGCAGACGTTCGAGCACCAGCGAAATGACATACCAATGACGAGACTTTAGACATTTCATTCCCCTGAGCGAATCGCTCGTGAAAGCCATCGATTTGGGACAGGTAAAGCTGTAAAAGTCAACAGCTTCATAGGCAGGGAAACACAACAGCCTGGACAAATTCGGATAAGAACGAATACGTACAAAGGAACTTCTGGCCGACGACCGAACTTCCATGGACGTATGAAGGACCGCCAGGACCACTGTCGGTGGTTATTCGGCGTGCCTAGAAGTAAGAAACAATGCCTTATGGGATCAGTTGATCCGGATCACCACAGAGCGATGTAGTCTAAGGACGTAACAGTGGAGCTGAGAGGTGATTGATGTGAACGCTGCTTTGCATTGAGGAGCAAACGTTGGCAAACGGTTTGGATTCCCGTGGGACTGCAGAGACTGCATGTCAATGCTGCGGCATCTTTACTCGTGGATGAAATAGACTTTGGCGAGGGAATGCTCGCGGGATCAGGGCGTTATCATTATGACCTTAGCGCATTACATGACAGACATAATGTCTGGCAATGACAGTCTTTATCGATCAAAAAGTAATGCTATCCTGTACGGTGTTAGTAAATGTCGAGGTTTAGTCTTAGAAGTATTCCATACCTTGACTATTTATCGAATGATTAAACGTAACTGAATGCCTAGTCACGCGTGAGAGAACGAAGTGATAATCATTAGTTCTGGGGGACGTCCTGGAGACCCCGTTCCGGATCTGATACGCCTAAAGATGAGTAAGAGTAACTTTAAGGTAGAGAATTGATCATCGACTTACCCACTTGACTGCCCACCATACCAAAAGTAGGCCATTCGGTGATTGCTTTAGAGTGCATCACATAGTCCAATGAACCATAAGAGCTGTCGTGTGCCACAATCCTGCAAAAGGATACTTTTGAATACCTGCCAGACGGAGAGCCGTGTGGTAACTACACAAAGGTACCCGATTTGAATTGCTTCCCCACAACGTTTCAAAGGGCATACAATCAGATGGCGACTAGATGGCAAAAAGATAGTTTAAATCAAAGTCTGTCCGTAAACAAGGAGAATAAGGTCAACCTACTATGCATCGATGACTCGTTGGCGACATAGATCGCAGCGACCGCCCCGCCCATGCCTATCCGAGCCATCAGGCTCTCCAGTCCCTCCAATCTATATTGAGGTCATCGAAGCGCACCAAGGAGTCGAAGGCAGGCTTAGACTTCTTGGGGGAGAACCTCGAGCAGAAAAGACCACAGGTGTCTGGTAGCCCACCCTTATATACCCACCCGAAAGTGGCTGCTCCACACCCTCAACCTTATCTATCTGACTGATAGCAACATCGTCAAGGCTATCGTCGGCAAACTATCAAATACATCATAAGATGAATAAGACGCATTGTCCTTGTGAAGGAAGAAAGCACCCTAGTTTTGCTTGCCGAAGCAAGCCCTGAGATAGAAGGTCATGATGAGTATGTTTTTGGAGTGTTCCTTGCCCATGTGGTAATTATGAGAGCTAATAGAAGTGTCGGAATAGTTTGGTGGTGTAAAGAGAAGATACACGTCCATGTTTTCTTATAGTTGTTGGTCGTAAGAGGCAAGCAGCGGGGGATGAGCCTGCGATATCGATCGATTGCAATCAGTGGGGGGCTAGTCGGCCGTCCCAAAGAATGACGCAATACAAGAAGTAAGTACAGTTCGAAAGTTGACAGCTCCTGTCGTGTTCTGTCAAAGTCAGGTAGTCACGAGAAGGCTGTCGTATGTCAACGTCTACGCCACCTCCATCCCTTCTATTAGTGCTATGCCCCAGATAAGTACATATCATTTAATTTAACATATTGTATCTTAAATTTCAACCGATGCTTAATAATATCCTCCATTCTCAAATTCTTTCTCAACATGCTTCAGCGATTCTCAACATGATTCGACTATTCTCGAACGGATTTGACGATTCTCAAAATGATTCGCAACATATATCAAAGAATGTGCCCTTGGTATGTCTTCGATGACAAATGTTCGGGTATTCCGGCCATATAGCTCGTGTTCGTAATCCCTGTTTGGTGAGTCTTACTCTGATTTCTAATGCCCCAAGCTTCAAATTTACCAGTCGAAGACATTTCTTTCTGATTCTGTCAATCTGCGATTGAACAGAATACATGGGTTTCCAAATTTGAGGTCTCTTTTCCGTCCTTGGAACCCGACGCCCTCGCAGGAAGACCCAAGCCATACGGTACAAAGTAAAACCACATTCGTATTCCCTTTGGGGTACGAACAGGTTCCGCTTTCACTGCGAAGCAGCCTGCCGGAAAGTCTATATTGACTCAGCTCAATTTCGGGGTCTACTGTAGGGTGTAGCTGAATGTCTTGCATTTTCTCCCCTCTTCGAGGCCTGTTTACCCATACTATCTGTCCAGTACGCCAAAAAGATCTCTTTGCGACAGTTCACAAATACTTTCAAGCTCTCTAGACCTCCCCATGGTAAGCACTCTTGTTTGTGTACATCCTCCGGAGACTTCTCACAATTGTGATTCCAGGCGACATCACACACATCAGCACCATCGTCGTCTGGTATGCAATGGGATGACCGAAAACTTGATGTTAAGGTGATAGTCAAAGTCTTTCATTCTATTCTTATACGTACTGACAGATCCGATCCTTAGTTTAATGATGTTGCGCTGTATTGTACGGAAGCACAACGTGAAGCGATCCGCAAGATTCATGGACCAAATGGCTGCCGTGTAGCGAAGGTTTTTCCCGAAACACCGCTCGGACAAGCTGCTGCTGCAGCCTTTCTTTCAGAACATAACCTTGATCAATGCTCTTTAGACATGCTCGAAAGTCGTTGGAGTATAGCCAATGTGTGGCGCTGGTCGCGGAAGGGAAATATCAAGGTAGTCCGTACTCTTTACCAATGGTATATTTGTATACTTGTATTCCTTCTCTCGCATATATATAACAAATTCCATCAAGTGTATGTGGATACGATACACCATCTCGTCAACGTGGGAAGCAACAGAAGAAGATAGACTATCCAGATCCATCTCCAAGTCCTAGTAGCTCAGCCTCGGCCTCGGAATGGCGTCGACGTGCTGCCTATGATTTCACAGGCTGTTTAGTGCATGCTGATATCACATATCTTGATATACAGCCTCGAGTAATTACTCGAGTAGTGGGTTTCTTTGAGCATAACGATGCCTGCCAAGGATCTCGTCTGGTCAGGTACCCTCCTGTGCCTATTGATGACCATGTCATTGAAGTTGCATTGAGACAGCTTCGTCAAGGCGCAAGGTAAGTTGATTTACTAAAATATTATCACGATCCCTGACATTGCTTGTAGCGTAAATACAATCCAAAAAACAAACCTCAATATGATCCAACGCCATGCTTACCGAAACCAAACCAAGAACCTAGACCCTACACGTCTCAATGTTCGCTATGAGATCCTTCCTGGCGATTTCAGCCGCTTATATCGCCGACACAATCTTGAGGCTTATGGAATTCATATCGACAATCGTCCTGAGTGCAATGTTGACGATTGGCTCAATTCTAGTAGCCCGCTATACAAGCCGGATCTTGCCCAAGCTGTCTTTTACTACATGGCTAGAACAGACACCAACGATCGCCTGAAAGTCTGTATCTCCACTGCTGAGATGCGAGATGCTGCATGGTTATACTGCCACAAAAAGCAAGTAGTTATTGATGGTACATTTGGACTCTGTAGCTCTCGCCTCCTACTCTGGATTGCGCTTGGAATTGATGAAACAGGAGCAGGTTTACCTGTTTCTATGTTCCTGTTCTCTGCTCCCACGGGAACGAAAGCAACTCATGCTGGCTACGATACAGCAATTCTAGCGGAGCTGTTTGCATGTTGGAAAATATCACTAGGTGTTCGCAATGGCGAGCGGTTTGAGCCATATGTTGCAATAACTGACACTGATACGAGAGAGCGAGGTGCTCTTATACTCACATGGCCTGAAATTACCCTTATTTTGTGCAAGTTTCATGTCCGACAGTGTTGGACAAACAAGCGGAAACATCTCTTACCCAAAGGAGAGACTCATCGTTGGCGATCTTCAGTCAAAGCACAGTTGTTCACCTTGGAGGAAGTGTACGTTTTTATGACTAATTGGTTGACTTAATTAATTAATTATCATCGGTCACCGTGTAGACTTCTCAATTCAGTCCACTATGAAGCGGCACTTGCGTTACTCGGTCAGAACGAGGCAGACTTTACGAAAATGCTCACTCATAGTGACCCACATGCTGTGACAGCTGGCGAAGCTGCTCTCAGGTTTATTGCCTACCTAAGGTCAACCTGGATGTCCATCGAAATGTGGAGAAGTTGGTCAAAATGTGGGCGTGAAGAGGCATCCCAGCGTTTGAAGATATCTATCTCAGATGTTCTTCCAACAACGAACCATTTGGAGGCTCTTAACGGCAGCCTGAAAAAGAAATATATACCCCAATGGCAGCATGCAGGACGTCGACTCCGCCATGATGTACTTATTCATCATCTCGTCAAACTCATACTCCCACAGATCTATGCTCATCGCCGTATGGTTGTCAACCATACCTCATGGAAGACACAACGTTTCGAAGCAGCAGCCAATGGCCTACCCATTATGAGTCAACGTGAAAGCGACGAACATATTCTAACATCCCAAGGTATCGTGCGTAACACCCCAAGGGTGTGGTTTTCATACGACCAAGTACGCGACAATCTTGCACACGAGATTATTGGACGAGGTCTTCTTCATCCCATCGAGACCAGACGGCTCTATGAGCAATGGGCAAAGTGTGAATCGTCCCGTGATCGCGGACAATTCTACTGGCTCACCTTCCATCCATCTGGCCATGCGACATGTACCTGCCCAGACTTTTTAGTCAGAAGGATCGGTGCTTGCAAACACTTACGAGCGTACCGTATTATCCTCGAGGACTGGATGGACAAGCATCAAATTGAAGAAACCTACCGCTTCCCAACAACAGCTGCTGAGGCGATTGAAGTCGAACTCAAAAACCGCCGCTGGTATGAGACGACATACGATTATGCCCTTACTGCACCGGCAGTTAATGAGAATTTGCATTCATCTGGGTTTCCTGTTCATTTCGCCAAATGCACAGGACTGGAGCTGGAGAATCCACCACCCGGCGTTACGCTCATACCACCACCACTGCTCACATTGGAGCGGGAGCTGGTGCTTCAAAGAGACCTGGAACCTACCCAAAATCCGAGTGACTGGGAGGACGGGGATGACGATGACGAAGATAGCCTGGATGGGGAGGACAGCTGCTTGCTGGTTGGAGCCATTGTGACTAGTGTATCCCCTATAGATATGACAGCACCTAATACGCTTGTTGTTCCCATCCAATCAGACGTCAACTTGGTGCATAACCCAAATACACAGGCTCTCACCTTCCAGCTTCAAACACACCTCGACCATGACATTCAGTCTGTTCTTCCAATGCTTCATGGGATCCTTACCACCCTCAGCCAGCCAGATCCTCGAATACGCTTTGCAGAAAGCCCTCCGGTGCAAGAATTGAGACAAGTTTTAGGATTGCTCGATGACAAGCTATCCTACCAGGTCGGCGATTCTATACGTACAAGCAGAATCAGTAAGTCTCATAAATGCCTAAGTAACATACCTAATACTCTCGTTGATTCAGCGCATATAACACCTATCAACGAAGCCGCGAACGTACCACGTGAAAATCAAAAACGACAAGTTCGTGCGCCTTCGCCTGAAAAGTTGCAGAAGCGAAAGAAATCATACAAAACATTGTAAAACTTACGAGTAGATTATATCGGTAGCTATTGATATTGGTTAGTTGGGTCACCTAAGTGAGTGCAAGAATGATAAACACGATACATACCTATCGCACCCACCTCCACCTCTGCCCCGTATCATCACCATCTATCATGATCATATCCCATACAAAAGGAGCAAGTATAAATATATAAATAAGAAAATAAGGAACGGCCGATGCGGGGGTGTTAGTATTCCGGACGATTGAGAGGGGTATAGTGAAAACGGGTTGAATATACATGGGCCAGTGACAGTCCATTTGCCGTCGAGGTTGTGTCAGAGCCCCATCGATGGATGAACACGCGAGGCAATGGGAGGATGATGAGGTTGGGGAATATAAAAAACCGTATGAGCATATCGGAGAACGTGTATGACTGAAATATGTTGGGTCATTAATAATGAGGAGAGAAAGAGTGTAGCGGGTAATAAACAAAAGCGGTAGAACCATAATAAATTGAGCGAGCTTGCACCAAAAAAGGGAGCGTGGTTGGGCCGTTTCCAGGATGAATGAGGCACCGATTCCACCAAGCGGAGTTATCGGGGAAACTCGCAAACACCCTCGTTGGGTCCAGTGAAAGACAGCGGCAAGCAGGCAAATTAATAAACAAACTTAGTTCTACCAATCAATCGGCTGGGCAAATGCCAGAAACTCTGTCTTTTGCTTCAACTTGACCTCGTCCAACATCGTCATCGGTACGCCAGCAGTGCCCACAAGAATGTCGAGGTTGTACTTGCTCTTCTCTGACGGCGACGTGCGCTGCCTTGAAGGCTTTTGAGGCGCACCCGGAATGGATACAGATCGCTCTGGACAATCTTGGCGGTATGGTCTTCGTGGCCGGGAAGTGTTGGTGGCGAGCCAGACAAAGCGTGCGACGTCGAATAGTCGAGCACTACGTCACTTTCGGGGCTTACCATCTGGGACCGTTGGGTGTTGTGGTGTGATGAGGATGAGTTCTGGGACTACGAGATAGAGGGCTGAGAGTGATGGTGAGCGGGCATTTGCAAGGGGACCTTTCTGAAGGGAGAAGGATGGCGGCGAGTGTCGTTCGAGTACATGACGCCCATTGCTTCGGACTTTGAAATGAGGTGGGCGCTCGCACATCAGTATGTTTTAATTCAATTTAAAGGCGGGGGATTGTTTTCTAAGAATTGAGGACCTTGATTATGTGTTATCTACATCATATGTAAGCTATACGTGAGGAGAAATTGAGTGTCAGACAACCACAGAAAAGGTGAGATGTAAAACTAAGGAGCCTAGCCTGAGTGAGTTCCATCATGATGTAAGTCCTCGGAGTACAACCACATAACCAGCAAAATAAGGGTTCAAATGTAGATTGCCAAGAAGTATTTTATGTATAATTCGAAGTGGCTCTTGTGCCCAAATATTGGTACAGTACAGACAGGGAACAGAGAAGATAACATACATACACCTAGATATCAGTTTGATACGATATATTGATAATGAGAACATAGCAATAAACATATTCGCACCGGTTATGACGAGGGGAAGGAAAATGAAACAAGAAACTACAGTAGTCTATTGTCAGTCTGGTAGCTAATCCGAGACGGTGAGGTCAATGTCAGCTTGACGAGGGCGTTTTGAAGCACGACGACGAGCACGTGCGAGTGGACATTGAGTCAGCGGTGGAGATGCGGCATCCTGATAGATAGGATAAGGTCGGATGGGATTGCGACGTCGTGGACGAGCAGGGCCAGGGCTTGTGATCCCAAGCTGAGAACGAAGAGGAAACCGGCTTGGACCAGGAGGCGATATACCGTCCTGGACAAGGACTCCATCAATTTCCGTAAATGTCGGAGAGGATTCCCTCGCAGAGTCAGAGGGGCAAATGTGCAGAGTATAATCCGCTCCCTGAAGCAGGGTAACACCAAAGTATTTCCCGCAGCCACTGCATTGACCCAATTGGGCCATTAGCTCGGGGAAACCTAGGCCATGGTTGATGTTGAACAAACGGCAGATAGTGTCAATGTTATCTTGAACGGTCATGAGTGGGGCATCACCCTGGGCAGGGGGGAGGGGTGGTATGTGGAGACGACTTGAATTGAGTACACGCTTGTCTACCAGACGGTCCGAGGATCGTAAGTTCATGGAATACTAGAGGTATTGATAGACTTACTTATAACATTCGGCGCTGGGGCTTTCCCACCACTACGAGGTGTCATGATAGACCCAAAGACATCGCTACTGGGGGCAGGCGTACCTAGATGAGAAGTTAGTGATCCAATGACATGAGAAAGCATATGATGTACTGACTCTGGGATGGTCCAGCAACAGTTTGGTAGTCTCTCCACACTGTCAATGCCAACTGGTTTGGTGGAGCATCTATATCGGTGAATGGGTGCATGTTAGTAGTCATAACAGGCACTATATCAGGTACAATAAATGCTTACCCTCAAAGTGCATTACCGGATAGAATGCTGTAGGATGCGGAGTCATTCTATTCTTCAAAAGATCATTGAGGCTGACTGAAGGCATCGTTAATATAACGTCAAAACTATCAAACAATGGAAGAAGAAACGTACTAAAGTACGAGCACCCACGGCGTCCATGAGGAAGCCAATTGTCACATCCAAGACAGACGTGTCCCTTAGCGACCCCAGTGGTCGGAACAAAGATGCGCAAGGGTATCTTTACGCCGCCATTATCAAGCAAGCACCAGCAGGACGTAGACCTCAGCCAGTTATGGGACGCAGTGTATTCTGGGAGCTCATTGAGCAGAATCGGAATGCCGTCGACATCACATGGTCTATGGGAAAACATCATTAACAGAGTAAATAGTAGAGAAAATCATAAATACTTACAAGTTTACAGTTTCGAAACCCTGTGGGTAGCTAAAGGAAAGAACGGTGAGCTCCTTCCTGAGAACGTGCTTAAGTAGCACATTTCTCTCGTCAAACCATGCAGGACGAGCACCAAGGGACTCAGATAGAGGAGTCGTGCGAGTATGACGAGTACGACGAATAGCAGATGTGGGAGAGGCAGTAGAAGCAGCCGACTTGAAGGAAGGGGTCGAAGATGCTCGGGATAGAGGAGTAGGCTTGGATGGGGAAGACATGATAGGAAAGGACACCAGTGTTGGTGATGGGGACTTTGTCGTCAAACCAGCTCACCTTTTATACCTCTTAACATATCCCTCCACTGACTTGTCGGAATTTTTCTCAACTGCAACGATGAGGTTCAAAGAAATATCAGTTCCATTTCGGTCTTGACAGGTCGTTGAACTAATATCGAAGCCATGCCTCGAGGCATGGCACGAGGCAACTACCAATAATGCCAGTAATTATTCCAAAAAATAACAATGAAAACTCAACCTTTCATTGTCAATCTCGAATGGGAATATACACAGGGGGTGATGGCGTAACGCCACAGAACGCATGAGGAGGAAGGAGAAGCATCACCACTCCGACAGCTGTCAGATCCTCTCTGTCAGTTCAACACGTGCTGTCTACGTCATTCTTTGGGACGGCCGACTACTCTCAGTGGGGATCGGGGCGACGCCACAACGATACCGCCTGAGAAGTGGCAGATTCGTGACAAGTTAGAAACACGACGGTTTACAAGCAGTCTGGACGGAGTTAGGAACGGGGCTCAGTGCGATCAGTGCGACGAGGCATTGTCGACATATTTATATAAAATTTCTGAACGTGGGGCACATCAAGCAGGGTGGAGTTTCGACAAGATCTTCAATTACACAATATGGATAGTATGTCACACAATAACAAGAATAGAAAGGTACTACGTGAGCGCAATGTTCCTCAAAAAGGCACGGCTGCAAGAAAAACCAAAGAATCATAAGCTCCGCCGTTACCAAAGATGCCAACACCATGGGTAAAACGGGCGCATGTGTCAATGACGGGGGATCAATTAGAATACGGTGGGATCTGAGCTGCTGTCATGGATGAATCTGAAACATAGACATATGCATGGATTAAACGTGTAGTGGAAAATGTGTGAGTGGGAGAAGAGTCGTCGTGTAAGTACCATAAGAACAGGATGCTGTTGAAGAAACATCAAAGTCAAACAATTAATACCGTGGTCGACGCTGACCACCTCCTGGTCCGGTGTATGGACTATAATCCGGAGGGGGACGACCACCTGTGCGTGGAGGTGAACGTGCCCTTATACCTGTTGAGCTTGGAATCACAGCGTTCCTGAAGACTTGCATCAAGTCGTCAGTCCGGAACACAGGGCCTGGAAAGGTAATCGAATTGTAATCAGTACATACTCATGTTTGCTAAACATGAGCAAAAAGACGCACCATCAAATGCTGCAGGAGGCGGCAGCTGTCCCACAAACCATGATAAAACAGGCGGAAGAGTCACACTTTTCTCCTCTTCCTTCTCTTTGTAATCACTTCTTCCATAGTCGCGACCACGCTCTCGATCCCAACTGGGGGAACCATGACGTCTACCACGGTGGCCTTCTCGTCTGTCTCGATCCCACTCACGTTCTCTAGAAGGCGATGGAGCTCTGTGCTTCTTAGTCGGAGGACCATACTCATAATCACCTTTCCGTCTTCCATCAGGTGAAGGCGGTCTTTTGACATTCGAACCGGCTGCTCCTTGAGAGGCCGCTTGGCTGGTAACTGGAGATAGAAGTGATTGCTGAGTTTCCGTACGTCCAACGGAACTGGAGTGTTTGCCACTGCTGCTACTCCCAGAACGACCAACAACGAACCCTAAGTCACGAATGGCTATGGCATCTGTACCTAGATACTTATGGCGTTCTGCGAAACGCTTAATGGGCGGATCTAGAGAAGGAGAAACAAGGGTCAACGAAGGAAATAATTAACAAGGTGCGTGACGTACCGTTAGGGAAAGCTTCGGCCATCCGTTTTTCGAGATTCTGTGCTGCTTGTAGATTACCAAACTGATACTCATAGCGAGCCCAACGTTCCCATATTGGTCTTGATCGCTCAGGGGGGAACATTGTGATCAGTCGTTCAAACAAAGCACGTGCGTCTGCGAAGTTCAGGCATACAGTCAGTCTCGCTTCAGGTGAAAGAAGATAGGGAATGTGACACTCAACTGGCGTCATCGTTGATCGAGATGAGGAAGCCGAGGTACCTGAGAGCGAATTCACTTTCATCACTAAAGTACTCAAGACCTTTCTCAAAGATACGTGTAGCAATGTCAGCCGCCTTGGTACAATGGTATTCCATCAATGCTACAACGAGAACGATGTCATCGTTATCAGTCAGCAATCGCAACCCCAGTTCGGATGAAAAATCTCATACCTGCGGCTTCATACACTTCCCAAGGTGTCCACTTGTCCTTTCTAGCTCTCGAGAACACGCCTCTTGCAGCAGACAAAGACTCGGCTCTTCTGGCAAACCTCATATACACGATCCAGGCAATACCGTACTCGGTCCGTCGGTCACTCAGTTCCTTGTTCTTGCCACCAAACCCGGACCCCTGCGTTGATGTTGATGTATTGCTTTGCTGGGATAGTTGCTGAGATTGAGATTGATCTAGACTGAAATTTCCTACACCGTTCGGATCGCTATTGGGTTGAGTGGTGTCTGAGCTAACCGAGGTGTTGGCATCTTTAAGGGCTTGATTTGCTTCGATGGTCTCAAGAGTCTGTCGGAGGACTTCTATGAATTTCTTGAAGGTGTTGTGCACCTCCTCGAAGTTCTTAGAGTCTTCAAGAGCTTCTGCATACGCAAAGTTCAAAATAAAGCTACGTAGGTGTTAGAAAGAGATAGACGTAACCAAAGAAACAGAGAAATACCTAGATGGATTTGCTTCGACGCTGGACTTGAGCAGATTCATCGCTTCATCACGCTTTTCTTTTCGTTTGTTCTCAGGCAGACTCTGGTCGTTACTCAAGCCATTGGTCCACACAAATGCCATATACCTAAAAACAATTCCATTTCCAGCTCACTGCCGCACTTCACACAAGTTCGCAAAAGGAAAAACACGCACCAAATCTCTGAGAAATATCGCATTCGGACGATCGCTTTCCGATACACACTCTGGATTCTCGCATGAAGTTGGGACTTATCCTTGTCTTCAATCTCGAGCGGGTTGCTCTCTTCCCATTTTAGATACATGCGCCAACGTCCGACCAAGGCCTTATCAGGATGGGTAAATGCAGGAGTCCGTGGGAGGTAGATCGCCTGTCGACCTGGTTTTGCCGCGGGTGCTGGAGGAAAGAGGACGGAGAGGTATTCTTGAAGTTGGTTTAGCACTGTTCGGGCTTGCATGTGAGCCACTTGAAGGTCCGAGATGAACTTCTTGGCCTGTAAATAATTATGCACTCTAGTTAATAGTGAGTCGAAACAAATACGAGTTAGTAACACGCACAGTGATTTTGTTGAGGTTGTTCTCAAACTCCTGGTACTCTTCCCATAACCGCTTCACACCGTCCATAGGGGTTTGAACTGCACGTTGGTAAGCCTTACGAATCGCGTCCATCTTCTGACCTTCATCCCATGGGTTCGCAGGCTATACAGTAAGAAAAGTGTCATCGTCGAGAGATCGCTCATAGGTTGTGTGCCACTCACCTCTCCAGCCTTTAACAGCTGGATGTAGTCTGTCCATATCTCGGTGCTCTCTTTGTCATGGCCGATGTGGTTCAAGGCATATTCGTAGGCCTTGCGCACCGTGTCTCGTACATTCGGGCCCTGGTTCATACGTCTGCAAACACAAATTTAGTACATTCTATTGGCGGTCACACGACAAACTGTGGTGGCAGCTCACTTCACGTATGAGAGGTAGAACTTCCATAGCTCAACGAACGGAGACACCTTCAAAAACCGGTTGAAAAGTGTGACGGCATGTTGGAACTTATCGGCATGACTCGATTCCAACACAAAATTGATATACGCAATCTGAGCTGAGGGCTGAACGAGAAAGAAAAGAAAAAGAAACGTGAGACTCGGACACAATCGGACGAAATTGGGCGGGTGGAGATGCTAACAGTGTTTGGATAGTGTTCGAGGAGAGCTTCATAAGTTTCCTTCGTGCGTTCGTAGTTGCCAAACTCTTCTGCTAGGTCCACTAGCTTCATCCATGAGTCAACATCTTGAGGTTCTTTCTTCAAATGCTCTCGCAACGAATCCCATTCTGAACGTGGATCAACCTGAATTCCTGGCGCGGACTCAGTGACATCTTCTGTTTGTTGTTGAATGGGTGGTGACTGTGTTTGAGCTGGCACTTGGCCGTTGACAATCTGTTGCTCTGGTGGTGCATCGTTTTCCATTATGCTAGTTGTCGTCTTCAGGTCATCAAAGGGAAATGTAGGTGTCGGTCAGCGGCAGAGTCGTGAGGGTTGAGACAACTCGGCGCAAGGTTAACGTTACAGTAGACGCCCAAGGTTGAATTAATATCGCTAAAATACACTTTTGTTTTCCTTTTGTTGACACGATGTAGCAACACGAGGACACGTTCCAGACGAGAGTTTGTCACAAAAACTGTATTCAGAAAAATCGTACAAATATCCTACAGCCAGACGAGACACCGGTCATCCCCTGACTCGAACAACTTTGCGTTTACCCTTTCCACTTCCCATTCCACCACCTGGCCCACCAATACCACTACTTTCCTGAGCACTCATTCCCGCCTTTACAGCATCCACAAGTACGCCCGACACCTGAGCAGGAGAATACGGCGAGACGCGACTATTCAACGGAGGGTGAGTAGGTGGACTAGGCAATTGTCGTCCAGACTTCTTGGTTGGAGCGGGATTACTTGAAATTGTAGTCGCTGAAGCGGTTCCCTTGCCTGCTGTCTTTGATGCTGGTTGTTTTCCCTTGGCAGCTGTTTTCGACGCAGCTGGTGTTGGTTCAGAGGGAGATGTGTCGGGTACCGTGCTGTAAGGAGGTTTGGGGATATTATCAGGTTTGAGCATCTGTATCTGTATCGATATCATCTCGAGCAATTGCCTCTCTATAACCCAAAATATTAACGCCATTCTAACTTGTCACATGGGAGCGAGTGTACGCACTTGACTTGATAGCGGGGTTAACGAGTCGACCGTCCTTCTTCCACTGAACGCGTACTCGTCCGGGGTTCTCCCAATCCCTGGGATGAGACTTGTTCATCTCGTGCAATGTTCCCAGACCGAGACGATTCGTAGCTTCTGCGATATCCTTGCTAAGGGGCCACCAGAGGGACTTTGCGCGAGCAATCCTTCGTTCACCAGTTCCATACGCACGTTTGGCATCGATGTAAATTGGGTAGACACACGTCCATCTAAATGGGTTGCCGTAATTGTCGTTTCCCGAATAGATAAGCGAATTCCAAAAGCACAAAGCACCGAAAAGAGAGGGGGAAGGAAGAGCCTGAGCACGGCAGCTCATACGCGGCGAGGAATCGCCAAGAAACGAACGCACTTCTTATAAGTAGGATCCTTTACTTCTCCGTCAGTTTCCCTACTTCTGAATTGGGGTTGTGAGGGAGAAGCTGGTCCTGCCCTGGGTGGGAATGTGTCTGAGACATCTGAATCATCTTCGTCGTCTGTCAATGACTCCAGGATGGCTCCCCGTGTCCCCATGTTTGCAAGTGGACGTTGGGGGAGCGGGAGCTCGGTGTCATCGTCGAATTCTTCTATGACTGCTGCTCGTCTAGACATGGCGAAAGTTTGCGATAGTGGTTGTCGTTGGTCAAGAAGGCTGAGCAGAAAAGCGCTGACTCTACTACGGCGTCTTCTACCTTCCTCCTCGACATCCACGTCCGAAACACGACATACAGTCTCTATTTATCTGTATGAGGTCATTTACGACCAGACTAATCCTTGCGTATGTCAGTCATCAATAAGAGTCGTCGTTATGTCTGTACTAAATGTCTCTTGGGAACAGCCTTCTCACGTTCTGGCTTCTATTCGTATTATGTGTTTCTGGACAGCAGGAACAACCTTATGATGCACCTCCCTCAGGAGACACACATAATGATACTGCACAGTTGATATGTGTCCCATTCGGAACATGCGAACCATGTCCAGACGATGCTGTACGTACCTTTCTACTTAATTCATTTCTACCCACCGCTTCAACCAATATCCCAACAGCTCCATGAACCCTTCTGCCAACCCTTCGGCAACCGAAGACTAATGCACTGCTACCCCGCATCATCCACCAACACAAACTCACACGAAAACCCGTCAGGCTCAGCCCACGACGTTAGTTCTCATCAAGGTGAAACACCAGGATGGGAGTCTTGCGGACGAATAGTAGAGAAAGAACGCGCAGACTTCTACGAGTTCTTCCTTTGCAACATCGTCATCGCAGCTATTGCAGTATTTGTTGTATTCGCTCGATCGAAACGACTGCAAGCGATGCAGGCGAGACAGTTGGCTGCGAGGATAGGTTTGACGAGAGGGACGCCTGGGGGATGGGTGAATGGATGATGTTAGGTTTGCTTATTGCACTATGGTATGTGTGGTCATATATAGACTCTTTCCGAGTAGGTGGCTGATGGTAGTATAATTTGTTAAGGTACTATTGTATTATACCCATGATATAATTTCATGATTTGGTGTTTGACACATCATTAATTCGAGTCTACGGTGAATATGTGAATTGATGGTGGTCGTCCCTCTGCACTACGATAACTCGGAATATGGATCATCGTAACAACTCTTGTCCTGGTTTTAACCATTTGTTGGCTCCAAATCACTCATCTCCAAATTGCCCTCTATTCTATTACCTGCTTGCGCTATTCCGAACTTCAAATATTCATCATAGGCATGGACCCTGGTACTACTCTCGCAACTTGGGGCAGTGCTTTGTCCCTTATCTCGAACGCGGCAACCAACAAAGCACAAAATATTCAAGCAAGTCCATCATCCGAGTTGGTGTTCATAATCACCTAGGCCCCCCACTAACCGCCTGTTGTCGCGCTATGGGCTTTGGTCGGCAGCTGCCGATAACGAATGTGGGGAAAAGAACATCAAAAATACCAAGCAATCATCCATTATTCATGGCGGGTCCCTTCGAACTGAGACATACGGTATATGTCACGATATAGGCTAAACGACTAAAAGTCTAAAAGCCAAAAATGCTTTCCTACGCTGATTGCTTTGATATGATTCGGAATTGTAGATCGTGCTGGACTGGGCTTCGTCGACGTCGAGGGTGTGATGGCTTTATAGCTTCGTGTACGTCAACTCACCGACAAGATTCGGTGTGAGATGGTGGGACCAGTTTTGGAACCTACTTCTATACCGACTTGAGGTATATAGAATGGATATTCTCGTCAGTCTCAACTCCCAGCATAACCCTCCACTGTTCCTGTCGACATCAATACGAATAACGACCTCGTGCAGATACCACGCGATATATCCGTCCAAGTCACCTCTTTCATCTATCTGAGACGACTCCCCCAGAACGTTTTCGAAACCACGCAGACCCATACAATAGACGTCATTCCTTTGTCCTCACCCTGCAAAGCACGATGCCGTATTGAGTACGAGTGTCGAAAGCACACTGACCCATACAATAGACGTCATCGGCCGGTAGGGCACGATACCGTCGAACCGTACTGAGTATGAGTGGCGTGAAGTCCTGACTGACTTGCCTGACAACTCGAAGAACCCATTGGGGCCTTCCTTTTCAACGTTTATTTAACCTTAGTATCAAGTATCACAACCTTACACCAACAGGTGACGAAGCTGAGAAACAGCTTGAACCCAAAACCAAAATTAATAAAGTCGAGTGGCGTCCCCGCCGACCGTCGAGCGTCCTAGGATTTCATACAAAAACTTCATTCGGGTGGTCACTTCAAAGCTGTGAAGCTTCACCTAGTACATGTCATCATCCTGACACACTTCTTAGGCTGTCCAAACCCAACCACCCCAGCTTACAGGTAAAAGTACGCATCATCCAACTTCCCCCGGCCCTACACCCACAACCATCGTATATACGTAGGTGGGGGAACAGGAACAAGCACCTCTGCCTCTAGTGAGGAGAGAAAAGGCAAAAGCCGGATCTAAGGGTGGGAGAAGGCCAATCCGAATTGAGGAACGTCAACGTTAAAATCCATATCTATAAATACCTCAAGGCTCATCGGAGCGATACATGAGGACGAGTTGCTCTCGGCGGAACTCGCCAGGGCTCTCTGATCATGAGCAGAGCAGCTCCGATTTGACACCGGGGGAGAAGCTTACAGTTGAAGGTGATGAAGTGGGGATGACGAAGCCCAACACCTGCCGAGATTGAGATTTCGACGGTGCTCGCGGGACTTTATGACAGTGGGGTAAGTAACGGACATAACATAGAGTCAAAGACCGATATCGACTAATGCCGAGGCTGGTCATTATAGAGTGCGAGGGAGCGTGGATTACTTTCCATGCAAGCTGCATGAGGAATCGTACCACCAGCAGACATCATGGGGTTAATTTTGTTGTGTCAGGACCTGTCTCGGTGCAACTAATCGTAATCCTCAGATCTTCCCAGATCTTCCCCTCCCCATCTCGACTAATTATAAGCCTCAGGCTAGTAAGCTTACGAAGCTTGAGTGTGCAGGGAGGGGGGAGAAGAGCCAAGAGATGTCGATGAGATCTGGCGGTTCGGAAAACCGGGAGAATCATACCCATCCCGGGGCGCTATAAGGAACGTCATAACGTCAGAAATGAAAACGTTGCATGGGAAGGTGCATGGGTAAATCGGGGCCAGAAGAGAAGAGAGAGCGAGGACACAGCAAGGGGACAAGCCGCAACGGCATCATACAGTAGACAGATGGAGCTGCTGCTGAATGACAAGAGATGAACAACGCAGATATCCGGATGGGCGTGCTCTATACCGTAATACGTCTATTCCATGTTGTTTTCATTTTTAGGTGTGGTTTATTAAAATGGAATAGATGGACTTTGATTAGAGAGATAGCGGCGACCAAGTGCGACTCCGACGACTCAGCCTGGGTGTCTCGGGTGGGTGCAAGTTGCCTTATGCCTCGTGTAATGATGAGCACGAGAAACCACCTGAAAACACCTAAGGTGGTTAGAGTGTGTCGCTTATAGTTTGCTTACAATGGGGGAGCAGGGTTGAGGACTACATGAGGGACGAGGGAAATAATGTTCATTCCTCGGTACATTGTTGCTCACTGGCTGAAGGAAAGGTGGGGAGGGGAGGGGGACACACACGCCATGTAGAGTTCGAGCACAGAATGTATAATATCTTTCCCAAAGCCAACAAAAACGATGACACAAGCTGCGGATCCATCCCTGGGTCATCTCCATGAGATCTCGGGAGAACCACTGGTCTAAAACGACCTGAAAATCGTCCTCGCCTTAGATTTGGAACCAACCTGCATGGGAATAGGCGTGCATATGACAACGGCTGACAGCATTCATTCGACTCATGCATCCCAGATAGCGGTTGAGATTCCAGCCTAACCGTGTTGGGAGACGGGAGGGTTTGATGAAATGACGGCGAGGATGCTGCGAGCCGAAGGTGCGATAAGGAGATGAAAAAGAATATATATCTGAGATCCGGAGAATCATGGGATGACGAGGGCACAGTGGGTCATTTCCATGTGGAGAAAGAGGGTGGTTTCCGAGACAAGTGGGGGACGCTAGCCAACGATCCGATGATTGCGCGACGCTTTCAGTTCTAATTTGACTTCGTGAGAATGGGAGGTGGGAAGGGATAGTGGTCTCGACACTGAAAGATCGTAGTCCCTCGCACAAGTTGCTTTGCCCAAGCATCATTATAAGCAACACATGATGTTTCCTACACAAAGCAATCAGCACAAGCGCAAAGCTGCAAAGCCAAAATGGCTACCAAGGCTGCTGTGGGCAGATTAAGGGTTTAGGGCCGCCCTTGCGATGAGATCTGAATGAAACGCCGCATGTCTGCGCACGGACAAAACAAAAAGGACACGCCTGGATTCTGGCACGTGGCCATGCGGTTTCGAAGATCGTCTTCGGTTGCCGGAGTTGTGCCTTGTGAGTGAAAGCAGCACTGCATGCAATCAAAATTGACCGGATGCCGCAGCGTGGGACGCTTTCATCAAAGCAGTGCTGCCAACATTAGCTCCTTCCTGATGATGCATCCCTGGCGATTTCGACAGTCCCGATCTCAGAACACGATCTGCCATCAGACGTGCAGAAAAACAGACTTTAGGTAGCCGCACCCAGCATCTGGAACGCTCAGAGGGAGGCCAGCCAGGGCACATCATATATAATGAACTCTCCCCCCGGTCCTCTCCCTGTCTTCCAAGCTCCCAAGCACATCTAGCATCTCTTTCCCCCTCCCTGTTTCCCCCTCCCCTGCGAAACAGTCCCTCACCCGAGTCATACCCTACCATACCCTGCACATCACAATGCCTGCCTACTACCATCAATGCCCCTCGCCTAAGCGAGTTGCTCACCAACAGACCTTCGAAAAGGTGAGATCACCCTTTGTCCGCAGATCCCCCCATTTGCTGACGTTATGCCAGAAGCAGTCTCGCACGACCAAACAAGTCACCAACTTGAGCCCCGTCGTCGTCTCCCAGTTGTCCATGATTGGGCGCATCCGTCCCCACTCCTCTCAACAACAACAACAACAACCAACAACCCCTCCCCTCCCATCATCCCCCCTCCTCTTCACCCCATCGAGCGCTCCTCGTCCTCATCCCCATCCTCAATCCCCTCACTCTCCTCATACCCTTCCTCATCATCACGTCTCTCATCATCAACCACCCCATCAACAAAAGCCTGTCTACATCCCAGGACGCGGCTCATCCGCCCTCTATGATCCCCGAGACACCATCACCCTCCCTTCTCCACCTCATCATCAATCCCAAAACCTACATCCCTCCGCATGGTCTCGACCATCCCCGGTCCACTCCCACGATGATCACGATTCAGACTCCGATCATACCTTAGACTCAGATTCCGAGGATTCCTCGTTCGACTCGTTCTCTTTACTTCAAACTCCACCGGCGCGTCCGAGTTCGCCGTGTCCTTGGACGTTGGCTCCTTGTTTGAAGACGGTGCCGTTGCCCGATGTCGAGGTTTATCATGAGGATGTGATTCATCATGTGAATGTGTGGGAATTGTCGACGTTGTCGAATTTGGCCCATTTGAAGATGGTTTCGTGAGGGGTTTGTTGTGGGTTTGGACTATGTGGACGGTTTTCTTTTTCTTTTTCTTCTCTATTCTCTATTCTTTTTTGGTTCTTTTCTTTTCTTTTCTCTTTTCTCTTTTTCTTTCTTTTCTATCTTTGGTCTGTCGCTCTACTCTAGTAGTATTATGGTTTCCATCACAGTTGATACGCTGATACGTTGATCGCTCGTCTCCTACTGTACATGTAACATTACTATTTCTTTCTTTCTCACTATCAAGGAATACGAAAAATATAGCACCTAACAACACGAATCTAGCTCCTACACAACAAATCCCACTCCTTGAATCTCTGAAAACATAAAGATATCGTCTGATTAAATGATCTCACCGAATAAGTTTAGTAAAGACAGAACTAAAAGCCGCACTCCGGTCCGCGTACGCTCCACTTGCGACCTTCATAATCCATTCGGGCGACGCTTTGCTTATCTGGCTGTCCCTTCGATAGCTGATGAAATAGTCCACGAGGACTTGTGTGACATCAGGGTAGCTACGCATCATCGAACCAGTTCAGTGTGAAGGACACAGTTTGAAGGATATTAGGGACACTCACGTAGTACCGACGAGTGAAAAGAGCTCTGGAAAGATGATGGTAGGGTGTAGCTGAGCTCTCAAATTGCCCACTGCTAGACGCTTGACATCCTCAAGCTCGAGCTAAATCCCCACTGACTTAGCGAGACAAATCGTGGAGCAATATTGTATACAAGATGAACTTACCAGATGTGCAAGCCTATACATGGACTTGGGGGAACAATCAAACAAAGAACGAGTGTGACGTCGGTTCAGGCTTTGGAGAGGTGCGAACGAAGTTTCTTTGGTTCCAAGATATCGAATCATGCTGAGCCATCTATAAACAACTTGTAATCAATCTCAGAGGAAATCTGAGTAGGAAATCGTACATACGTCGCATATGCGAAACCGCGGATGATGACTATCCGACCCTCTCGTACCCAATCTTTGCATGCTGGGGGCTCAGGGCTTGCTACTTCCTGGAGCCGTGTTGATTGGTGTCAATTACGATTCTTCATAGTAATGAGCAGCATTTGGATGCAACTTACAAACGGGATCGGAGGCACCTCGTATTCCATGGAGGCGACGGGGCGACGGGCTGTCTCTGAAGGGACGCTAGATGAACATGACTGTTTTGAGGAGAAGAAGTGTCAGCAAACGACCATTCGTTTCAAGAGTCGAGTGCAACTCACACCGGAATCATCGGACTCGTCGCTCGTGGAGATGAATGTCGGGCCTTTAATATCCTTAACACCTTGGATGGGTTTCATTGGAGGAATAATGATTTCTTCAGGGATAGGAAGAACTTCTTCCTCTTCCTCATCAAGATCACTATCTGAATCGTATTCATAATCGTCGATGGCATTCACTTCCCCTTCAGGGAACCCCCCATCGAGCTTTCCGAACTTCCCCTCTTGGAATTTCCCAGAAAGTACTATATCACTCAAAAAATTAGGATGCATTATCGTGCATGAAGCGAGGGAGAGGGTTCTTACAAGTAGCAAAATATGGCGATGCCGAGATCAACATCTTGCTAGAGGCATAAACCGGTCGAGGTTTATGGACCTTGCCCGTAGATAATGATTTACATGAATACAGATAGAAGACCGTGTCGATGAAGTACCCCTCCACGAGGGATGTTTCGTAGGCAGTATTCAATTCCATAGTATTAGCGATAAGAGGTATCAATGCTTTGTATCAACGGGACTTCGAGAGCGGAAGCTTGTATTTAGCTTGCGTTGACGCAGTCCTGGGGTACAAAGTGTGGGAGAGACGGAGGACTCCCAGGAGCTGATGGGGTGGTCTCTTATATGTGAGAGCCCTGTGTATATATGGATCGGAAATCGTCAGGTGAGATACATCCTGACTGCGTGTCTTATCCCATGATGATGGCGATACAAGGTTTAGGAAGAGATGTACCGTGTTGATTGATATTTCGAGAAAAGGAAATTAGACATCTGGCGTTTGGGTGAGAGGGAATGTCATACATACGTTGTGTTATGACGAAACCGATGATTTTACTGACCTCTTTGTATGGAATGAGTATGCCCGACACGATTGTAATCTCATTGCCAAGACCCGAGGTACCAAAAATATCGCTGAAGTTTTTAACCCTTCGCAAGGCAACTCCGTGGAATCTTATGACCAAGATTATAGGAAGCCGTAACGCTTAAAGGTCGCAGTCCATCGGCAGCACTTCCCCAGTCGAAGCAACTAAGTAACACATGTCATTATCATCAATTTGAATATGACTTAGTCAATCCAAATACAGGTCACGAGCACTCACCTATCGGCGGCAGCCGAGAACGAGTCTAAGGCAGATGTTAGAATGCCGAGGAGAATTGTCGCCTAGCCCAATCAGTGATCGCAGCTTTGAGTCTTCAGCATGAATGGACAGATGTCAATGCAGAAAGATGGCATATCACGACTACAGCGTGGAAGGGACACAGCAGTGGAGGAGGAGCGTCCCGAACTTCACGACATTGGCCTTATTCAACAGCGCAGAATGTTGACTGTATTAAAAATTATAATTGCGGTAAGGATTGCGAAACAATATTTTTGACACGGTTGTTCCTTTGTGGCGAACAAGCATCGAAGAACGTATTCTGTGGACCATCACATAGAGACTGCATTCTTTATGTGTACTTCTTGTTGCCCACATGATAACGATTCAAGCATACCTTCAATGTCGCTTTAAATTAGCCTCGGACAACTTCGTGAAAGATGAGTAGAGGCTGACTCATGTAACTTACTTATCATGAAGGCCTATGGACGACTTAAACGTCCAAGATCGGCACGATCAAACCTGCGTCTTCCACGAACGGAAGACACAGCGTGTTTGTCTTGCGGATCTAGTAGTGTGGCCCAACAAAACCTTGATCGTGAACGACCGTTATCATGCATGTTCTTAAAGCCAATCATTCAGCAAACGCACAGCACTGTGAGTCTGAAAAGAATTGTGCTCACCCATTGCTCCAATAATGCATATGGTGAGAGGAATAGCTGACATCTCATTAAATGACACGTCGGCGGAAAGTGTACATGACGATACGCCCGGTTAATCGATATCTGTAAAGCAGTAGGGATAAGTCTTCGAGCTGCGGATGGGAAAGTTTAGAAAACAAGCGCAGAGTGGGTGACAGTGACTATCCCCACGTGTATTGTCACTCACCGGTTCCGAGATGATATCTATTTGAAGCCCACTTTAGAGAGCCATGCCCCTCATCTACTTTACCCTCTCCCCTCTGCACCCCTCTCTCCCAACCTTCCCTCCTACCTTGCTCATTACACCTCTACCTCTACACTGCGAGCAGAGCTCTTCTCCACCACTTCCAACCTTCTTACCATATTCTCGATGTCCTCTGGGTTTAATCCCACCAGAGCACGCGCTCCTCACAGACAGCAGGCGGACCACATCTGTAACCGCAACGACGGCACCTGCACCTGTAGGAGGCATCCATATGCAATGGTGAGAGTTAAACCAATCCGCAACACGATGTTTACTGACCCAACTCATTATAGACCCCGACCACCTCGACCACAACCACGAACGGGATGAGATTGCTCTCACCCTTGCCCGACTTCGTCGTCGGTTCCTCTCGGGACATTTTCTATAAGCCAATTCCTCAGTATGAGAGAACGAGGGAAATGCAACCTCGACGAGGGGATAGTCCCGGCGTAGTCGACTATACCCACCAAAGGACATCATCGTCGGCGCCTATACCCATTCCCCGGCGACAACCTCCCCGCACTAACCGAGCCAATGCATACGAGTTGTTGGATGGATACACATCCAACAATACGTATGACACGGGCACAGTGTCATACACCCCCCCTTCCCTCACTTCGTCGACCCCATCGACCTCATGGGACTCCGTGTCGTCCTTTGGGATGCCCAGGACTCCACCTTCATCACGGTTCGCATTCCCACCTTCGTCGGCGGACAAGAGTCCCGACAACGACGAACTGGCAGAAATGGAAGGGGACGACAACATCTTCGATCGGAGGGACACCGGATACGACGAAGGGCTGGATATGAGCGTCAGTGGTAGGCCTTGGGGGGAACGGGTACAGCCCCCTGCAGCCCCGCGCCTACGCACCATTCCGCTGCCACCAGTAACAACTGTATACAAGCCTCGCAGGTAGCGCGAGTGACCTATAAACGGAGAAGATGTTGGACGTTCGATGGATCATGACTATAGTGTTTATCATTAACACTCACCTATGCGCTCCCGTAACACCGATCGTTGACGATGAGCTGTCGTTATCTTGTACTACATACCTACCTCATTGTAACATATACGCTTGTCCTCGTGACATTTGCTTTGAATTGAATCAATTATTATCTGGAACCATACAGAATTGTTCGTAAGTGCGCCATGAGTCTGATCCACGAGTAGAAAGATCAGTAAGCAAGCGTATACATAGTTCAAGGTTAGACCTGTCTCAAAGATAAGGGAAATGCGCTCCCGCAGCCAGATAGAAAAGTATATTATATGTTTTCAGGAAGACCAGAAAGTTGGTTTGAATCATGTCAGCCACAAATATGCGAGGGAGAGCATCCTGAAGTACTGGCGTGGTGAGTGTGGAGAGGAAACCTATGGAATTTAAGCGCTTAGCATGCACGCTATCTTATAGTGACCTGCTAACGGTATTAGGTCCATCTTCAGGTTTGCAATATGGGGTGTTATTCATTGCTCGCATGTAGTGAACATGTAATTTTATTTAAAAAAGGTCTATATACATTGGAGCCCATGGCCAAAACAGCACACATTTCGTTCAACAATGGCACCGGCCGCCGTGGCGTGCTTGAATTGAAGGAACATACAAAAATCGTATCGTTCAGATATGTATTCACTCAGGTCGACAGTGGCTTTTATGCCCTAGAAGCTTATTTCATGTAGTATGTCGTGTCATCAGCCGTGTCGAGCTGAGACCTGAGAGTATGGAGCCAGCCGCATGGTGTCATACCAAATTAGGAAGTCGAGAACGAAACTACGAACATTCATTCTCAATGGTAAAACCGTAAAAGTATACAAGAATTTTACCCATATGGATAAGTTGAAACTACTGAGCGGATGATTTGATCGACTGTTTAATGGACCCTTGAATGTCAGCCAACTTATTCTAATCTGAACAGCTTGCCACTGGCAGTACGTTCGGGTTTTGCAGCCACAAGCTGATGATCTTTAGGAGAACAGTACTACCATGAGCAAGTTCTCCCTCAGACACTTTGGCTATCCAGAGAGGTAGGGTTTCTAGAATGCGTTGAGATTTCCCTTGATTGGAAAGATAGTCAGTTTGCACTTCCGCTACTTCATCATACCTGTGTGCCAAGTCAATATAAAGTGAGCATGGTGCTAGACAAGGCCATTTACGTTGACGTGAATCGGGAGAAAAATTCTTCCAAGATATTGTCTGCGGTAAGTTGAGATTTTATGTTTTGAACGGCGTGTGATCGTAACCATTCGAGTTGAAACTGGTGGATAAAGCTGAGGTTCATCATTATATGGGTTAAGGGAGATGATCTTACCATATCTGCAGCTCTGTAAGCTGACTTGGGTGAGCATGGGGTAACACCCGAATAAATCTTCTCCAGGGAGCTGTGGGAAAAGCGTGGTTTGCCAGATGATTTGAGAGGTAAGAATTCAGGAGTTTCCATTATCAGGTAAGAAACGATGGACCGTAGGCTGTGAAAGTTTGAGGGTTTATATTATTCCTAACAGGAGCTTTGGTGCTTACGTCAAGAATGCAACACCAGGAATCAGTATTGTACGGCCTAATCGTACAGTGCGACTAGTAGGGAAATCGTTACCCTTGGCTTGTAAAGTGCTGACAGTCGGGGGGTCAACCGGTGTCTATAGAGATTGGGTAATTAGCATCAGAAGTCCAAACACTTTTTTCCAAGAAATAATAACCTTGGAACCCTCGGTAAGTTGATCTACAACATCGCGCGACTTCTCATCCTCAAAATCATCCTCTGATATTGACTCTAAATCGCTGTCGCAATCATAGTCATAATCTCGGGTGAAAGAAGGCTTATCTGCGGGGAAGCCTGCATCGATATTGGTGACTGTTTTCTCGATGAAACTAGAAGAAAGCACTAGATGCTCTATTGTGAGTCCTGCACGTGGAACATGTTCATAATACAACTGACGAGATCGAAAATAGCTTGAATGGAATTCCAAGATCGAACTGTTTGCGTAGACTGGTCGTGGTTTACATACAGTACCGGATGTTGTTTTGCACGAGTACGCGTAGAGGACGACATCATAGAAGTTTCCGTTTGTAACACCACGGATGTACGCTGTTTCTATAATCTTTTGGGATGACGCCGCTGCAAGTGGTGTCGACTTCGGTGGAATAGGTTGAGTCGATGGAATCGATGGACTCGATGATTTCGCCGGTGCTTGTTTCTTGCTCATGCTAATCTGCAGTTGCCGAGATAGAGTGGGGGACTTAGGAGAGGGGAGGGCTGTTTGACCATAGGATCTCAATATAAGGTAAAATACATTTTCGTCACGCTGCCTCCGCATGCTTGTTGAGGCATCTCACGAATGTCGGCCTTGGCGCTTCTAGGCGGAGAGAAATTTGCCGTCAGTCAGATGTTAACGGAATGTGGAAGCTGATATACCTAATGGGCAACCTAAACGACTATTCGGTGGGCGGGATACAAACATTTTGAGCATTAATCTCGACAGTCTTTAGTAAACGGACATTCATTTACTCACAAAGAAGTTTTAGTGCCACTCGCTTTCCGATGGCGAGGACCATGTTGAACGTAATAATATATGCCTAAGCAGTATGAGTTATCGGGGTCATCATCCTCCGTCTGCCATTTTTGACCACACGTACGTTGAACATTGGCTGCGGGCAACGGTCCATATCCTTGCATTGGGGCACTTGGCGGAAGTTGAGAAGAACAAAGAGTCGAATTTAATACCTATTTTCTTGCGCCCATTGTTGCATCCTGTAAGGAAATACGGCCCGCTTCCAGTAGTTAACTTTTTTACCAGGAGCGGACATGATCAACGGTACGGCACCAATTTTGAGATCTGACTAGATCTGACTGCCGATGAAATTGAACGAGGTTTCTCTGTAATCCAAGGTAAGATCAAGAGGCCCTAATCGTGAGGTCAGAACGCTCCGTAATTTCAAGTGGCAAAGGAACTACCGAGAGAATAGACTGTCGAGAAATATAAATATAAATAATATTATAATGACAAGGCTTCATACCTTGTGGCATCCGGATTACATTGGCGATATATCCAAAGGCTACTTTTGCTTGCTGGGACACTCGGTACGTCGGATAACCTAGCCCTTAAAAATAAGCTCAACAACATCGATATAAGGAACGAGTACCTGTATTAGGAAGGGTCTGTGCCCGAAAGTTTGGATATGCTGCATCGTGCCCTGCCGCGCGGTTTGGTAGAGTTGATGGGAGAGCACGGCTAATTGAGGGGCAGGCCGAGATGACGACGGAGCTTTCTTCAGATACATACGAGACCGGTCAGAGTGGCAAAGGAGAGACAGCATGAAAGGTGTATATATACCTAGCCTTGTTTCAAGCATGGATCGCGTCTCGCGCATCCACATTCTGGTCGTACTCGCTCCCAGCAGAAATCCATCAAACAACAAGCCTTATTTCCCCCGCTTCCGCAGTTAACGTTACCTTCACAATGAATGCATACACACAACCCTCCGCGCTTCCCCTGAATGTCAGGTGCTTCGGGGACGTCATGGGTCCACAGGATATCGGGAATATGGTAATTGTCGAAATGCCATGTCCACATTCAAGGTTCTTGACATTCTTCTCATAGCTGGACGTTTATGCGTTGCCACTGAACCCACCGCTCGAGAATATAAATTCTCCGCCGGCGACACCGTACATGAAGGCAATCCCCCTACCATGCGAGAAGCGCATCCCACCATCTTCGCTGAAACCAGCCAGCCACTCGGCCCATTAACCATATCGAGGGGAGAGTCGATACGAGGTCAACAGGTGTTTCTGTCCAATTTTTATTTTTATTTACCATACCCCTAGCAGCTATGATCAGGCGGACTCATGGTCTCTCATCACGATAGTTGTATCAGATACTCTACCTCCTCCCAACTCGCCGTTCAAATTATATGATTCTTCTTTATTGATAATTGCCACATTCGAGTTTCGAGCAGTTTGAGGTTTAACGAGAACTCAAGTCTGACACATTCCAATTTCCTGATGGGCTTAACAATCTGAAAGCCATCAGTGTACTAGTACAAACATTGCATAAACCTCACTCACAAATTTTTTTGCTTGTAACTTTGTGGCTGCACCGTGACGAGCCTGAGCAGACTACCGTACCGTCATCGTTCGAGTTGAGCTTGAAAGTTCACCATGAAGCGCTTCCAATATTTGCTTAGTCAGCAGCTTTATACGTATGCTGCAGAGCTTTCGTGATTAAATTGCCGCACTATCAGCTTTTACAATTCGAAACATCGTTACATGGGAACAATGGTGTTCATTCTAGGCTTGTTTGACAGATAGTCCGCTGGTGGGCGGCCATGCTCTTGTTCGTTCTCACTATATCACCTAGTAGTGACCATTGGAGGGCCCCATCTTGCACCTATGAAGTGGTGAGTCAAAGAATCGTTTCACTAGCTTACTGTCGTCACAAATCCTTATTTGGGTATAGGCGATCCGTATTACGACGTGAGTCGACATACGCTCCGGAAAGAGAACCCCTTGAACAGATTGAGAAACGATTGAAGGATGCCGAAGAGAAGAGAACTAAAGTCTTCCGTACCTCGCTAAGACAGCTCGAGTTCGATTTCCTACAAGGAGAATCCGATAGAAACTTCCCCGAGAAGACGAGGCAGCTAGAGTTTAGTAAAGCTCAATCTGAACGGCGAGAGAGGTTCACATCTGACGATGCTCGCCGACTTACGCTGTATAAAGAAGCTGATGCAGAACAAGAGAAGCTATCTCGTGCATCCGAGGAACGACGTGTTGGTACATTTGCCAGTGTCCAGAGTAGTCGTAAGACTACGATGCGCGAATGTTTTGATTCTCAGCAGAGGCAAAATGACTGGATCATCGCTTCTATCAAGGCCTTGTACTCGGAAGGTCACCAATCCCGAGAAATAGTTTGCAAGCAAACCTTGGATACGGTGTCCAAGGAGTTTTCTTTATTCCTTCGATCAGTCCAGGACTCCTATTCGATCGCACATTCCAACAGGCTTGGGTGTATACAGAAGTCATCTCACTCAACCCATAATCCGCTCTATGATGAAGGTGGTCTTCAATGGAATATAGAGGTAAATTCATTTATTTCCCATATTGTAAATTGCAGATGCTGACATCACAGCAAGGCCGACCCTGCCACACATCGACCGCACCGTGGTCATTCAGGCGACAGCACCTTGTGTTCTTCAGAGTACAGGCGCTCCCTAAATTCTCGTCGCGAAAGTGCTCGATTAGTCCTACCGCAGGTTTCTCGAATTTTTGAGACCTCTGATCATGAAAGTGGCGGGTCTTTGGTAACATCCGATCCACAAAGTGCGGACCACAACGCTGGAAACCAGGACGATGCTCCAGAATACTTTGTTCCTGTACAAACACAAACACCCGCGTCCAGCTCTTCCAATATATTTTCTGAACCCAACAACGAGGTCGATCATCATCCCCTCTCGGCTCGCTCTCAGCTACCTCCTACTGAAATATCTCTCCCACCATCTAAAATAACTCACGCTGACTACGACCATGATGCTCAAATTCTCGCTCTCGTGGCTAATTCTGAAGTGCTTTTTCATCAGAACAATGCCCAGAGGGACAAAGATTGGGATAAAGCAATGAAAGAGCATGAAGAGGTCTTTCGTGCGTCAGAAGCCAAGCGAGCAGCTGCTATGGACCATCGTGAAGAGGAGCTCGACGCAGCCGAACGGACCTTCGAGGAGAGATTCAATGCTAGAGCAGCCTACTTCTCGGCGCAATTTGAGGACAAAGAAGAAAGTCGGAATGGGGCTGAAGCCCATAGAGACAATGAATTCAGGGCACTGCTTGACGTTTTCACGAGAGGCCTTGAGCAATTATCCTCGTCATTTTCTGCGCAGGTTATAGCATTAGGTGATGCGGAAAACCGTACCTTCGTGTCGATTCAGCAACAGCCCCGTACGCTTTTCAAGGAGATGGAACGACTTATTTTGGATACCCGGCAAGAGTTCAATAATTCATTTATTGAATTCCTCCAAGAATATGGGTTCAAAGCCACCGAACTCTCGATACCACCATTATCCTCTTCCCCTATCATCGAGGAAGAATATCTTGAACCATCTCATATCAATCCCCAGAAATCTCCCCAAGTTCCTGTTATGAATAAGACTTATGATCAAGCCGTCTCAGTTCCGGAAGGACGTCCAGGGCCCCTCAGATCTCCTGTGAGTTCTTCAGTTTCGCATGTTAAGGTATGAAAATTAAATTTGATCGATAGATCCGAGTTGCTAGGCTGTCTACTCCAAAAACTCAGCCGGAATTGCCTCCATCCAAGACTCATCCCGAACGATCAAGGACGTTAGACCTACCACAAATAAGGACCCAACCACAAACGCAAGTCACACTACAAACACACGATGTGGATGTATTTCTTGAAACAACCTGGTTTTATTTTACCGAGGCAGAAAAACGGCGGCGCGTAAAGACCACTTACGAGTTTCAAAAGTGGCATGATGAGTTCGCACTCAACGAACGTAAACGACGAAGAGATTTTGGTATGCAACAGGCACGACATCAGACACGAGTTAAGCAAAGGGAAGAGCACCAATCTTCCACCTTCTTGGATAGCCAGGATAAACGGGCGAAGGAGTTTCAGTCCGGTGAAAGTATCAGGGAGAATACTTTTTGGATAAAGGAGACAAATCGATCGCATGAATGGGACACCACTCGGCAGCACGAAACGACACTTGACGGTAGAAGGAAGGATGCGCTTCGAGATGCTCGGGATTCAGAATCCGAACGTGAGATGGACTTTGTTGGTTGGGCAATCGCTGTGCAAAAGAATTTTATGAGGAGGGTCATGGTGTGGAAAGGTGACTTTACTCATGACGAGTCGAAGAGGGTGAAAATTTTCAAAGAGGTCTCGGGGATTGACCCGGTTGACAAGTAAGTCCGTAGATGCCAGTAGGTACTCATGAATGCATACGCAGACTGTGGGGACTGGAATGCTTGCATGGGTTTGTACATACAACTCGAAGTTGTTGAATTGCCTAAATCAGCCTGAGCTTGACGGAATTGCCAGCACAGCCACTGTCAACGTTACATCGGCTTGCCCGGGCATAAGCTGTTTCAACATACCAATTTAATGCTTTTTCTTAGACTATATCATGCTTTTGCTTCTAATTCTGCGACTCGGAGACATGATGTCGTGCCAGCCGCGATCAATGCGCATCCCACGTTGAAACGGCGAACGGAAAGATAGCTTGCCAGGGAGGACGCGTTTCCTACTCGGCATCGTAATTTGTCGCCGACAACCTCGGATTCCCGATTCCTGATTGAAGTTAGGGTGTAGACTGATCGTGCTTAAAAGCGAGCAACGTGCACGATGGAATACTGTCTCCCTCCATACCCACTCTCCCTTGATTTTACTATAAAAGCGAAAAATCCTATATGAAGTTGATTCTGACAGGAGCTACTGGCGTAGGTAAGTCCTTGCGCAGCAAACAACTCCTAATTTCAACTCCTAACTTACCAATGTACTCTTAGCCGGCCTCAGTATTTATCGTGCAGCTTTGGCCGACCCAGCTGTGACCAAAGTTACACTTCTCCTTCGTCGCGAGCTGCCAAGCTGGGCTGTCTTGCCCGCCAATGCGCAGGAGAAGACGGAGACTATAATTCATACAGATTATGCCTCCTATCCGTCAGAACTTGCAACTCGGCTCGCACAGCATGATGCTTGCATATGGGCTCTTGGCAAGGCCTCTAAAGGCATCTCAGAGCCTGACTACACTCGCCTCACATATGACTATCCAATGGCGTTCATAAATGCTGTCAAAGAAGTCGGGGCTGGTACTACACGTTCCAAGGGAGAAGAATTCAGGATGGTCTACATCAGCGGCGAAATGGCAGACCCAGAGCAGAAAAGTTGGCAAATGTGGGCCCGAGTGAAGGTCTGTCTCAGAGTTTCGCATTCATAGATGAGGGCGCTTTTACTTATAGCCGTGATGATCCTTGTTCTAGGGGCGTGCTGAAAAGGACCTGACCACTTTTGCTCAAACCAATACCGGATTCGCGACCCATATAATCCGCCCTGGATACTTCTTCCCATCCAAGGAGTACCCAGCCGACCGGTTGAATCAGCGTGGCAGCGGAGCTGACTGCGTCGATCGCATCATGTCACCAGTATATTCGACTCTCCTTCCATCTCTCTATACCCCTATTGATACGCTTGGAAAGATCGCAGTAGAACTTGCAAAAGGTCGTTTCAAGGACATCACTCTAGTCAGAAACAGCACTCTACGTGAATTAGGTAGCCAGCTCTAGATATATACCCAGTTTCGCCGCTTTTCTTTATCTGTCCATATGTTCGTTATAATGATATTATATCGGGATCACGGGTTAAAATAGGTATGTGGTACACCATCTATAGACCAGTTCACTGTTGTTTACCACCTCCTAGATTTTATGACAAGGGACTCCTTCGTCTTTGAGATATCTAAGCATTGACCGTCAAAGGTGCGGAGTTTGAATTGACGCCTAGTATTGCCACAGCTTAGGATCTCCCACCCTTTCACATTATAAAGTCAAACTTCTGAACTTCAAAGTTCTAACCGCGTAAAGCTGATTAGGACTCAGAATATCGGTGCTTCCAGTGACATAGCTCCTACTGACGCGTCGTTTGCTCTCCCTACACCTCTAACAACATCAACGCCACTCATGGATGCTGGATTGCCACACAAAAGACCGCGGAGGTCGCCTTCGTACTCTTCTTTATTCGGCGACTCGTCATCGTCGGACGAAGACGAAGTTATTCTGACACATAACAGAAAGCCTATCCCAATCCAGAAGCGTGAAAGCAAGCCTATAGCAAGTCGGCCAGGCCCTAAGATCACGAAGCCAAAGACACATCATACAACTGTGGCCAACGCGCCACCGGTACGACAAAGGAAGATCAATCTCATCTTACCCACGAAAGCCAAGCAACCAACTTCGAGGAAGAGTCGTCCAGTCGAAATTCATGCTAGAGACAAACAGAAGGAGTCTCAACAGACGAGTCAGAGGGTCAGTGTCCCTAGCACGACTCATACCAATGTGGTTCCTGTGAATGTGTGTATCCTTTTACTTGATCTAGACTCACGCTTCTTACAATGACATAGCCTGCTGGGTCGGAAAAGCCCGCAGAGGCAGAACTCCGGAATGGTATTATCAACATTGTACCTGTTAAGAACGACGGAGAACCGAAATCATGGGTCATCCTCACTGGACTAAAAACCTATTCCGAAAACAACTACCTCAGATGCCCCATGAATATATAACACGGCTGATGTATGATTCAAATTCAACGTGCTTGGCTATCGTCAAGCATGGTTTTCAAGTCGTTGGTGGGATATGTCATCGTCCCTTCCCACATCGCGGGTTCACGGAGATCGCGTTCTTTGCAGTCGCCTCTGTAGACCAAGTTAAGGTACGTGCCACGTTGACCTCACGTCGAATAGAACTTATTTCGGATGTTTCTTTCTAGGGCTACGGAGGAATGCTTATGAATCACTTCAAGGCTCACATACGTCAGACGTATCCTACGATAAATCGTTTCTTGACATACGCGGACAACTATGCCGTAGGTTATTTCAAAAAGCAAGGTTTCACGAAAGAGGTTACGCTGGACCCATCTCTCTGGATTGGGTATATCAAAGACTATGACGGAGGGACTATTATGGAGTGCACGATGTTGCCAAAGGTGGATTACCTGAGAATAAAGGACATCATTCATGCACAACGGGAAGCAGTGATTGACAAAATCACAGAAAAGTCAACATCGCATGTCGTCTATCCTGGTTTACGTTGGTGGAAAAAAGGCAGAACGGGACCTATTGATCCTGAACATGTCCCTGGTCTCCGTAAGTATTCTCTTGATGTACAATTTTAACCTTTTTATTGAGACGTTATCGTCTTGCAGGAGAACTTGGCTGGTCACCAGCAGTAGCGGCCTTGTAAGTTCAGAGATCCTGTCTGCTGAATTTCAATCTAATAATTCTGGAAACCAGAACGAAGCGTCCTGACCCACATGACGGGGAACGTGTGACCATGAAACGACTTCTCGCTGAGCTTGAAAGACATCCGAAGTCATGGCCATTCATGCAGCCAGTGAATCCTGACGAGGTTCCGGATTATTACAATCACATTCAGAAGCCAATGGGTAAGTCCCTGACGTGTTTTCGATATGTTCATGTAACACCACAAATTAATCCATGGCTCTTAGACTTTTCCACAATGGAACACAAAATCGAGACAAACCAGTATACCACTCTAGACGGTTTTATTACAGACGCAAAGCTTATATTCTCCAACTGCAAGTGGTATAACGGACCAGATACAGTATATCATAAAGCCGCAATCACAATGGAGAAGTTCTTTAAGGAACAGCTATCTCTATTGAAGGGTACTGGGAAACGAAAGAGGGAAAACTGATTGGTCTTCGTTATCAAGTGTTATCATGTATCAAACACCCCATACTTAGTTTATACCTCTAATTGTATTAGTATCATTCATTCTTGTATCACTTGCCATATAATATTCGCAGGCAGCCTGGCTAAGGATGGTTGAACCTGGACCTTCTAATGGTGAATGATCACATTATTCGAATATACGATATCTACAGTTGTATGTTCTAACAAAGCAGAGGCTTCTATTGCACTGCATCTATTTGCGTTGACCATCTACGCACGACGCATGTCAGAAATCGATAATAAGACATTCTATCAAAATGAGCACTCACAAGCCTTGGTAGCCCACTTGCCGTCGCCGACAATGACATTAGCAGGGTTCTGCGCCTGACCCTTGAAGTAGTTCTCAAGGATCTCCTTGGTACCCGCAGCATAACGAGCCTGAGCATCGAGAGTGGTACCCGAGTAGTGAGGAACCATGCCATTTCCCTCCGCCAAGAGGGTTCTTCATCGTACGCCATGGATGATCCTTAGGAGAAGGTTGCACATCCCAGACATCACCAGCGTAACCACGAAGTTGACCGCTCTTGAGAGCATCGGCGACAGCGAATTTGTCACAAATTGCTCCACGGGCAGTATTGACGAGCCATGCTCCAGGTTTGAATTTGGAGAGGAGGTCAGCATTAACGAGGTTACGAGTGCCTTCGTGGAGAGGGGCGTTTATGGTGACGATGTCGCATTGGAGAACAAGCTCCTCCTACGGTGTCGACACGACGAGCGTTCACAGGTCTTGGCGTGTTCTACAAGGCAATATTGGTTGTGTCGCTCATGAATCTGGAATCATGTGTGTGGTACGTACCTTCAGAAAGGGGGACTATAGTCGTAGTAGAGAAGCTCCTTAGGTGAGAATGGAGCAAGACGTTGGAGGACACGATAGCCAATCCGCCCGGCACCAATTGTTCCAATAACCTTTCCTTCCAAGTCAAAAGCGTTACGGGCGATTTGAGAAACATCCCAATCTCCACATTCAATCATCTGAAACTCTTGCGTGAGCATATTTTGCAATATTCATCATCGCGAACGTACCTCATGAGCAGGAGTATAGTTCCTGACCAGAAGAAGCATGTTCATGAGAACTTGTTCAGCTACTGAGGTAACGTTTGAGCCGGTGACCTCGAGGACTTGTACCTTCTTATCGACGGCAGTACCAAGATCGACGTGGTCTGAACCGACACCGGCAGTGACACAGAGTTTGAGGTTCTTCGCCTGGAGAATGATGTGGAAATATTTGAACTAAGGTTTCTTTACAGCGAGAATGAACATACCTTATTGAATACCTCTGGTGTAACATATCCCGGGTGGAATGGAGTTGTAATTAAGATATCCGCCTTTCAATATGGGTGAGCAATATGAACGTAATAGTGTTTTTGATTCAACCTACATCTTCAATATGCTTCTGGAAGAAGCTATTGGAGCCTTCTTTGTCGTCACTGACCTGCAATAATTAAATTTCAATCAAGATCCTGAAAGCGACTCAGATATGCACGTACAAGATACTCATGGCCTTGAGATTCGAGCCAAGGTCGAAGTCCAAGCTATAGAATGAGATTTTAGTAAATTAACATCTCTGTATAAAACAGTAATGTTGCACTCACCTCATTCTCAACAGTACCGAGCAAACGAGGCTCCTGTTTAGCAGCCTCGCCACCACGGTAGAGAATAGCAAGAACCTGTTATGATCATGAGGCGTGTTTTATCAATAACATTACGTGTCTACATACTTTCAACCCCCTTGATCCCCCACTGGAGAAACGTTGCGAGGGAATTTGGGATTTGGGGAAGGCACGAATGGTGTTGCGAAGCATGATTTAGATCAACCGTAGAATGCTCGAGGCTGGGATTTGAACTAGAAGTGAGATTGGTGAAACTGGAGCTGATGTTGAGGTTAGTTGTCTTTAGCTAATAGGTATATATACTGCATGTCCAAGACCAAGTCTTCGAATGCTTTTCGAGAACAGGCGATAGGCGGGCAGTATACTGACATCGGGAATGAAATTATCAAGTTAGCTTCTGCTAAATGCGGGGTAACTCGCATTGTCTCTTACGACTCGTGGAAGTCCGCATGTCACCGACTGTACACTTCTCAAAAGCCTAGTAAGTCACTACGACCATACGGCATCCTACGGAGTTAGTGGTACACAACCAAATTGGGTACCCGAGGCTTTTTCCGAGTCGCTACGAGACAGCTATGAGATGTCTGACACGTGGCCTCTCAGATATCTGCTGTATCTTGCGGCTTGCCTTGGGAGGTCAATTGAATATACGCCGCTACCATGACATCATGATACTAAGAATACAGAGGATTCTGGTATGTCAACATCCTTTTTCGTACCTATACCACGTACTCACCTCCGAGTTACAGCCACTAGACGCATCAAATAGGAACTGGGCTGCTATTACTTCGCCTCCTTTGAAAGCAGACGACTATAGTATGAGTCACGTCGGACTAAAGGACATTTAGGGAAACCTGGAACTGTCTGGAAATCTGTGCGTCTCGGTTGACCATCGGAGAATTGTAGTCAAAGGGTTCAGATAGGTTGTATACTACGCGAGCTAGCAGTGAGCTGCGGCTCGAGCATAGACTGCACGGATTTCGCCTGGTGGTTCCGTTCTTGCTATGATATCGTGAAATTACCCAATTACCCATATTTGGTGAGTGCCTCGGTAATGGAGCGATGATGGTTGTTTGACAAAGTTGAAAGACCTTAGTTTCCGTTTCCTATCAAAATAGCACTATGTGGTTTGGACGCCGACGTATTGTGTTAGAGACAACGAAGAGCGGCAAGTACACAAAAGTTTGCCCGTTTGCCTAACCGCCTTCGTCTGGTAACGATTCTCATACTTTGTAAGCACAGATTCATATTTCTTTCGCATATGGTCTAATCATTCCAACGGCTATAGGACATACTTACGAGATAACATGAGTAGTCATGGCCGTACCTGGCAGGAGGCTCGTTGACCGAAGAGCTTCTGTCCTGTTGTGCCTTTTCAAGTTAATTTCCATTCCATCGCGTATCAAGGACCTTCCTTTCCCCGTCTTCACCACACGATATCATAGGAAGCAACAGGGTATCCTTTCTCAGCTGATCCTTCCACGTTTTCGAAGACATTCTACATGATTATCTCCTCTAGAGTCGAGGCCCCCGTGTTACCAGCATTGTTACATTCTGTGATGGTCGAGGGACTCCTCACGTTAGACACATGACAGCTAGGGTCGATGCCGTGATATCCTCAAGGCTGCGGCACGCCTGAGGCGTATTATAGCTCTCGTCGCTCTCGTTTTCCTCTACCTTTCCGTCCTCTGCACGTATCCCGTTCAGAAATGGCGTTTATTTGTCAACAGTGCAATAATCGCTCGTTTATCTCCCAACTGGCTCTTGATCAGCACACTCAGAGCAGTGCTCATCGAGCGAAATTCGGATGTTTGTCTTGTGCGAAGAGATTCACAACTGCTGCAGGACTCGATGCAGTAAGGCTCCTCAGCATTTTTGAATATTATGTTTCTAATCTCTTCTAGCATTCGAAAGTTGTCCATGACAAATCCAAACCAAGCACTCCCGCACTAGCTCCTGCAAAGACTGTAGAAGAGGTGAGATAGACATATTCTATGAATTCTATGATGACATCTGAAATATATTAAGCGAAAGGAAATAGCTAAACCTGCTGTTCAGATCGCGGCCCAGCCTACAGTCCAACCCACGATTCAGTCCACAGCTCAGCCAACAGTTCAAACCAAGGTCCAGCCGGCAGACCCAAACATCACGTATTGTTCTTGCGGAGTTCGTGTATATTCCTCTGCCATGATGCTCCATTTCAAGTTCTCTCCCAACCATCCGAACTGTATTTCTTGCGGAAATGGATTCGAAACCAGGATGCTACACGATGCAGTGAGTTTCCATATCTATTTTTTCTCATCAGGTCATTGACGTCCGCAATGCCATACAGCATGTCCTAGCGTCCCATCCGGATTGCAGCTGCATTCCATGTCAGATCGCCTTTGCTTCGAAAACCGATCGTGATCAGCATTATCACGAGTCCAAAGCACATCCTAGCTGTCCAATCTGTCTCGTTGGCTTTGAAGACGAACCTTGCTACCATGATGTAAGAATTAGATCACGCTGCAAAAAGTAACTCATAGTAAATCCCTTTGATAGCATTTGTTGACCGTTCATCCTCGGAGTCCAACTCCCACACCCATTGATCCAGCGGTTCCATTTCTCTTCCCTCGTAAGCATTTTGCGGTGGATGGGTTGTTGGACTCGACTAACTATTCCTTTTAGCACCCTCCCCCAAATCGTATTATTATACTACCTATGGGCTTCCTGAACATCCGCCTACTAACCCAGTAAGTAGTAAGAATCTATATTGATCTTCATAGGGTGACTTAACCATTTTTAGAGGGTCTCAAGTGAATACGTGAGCGCATCCAGGAGAAGTTCTCATTACTCTCCGTCGGTCCATTCTGCACGTGCGTTGCAAGAATCGCGTCCACAGACTCCTCAATCAGAGACAGGCAAATCGCAGAGGGACGAACGCGAGGTGGGTCACCAGTACAGAAATCCAACATTATTACCAGATCTAATCTGCTACCTGATAGGCAACTCCTCCATCTTACTCTCGTGCTAGCTCCGAGCCTCCACCTACCCTGCCTCATATTAGGACAAGCGAGCTCTTCCCCCAACCTCTAGTGGAACCCGAGGCTCCATTGCTTTCTGCAGCAACGGACAGAGCTACTATTATCACACAGGCTAGTGCGCCGACATCCTCAGTGAGGACGTCACAATCCATTAGCTAGTGAGTTTTCTTCGTCGTCTTACTTCCATACACTCAATATTGACCACTAACCGACTACAAGTGCATCCGACGCAACTCCCGACTTGACGATCGACTCGAGTTACTCCGTTATTTCCCCCGAGTCTCAGAACGAAGCAGACGTAGCCTCCCCTGTAACGGCCATCGCATCCATAATTCCACCGACTCGGAGCCCTACCCCCTCAGTCCGCTCATCAAGAGTGTCGGTTAACGCTACAGTGTCTCGACCCCCGTCCCGTCGTCAATCGACTCCACGTGTTATACAAGCTTCTCTTCCGCCACCCTCCGTACCGATCACACCGTTGGAGCCTATGGCTAATGCATCTATGGCCGTTGCTGCACCTGTAACTCCTCGTGGAAGTCCAAGTTCTGCTGGGAAAACTTCATCAGCCTCTTCTGAGTCATCGGTTACGCATTCGTCACGTTCCAAGTCCTCGCGGACGAAAGGTATAGCACTTTATCATCATATCTTCAGCGTATTTTTGCTTACAAGGAATGTATTTTTTGATAGTTACTAGTGGGGTTAGCGGTATCCCGTTGGGCTCTACCAACGGAAAGAAGACGCATTACGACCCCAAAAATTCTTCTGCAACTATTTCTATCAATAGTCGAGTACCAGAGAAGGAGCTTAATTGGCACTGCCGAATCTGTCTCAAAGATCCTTCCGAGCCCACTGTCACAATGTGTGGACATCTATTTTGCCACAGGTGAGCACGCTTCGTGTCGCATCGTCAGTTTTTTGACCGGATTTTGCGTTGCCGTAGTTGTATCATCCAAGAACTTGCTCGTGGCTTGGCGTGCCCGGTTTGTAAGAGAGTCATGCTTTTGCGATTGCAATTGGGTGCAACTGAGAAGGTCGCATTTTGAGTGGGCGTTCTGATGATTCAGCGTGACGGATGGCCGATCGACCACACTTACCTCTTCTTGTACTCATGACAAGTTTACTATAACCAACATCTCTTCTAGTTCGGGTTTGTTTCTAGTGTTCCATATTTATTCGTAGGCATCTATGCATCTACTTCTTCTTCCTATGCTTATCTTTATTCACGTCAATACATCCCGTTACCCTATCCATCATAACATGTTTCACTTTTGTATGTCGTTTCGTCAGAATCTTCCTAAACCATGAGGACAACTTCAAGTTCGAGATGACAGGTAACAGGCACAGTATCTTATCAGATAAGTACCACCACATGCATCTCAGTGCTCCAATGACTACACTCCGCGACCAAACCGTATGATCGTGGATCCTTTTTTAGTTTCCAGGTTCTCTGCTATCAATGTTAAAAAAAGATCGAACTCTAAGATGCTGTGATTGGAGCTATATTCGCTCGCATTTTCTCACCGCCTGCTACATTCTACCGCAGGGAATCATGCATCATGTCTAGAAACCTGTTACTACGTTCTACTTGGAGGCTTCTATACCCGTCATGATGAGCAGAATAACGATGCCGTACCAGGAAGTGATACGGAGAGCATGCTAGCGATAGGATGACCAATTGTCCTAAATAAATCTTAGGAGACTGGCGGAACTCCTTGGTGTCATGGACTTTGGACCAGGACTTCATGTAACTTCATGCCGCCATGATTGAGAGAAGGTTCAATCATGTCAGATGGTTGTGCTAGCGTGTGTTTGGAACCTTGAATGATCATACCGGGTACCTCGTCTAACGCCAACGATGGCAATGGATTCACTTGAGTGTCGTGATTACACGGGCCTGAACCAACTCTGACAGCTTTCAAAGGTCTGACGATCACAAGTTGTTGTACAGTCGGAGGAATCTCGCCCGATATTGTCTCCGAAGAAGTCGACGACTCAAAAATATACTACAATTTGCCGAACGTTTTGGTTCCTCATGTACAGTTGTTATTGCCTTGGAGCATCTCACGGCGCATGCATATGGGCCAGTTGAAGAAGTAAAATTGCATCCGAGACTCCGAGTTGTAGAGAGTAGAAAACCAAATTCTAGACATTTGGCAAAGATGCCAAGGACGATGCAATAAAGAAGAATACATGACACGGGCATTACCACATTGTACAATCAAATGCGACCACAAGCCGTAAGTTTTTGAGACATCACAAAAATTCATGAGATACCATAATCATCAATGAGCTGCTGCCTCAACTCGTTTAACTCTTTTCGACGCTGGCCTCAGAGTCACCTCTTTGCAACCGTTGGCGGCGTCGAACACCAGCAGCGCTCTCAAATCCGAATACTTTGGTACGACCCTATAAAACGACATTAGTATTATTCTCTGCGAACGATCAGATATATGGTATACTTGCCTCCTTGTACTTAAGGTAAACCAAAACTGCGATAACCGCAAGCCAATAGAAGACGTAACTCAGAACGGTACCAATCGTAGCACTGTGGGTCCAACCGAAGATGGCGTTGAAGATTGTCCAGCCAGAGCTATCAAGCTTGTTTTCGGGGTTGCAGCAGTTCAGGTGCCAGACGTTTCCTCGAACGTCGTAAGAACCTGGACCGTCACCTGCTGCTCCCGCGTCGTCAACATCGGCGCCCAAGCTTTTGTCGATTGTCAGGGATGTATAGATAATATAAAGGAAAATTGTGACATACAGTTTGTTGAAGGCGTTAGTTTGGAAAGCACCAACAGCTTTGCTGAACAGACCAGCGCCGATCAAAAGCAGGAAGTTTGTCATTGCGACCATGAAGATAGTTAGGGCTGAGATATGGAACGTCAATACGGCTAGCCTGGAGCGGTATCGAAAGACGTACTCGTGCGACTAGCGAATTCGTAGATCAAGAAACCACAAACAAGACCACAGATAATACCAATTACGGTGGCAAGTGGGATGGAGGTTGCCGATTGTCCGAGAGAAACACCACCGACAAAAATGACAGCTTCCATGCCTAATTGTGTGGTAAGGTTTTAGTCTTTGCTCGATGACAGAATATGAGACATGAGCACATACCCTCACGAAGTACCGTGATGAACGGCAGGATGAACAACACCCATTTGCCGGCCTTAGCACCGCCGTCAACATCTAAGGATCGCGAAAGTAAGCAATTTAGGTTCACAGTCGCACTGAAAATCGTTAAGTACTCACTCTTTCCTTCGAACGCACGTTGAAGCTTGACACGCCACTTAGCCTTAGCGCGATCCATCTTCAACATAGTGACACCCATCACGAAGATGATAATGCACGCGATCAACTCGAAAATACCTGGGTAGTTTATTGCTCAGTCAGAAGGACAAATCCAGTTGAGTATACGCATCACTCACCCTCCCAGAGTTCCTCGGACTTGGACCAGAGATCACTGGCCTGAGTGAACCATACCGCGATGAATGCAGCACCAATAGCCAAAGCAACGATGAAACCCAAAATGGAACCAGCGAAAATCTGAATGCGTAGTTTCTTGATAAGACGTTTGGCGCGTAGGTCCTTGTCTTCCTGACTCAGAAGTTCAGGTTCGTTAGCGTCTTCAGTACTACCTTCGCGTTTCTCCTCAGGAGTACCAGGAGCGGGGGCTGTTGAGGTAATCTTGGGGTCTTCATGAACAAGTTGTTCGACTAGACCCAAGAGGACGGAGACAATGATGGCTGCCTCGAGAGTCTCTCGGAAGACGATGAAGAAAATAGGGACCGAGAAGACGTTCTTACCCATCTTTGAACGCGGAAAGAGGGAAGGGAGTCGGATGAGCTACGCTCCTGTGAGGGATAAAGCACTCCGGGGGAGGAACGGGGAGCGAGGGCGGGTCAAGGCAATTGGGCTACAGAAGGGTGCCATAGATAAAGTGTCCATGAGTTGTCCATGACCTGGTTCAGAAAACCTTGTCAAGGAAAGAATTCCGGAGGTTGGGACCAATATTTTTTGGGGGGATGTCAGAATGAAAGATCATGCCGTTCCCCTGGCCGTCTACTGTTTACGAGCCAGGGTCCGCATTGAGTCCTACTGAGCCCGTATCTTATCTGATAATCATTCAACAGCTTGCTTCCCTCGTGTCAGCTGGACGACGCTAAAATATGCTCGAGTTCAGCTCGAGCCCCTCCCGGTATCGCGCATATGCAACCTGGACTATTTTTAGAACGACCCACTTTGCTTGACATCGAACCTTGAGCTTGAGAAGCGGGAAGTATCATCTAGTATCATACTGTGATCATACCATCACACGTCAATACCCTCTGTCTGAATCCGACAAAGCACTTGCCTCCGAACGTCTGCCTTGGGGGAAAGCGCCATCTTTTGCACCGGGTGGGTTGAGACCTGCATCTCGAGGAATGTCGCGGCAAATATGCGGCTCCAAGAATATTCTCAGTCTCAATTTCAGGCAATCAATTCCGAACAATGGCGTCGGAGCTCGTCGGAGGCGTCGGAGGCGTCGAGCATCTGACTTATCAGATAACCCGAAACAACCGACGGACAATCTCGATCAAAAGTGTGCTCTAGATTAGGGCGTTATCTGATAAAAACTTACGCGCCACACGGAATTGACCCTCGCGCGCACTTCTGCCTCATTGGGCTTCGAACTTCGATGGTCCATAGGTGTCTGGAGATCTGAGGGTTAGTCCACCATGCCTGCAATGGGCAAATACCAATGGTACCTTCTCAATGGCATACCTGTTTTTGCGGGCAAACTCCTCCCGGTAGAGCCATGCCCCTTGAACCCCATCAACTTGAACCTTACTTCATCCTCCCGGCTTTTTTCGCTGACATCTCTTTTCCTATTTATCTAGCGATGCTGGCCGGACTTCCCCCGTTCGTCCCTGCCCTTACCTCATCCCACTAGGCAACTAGGCTTGCGCCTTGTAAAATACGACCTCACCTGCCTCCTCCTATAGCAGTGTGACAACGTCCACTCTTCTTCCTCTCTGAGATGTGGTCCTCTTCCCTCGCCCTCCTTGCGGCAGCATCTCCCGTACTTGCAGGTGTACATGAGATATGGTGGAACCTCACCTATGTCGAGAATGCTATGCCTGATGGTCTGGCTCCGCGTAGAGTAATTGGTGTCAACGGTACTTGGCCGTAAGTAGCTAAATCTTGTTCTTGCATATCGAAGTGATCCCAATTGTTTTGTCTGAGGTAGACCACCGCCGATGGATGTCAACGATACTGACATGCTCGTCGTGCATACCCTGAACTCCCTGGATGAACCTGCAACTCTTCATCACCATGGTATGTTCTTCAACTCTACCGGATGGATGGATGGCGCTATGGGTGTCAGTCAATGGTAAGGCTTCGACAATCTCCTGGGTGTGTTTGGATCTGATTTCGATGTAGTGGTATCCCTCCCGGCGACTCGTTCGACTACGTCATTCCCGTAAATACTTCTGGTCAGTGGGGTTCCTACTGGGTTCACTCCCATGCGAAGGTTAGTTTTAAAATATATATTCTTGGCTTGAATCGTGTTGCTTACCCTGAAATCGGTAGGGACAATACGTCGATGGTCTTCGTGCACCGTTACTTGTGCACCCCAAACAGGAGAAGCATCAGTATGACGAGGAATTCACTGTCGTTCTTGGTGACTGGTACCACGATGAACATGCAGTTCTTTTGAAGCAATTCATTAATGTCGCTAACCCTGGTGGTGCCGAGCCAGTTCCTGGTCAGTCTTTATTCCAAATTGCTTCGTTTTTGCTCTTTTTGCTTACAGTCGCCTGTTAGACTCTGCATTGGTTTACTTCGCACAAAATGCTACTTACCTCGGTCCTATTGCTGGTACATCACCAGACCCCATCACAGCAGCAGTCGGTTTCAACGAGAATGCGACCCTGCCTTTCCAACCAGGAAAGACCTATCGTTTGCGTGTCATCAACACTAGTGCCTTCGCTGCGTTCTTCTTCTGGATTGACGGACACGAAATGCGTATCATCGAGGCCGATGGCGTAAGTACCGGTCCAGCCTTATGGTGTTAGAGTACGGAGACTGATTCGGAAATTGATAGACGGATGTCAACGAGGCTCCCACCGACTTGATCAGTGTCACTGTCGCCCAGCGATACTCCGTCCTCGTCACTGCCCGGAATGACACCTCGTCAAACTGGGCCATTCACGCTAACATGGACACTGACATGTTTGATACCGTCCCCGACGCATTGAACCCTAGTAAGTTAGCCTTATTGTCAGATATACACAACAATAATCTCACCAACATTTCCCTAGATGTCACCACTTCCATCACCTACAACGCCTCCGCCCCCCTTACCGACCTAGGATTCATCGATGCCTACCATGACGTTGACGATCTTTCCCTCGTTCCTCTTGTTGTAGAGGCTTTGCCCCCTGCGACCAAGACGATCGAACTTGAAGTTCTCTTCGATACTATGGACGACGGTACCAACAGGGCCATGTTCAACATGCTTACCTTCAACACACCCATTGTCCCTGCTACATTGTCTGAGCTGACACTTGGTGAAAACGCCACAGTGCAAGAAGCCTATGGACCTTACAGTTTCGTGATCGATCATTTGGACGTTTTCGATATCGTTCTCAAGAACGGTGATGCTGGAAAACATCCTTTGTGAGCTTCGACAAACATTTCTATCGATACTTGAACATAGGGACTGACTTCGTATTGATCTCCTTATCAGCCATTTACACGGGCACAAGATGCAACTTGTCGGTAGGGCTGAAGATTACACTTCGGACAATGTCACCCTCAACCCACCGCTTGTTGAGGGTCAGGCGAACCCCATGCGTCGTGACACAGTTCAAGTCCCCTCGATGAACTCTGTAACGCTTCGTGTCGTCGCTGACAACCCCGGTGTTTGGTTGTTCCACTGTAAGCTATCAAGGTTTTCCCAGATTGAGCGTTCAACTGACCTTTGTTATCTGATTTACAGGTCACATTGAATGGCATTTGGAAGTTGGTCTTGCGGTCCAATTCATTGAGGCTCCAGTGCAAGCCCAAGAGCGAGACACCATCCCACAGGTCATTTATGACCAATGTCAAGCTCAAGGCATTCCTATCTCAGGAAACGCCGCTGGCCACGCATCAGCCACTGATCTGTCGGGATTGCCTGCTGGACCATTCCCACAAATTTTGGGATGGAGGCCAAGGGGTATTGGTGCCATGGCGGGGTGAGTTTTTGAGCTTTCTTCCACAAAAAGCGACGTCTTCCTGACGAGAAATTTCTAGATGTGTTTTGACCGCAGTTATTGGTATGCTGACTGTGACTTGGTACGCTCTCGGTGGTCACATCTCTGAGGAAGAGATGGAACATGAAGCCCGGGAACAGCAGGAGGCGAAGGCGAAGAGAGGACGTTTCTTCGGTCTTCTCAAGCCCAAGGCCTAAATGCGCTCGACGATATAATTAGGTCGTTGCGCATTCATGATACTGAGACGCTCTTACTCACGAGATGATAAGATGATATGTTTTTGTCACATTACGTTTCTCTATTCCACGATTTCGGTTTTTGTATGCTGTCTAACTGGATAAAAATGCCATTAGTGCATATGTATTTTCCTACCCGCATCAGATACGATTATCTCTAGAACAATACAAGCATAAAGCATAGTATTAGTGTCGGTTGGTAGGTTACACGAGTGATCGCGTTATATATAGAACGGAACAGGTAAGTTCAAGATGGATTAGGAGCGTCATAGGTAACGTTTGTAGGCTGCTTTCCATGCCTTCTTCGCATCTTTCTCGATGACGTCCTATTTAGCGTGAAGTTAGCTGTTGAGATTAAGCACATTGATGCACATACACCATGACACGGGATAATTCGTTCAAAATCCCAGAATGCAACGGTCTTGGCGTTTCTTTGCATTGCCCTGAAACAAGAGACATCACGTTAAGCACGACTAGTTACCCTGCCGCGGACATGTTGTTATACTCTGTGTTTTTACCCTGCGCCCAAAGGAACCGTTGGAGCCCTTGACTGTAAGGGTCAAATTTCGGGAAGAAGAATGGAAGTTTGGGAGGCGTCTTGGATTGAGAGTGCTATAAAAGAATTGTCAACTTTTTGCCACGTGAAAAGACCTTATTTACTTACCTGTTCGTTAGCAGGCAGGTTGAAGACCAAGTCGGCGACTATAAGTGTCTTGGATGGGAGATGAAACCAGGCTACATCCTTCTTCGCAAATCCAGAGAAATAGCTGAGAACCCATCGCAGGTGGGGAGTGAGTACATATTTACTAGTACATATTAGCGGAAAATGATCTGACCATGATTGAATCTATACGGGAAAGACTGAAGGTTAGACTAATATATTATTAGCGATATAAATTCCTGCCTCGTCCTCAAAGCCGTATTTGGTGTCCTCCCAGTCAACACCGTACACTGTCGTATTCAGCGGTAGGTTGTTTGGTTAGGTAAAGAAAATACTTACATCCGTCGAATCTCCAGTCTTCTTTCTTCTTTGCCTCAAGTCCGTCTACACCAATCATGACAGCTGCTGGGTAAGCCCTTTTCCATTGGGCTGAAACATAGAGTCAGTGTCAATGTAAGTGCCCCATATATACTTTACTTACATAAGAAAAAATGGTGATCAACATTGGCTGCGAGAATATATCTGTATGTATGCGCGTTATTCTCCTGATGTTTCAGTACGATAGGAGACGACATCGAACCCCACCGTGCCCATCTTGTCAATGGCATCCTTTGTCTCCGCGGTGAAGGGTGTCGAAGCAACTATCCAAAGTAATCCGCTGGTGAGCTTTATAGCAGTCGAACGTCCCCCGATTGCGAATAATCCGAAGAATCGGGTGAATGGTCTGTAAAGGTTGCTTTATGTTGTAAATGATCCAACACGGTTCCCAACACGTACGATGAGAAGATGGTGACCTCCGGGGTAATCTACCAAAACGTTTAATCCCCATTGGACCCATCCGTCAATTAACCCACATACCTCGCGTATCACGATTTCAGACATACTGGTGGTAACAAGAAGTCCGAGGGTATGGAGTAAGAGGAGGATTGTGAGGATTGTGTACTTACATGCTACAGCATGGGTTGCACGTACTGTCTTTTTGACGCTACTCACGCTTACTGGCAGGAGTCCGAGTGGGCAACACGCGTTGCCAGAAGCAAAGGAGGTTGACTGAGAAGCTGATCACATCAAGGGAATGTTGGTATAGATAACTCGTACTCTTGGTTGAGGCCATGCGTCGGCCATAGGTATGTGCTATACACAAATTCGAGAGCTTTCTTTGACAAACACAACAAGAAGTAAGGACTTACAATGCACCAGACGCAGTCGTCACACACATACCGTGGATGACTGTCTACAGCGCCGATATCTTACACTCGTGTGTGCAGTCTTAATTAGTAGGCTCAGACTGTAATTGGGTGAGTTCATCATGCCAAGCTGTACAAGCATGTGCGAGAAGTCTTTCGTTACGGTGTTTAAGGCAGGAAACAAGGTTTATAAGACTGGCTACATACGTCACCACTGTACAGCGCCGCTCAGCGGTTATGCACATCATACCGAATTTGGAAAGTGTCTACGTTCAACGCTCTCGTACAAGTACTATAGTAAGACACGGTAGACAGCTTTCAACAGCTGATAGGTTCAATATCGATGTTAAGGTTCCCTTGCTATTTCAATTATGAGTATCTAAATAATTGCTATTATCACTGATACTCACAAATGTAGACAATTGACTTCGAGCAGTCGTTGCTATATCAAAGGCATTGATGCCACTCGCTTCACATGCTTCTCGCGGGTTGATAGTCTATATTTTGTCCTCAAAACATTAGTAATTAGTATATCAATTGTTTTCCTCGGAACTTACCCCGCCAAATTGCGGGATTTTGCAATAGTTTGCCGGATGTGTTGCAGGGCACCTGGAAGTATTCAATTACATTTCGTAACAAGAGAAATGTGAGACGTACGCATCCACAATTTTAACTTTGATTGTTTTCCCAGAGCACGATCCCACTACTTCACCATCCAGGGACCCCGTGCATCGAATATTGAAGCACTGAAGCTACATTGAGTCTCTAGGTATACTTGAAGGTATTGTATATTCTCACGTGTCCACATTGCTGCTCATCAGGACACGCAGCTAAATATAATGAGGTCAGGCCCCTCGCATGCACATTCTCATAATGGAGACTTACGACCAATACAATTCACACAGCTACCTCGACCATCGCACTTACTAGCGTCCTGCGTCCCTTGACAGCGGGCCCCAATCCAAAGAGGGGACAAGTCGCTCATAGCAGCGGCAAAGATCCCGTTCCCCTGGCTATTGTTTGGAGGGAAGCCTATGTTACGATCGTTTATTAAGATTAACATAAAGACCAATAAATACACACCTGCACAAGCAACACCGCTTTGAGAGTTGAACTGGAAATTATTGTATTATCAATGTGAAGAGCATGCTGAAGGTATGAACAACTGACGTCATTGAAAGTTGTGACACCAGAGACCGCGAGAACACCAGTCAAATTGGTCAATAGAGAGAGGGCTACAGCGGCAATAATAACAGACATTCTGAACCAAGGCATATATTCAGGCTGCGTTCCGGTACACAGTTCTCACCTTCTTATATACGACATCTGAGGAGCTATAGTTAACTCTTCGCTCCAATAGAGTATTACCTCCGGTGAGAATGTTGGGAACTTTTCTTGAATAGGCAAACGTCACGAGAGCACCACTTGAAGAGTTAATATTATGGGTTTACAATGGGTCCGAGAGTCCTGAGATTATACCTACTGCAATATGCTGCGGAGTCATAGAGCCCCTGCTGTAGTACTGGCTGCCTAAGGATGTATAAAAGTAAAAGTAAAAGTAAAAGTAAAAGTAAAACATCATTAGCATTTTTCTTCAAGTTGAAGCGAGGCCAAAAAAGCCCCGGCGTAAGTTTATCAGCATTGAAGCCTCTCTACGATTGGATCCCAGTCTTCTTGCTCGTAATCGGCTCTCGGGGTCATCATTTGGAAGCTGGTGTCCACCCAACTCTTGTTTATCGTCAGAATCGAATAAGAGCCAGAGAGGTTACTGGACGTGACAGGTCCCTTGGCTGCATAGTGTATGACATAGTACAGCAAGATACACTGGTTTCGGTAATAACTTAACAGAGAGTATAACGGGTAAAGGTCAGGATGAACATTTTCGACGTGTCAGTGAGAGATACAGCCGGCATAGACCTGCATTTGTTACCGGAGGATGACGGCCGTGATATAACTATTACCATCCTAAAAGGCAAAAAGTCAACCCATGGAAATGAATCATAGAAAAACCACACAAGATAAGTACTTCACAGACATCACACAAGCGGCGCCAGTCGTTACGGAGAGGGACGAGATTATTCATTGACTTGTGGTTACCAAGATATTTGTGTGCATCCTGCGGGAGCAGTCTTTGGAGTTCAATATCATGACAGAAACGTTCATATCCGAGTCGATCTATCCCAGTGCGATGACAAGGAGCAAACGACCATCAAGACTTCAGGCTTCAACCGTTAGAGTAAGCGCCATCTGCCTCTGCCTCTGGGCAAGCAACGCTGGATGTGAATAAGAGCCAAGGTCATACGTTAACAATAGTCTATAGCAGACATAAGATATACTTTTCGGTTTGCAGCCTCTGGAGAAGCTGTCAGAAGTACAGTGAGTACTACATCTTCCGGAATGTGTTCTTACTTCCACTTCGCATCCCCTTGCGCCTGTGTGTCCTACCCTGCCTTTCGTTCTCAGTGAGCTCCCGTCCATATTCAGCAGAACCTCCCTTCTCCATCCCCGCTCCAAACGCTTCCACACCTTTCCTACGTTCGGGTCCCTTCTTCGCCCGACCACCCGCCTCAGCATCATAGTCATCCGCAGAAGCAGTGGTTTGAGGCATGAAGCTGATCTCCAACCCTCCATCACCCGATGGTCTGGCAGCAACACCTTTACCCTTACTCCTGGGTCCGCCAAAGGAAGATGATGTGGAACGCCTCTGACCGAAAGTGGCATTTCTATCCGAACCTTGCGTTCCACGACTATCGGAAGCATTCAATGGGACAAGACGAACGTTCGGGTTACGTTGAACTGGTTTTGATCGCTGGTGTCTAGCGTGAGCTCCACTGTTCCTGGCGGCCATGCGGGCACGAATGTCGTCCTGCCAAAGTTCTAAAACCCAATTTCATAAGTATCTCAGATCTCAGGGGTTAGAGCGAAGATAGTAAAGTTTCGTACCTCCCGCTACATCACTATCTTCACTGTCACTTTCGCCCTTTTCACTGCCACTCGAACCGAAACCGTCGGTTGAAGACTTATCGCTGTCTTCTTCCTCCTCTTCGACGGCAGTCTTGGTGCGACCTCCCTGCGTAACACCGGCGGCCTGTCTGTGAGCCGCACTAGAAGGGTTAAGCAAAGCGTATTCCCGACTGTTCTCATCGACCTGGAACTCAGGGTTCTCGAATAGGGCCTTGAAACGAGAATCATTGAGCAAGTTTGGTGCCTCTTCAGTTTCCTTCTCCACCTCCTTCTCCACTTCCTCGTCGACATCCATAGTTTCGTCTTCTTCTTCAGGATGAGCTTGTTTAGACTGTTTCCTCGATAGTTTCTTCTTCGCTCGTTCTTCTTCCTTCCTGACCTTTTCAGCCAACGCCTTATTGATTTTGACATTGGTATCCTTCTTCGAGCGGATCCGAGTCTCAGCCATCTTCTCCATCTTCTGTTGAACAACTCGTTCCCGGTGTTCTTCATAAGCATAAGGATTGGCAATAAGACGGGCAGTGTCGTAAAGCTGGAGCGAGACAAAGTACCCATGCATGTACGGCTTGAGAGCGGGAGTACCAACAAGATGGTCCAAGCCAAGACTAAGGTAATGCCAATATCGAATTAGCTATCTATATGGTTATGGGGTAACAAACGTGACGTACCTGGAGAGTTCTCCGCGTTCGATGAACTTGAAATCCTGATAAGCTGTTCTAGTCGTCTGATCTTCCATTTCCTCCGTCAGGTTCTCCAAGAAGCTACACCATCTTGGCGCAGGGCCAAGTTGGGGAATATAGTACGTCGACATCTTGATTCCCTCGTTCGCAAGCAATAGAAGACCACTGCCAGGTACATGATGCACGTCGTTGATATCAGACGCGGCAGTGATAGAGGTGAAATTCGTCGATGGCTGAACAAAAATAAAGGCGTTCAGATAGACGGCCCCGATCACGTTGAAGGGGACCACTTACAGAATGCCTATCCCAAATCTTGATAACCTTTTTATCCGCACTTAGCACCAGGCCCTCTCCCGCCATCCGACTCCCGCCCTCTATCCATGAGACATTCTGGACGGGAAGTCCATAACCTTGGTCCTTGATCGCAAACGGTCGTGCAGAACGAATATCGTAAAGTAGGGTGTGACCGGAGGAGGTACCAACCGCGTACGAAAGACCATCTGAGCGTGAACAAATCGCAGTCACTGACAAACCTGGCCGCCGGTCACCATCTTCGATCCCAGGCAAAAGTGAGCTTCGTGTATTTGCCGGAAGTAGCCTATCTCTAGGTAACCGCAACATCCCAACCCTCGTCCGTGACCGTGGATCCCATAGTTCGGCGGTCCCGTTCCCTTCTACACCAAAGGAAAAGAGCTGATGAGCAGGATTTATGTCGATACAGTTCACACCAAGGACATCATTGTTATCTCCGGTGAGGGCCAAGGGAGTCATGAACCGTCCCTGATCGAGGTTTAGTCGGAAAATTTCGTTACCAGCTCCCGCGAAGAGAGTGTCGCATGACGGGAAGTGGTAGGCGAGAGCACGACCAAATTTCGGTATTCGCGTACGGTAATGTAAGCCACCCTGGGTATGCAGTTCGACGGTGCGATCATTTTGGAGGTGGACGGACTTTGTCCAGTCATCCGAGAGCATCTAGAAGGAAGGTTAACAACAGAAAACATGGAATGTTCATTGGTAGGAAGACTTACTCACAACAAAGTCGACATTCTCAGAGTCGGAATGTCGTTCAAATTTTAACGTCAGCTGGTCAAGTTCCCATACCCTCATCTGTGGTTTGTAAGTGCCCGTAGCAATGGCATGGTGGCCATCTCGGGTCGTCTTGATTTTGTTGCTTGCTTCAGGGAACTCAAAGTCTTGGATAAGTTCAACAGAGCCCTCGACTCGCTCTTTCACTGCTCCACGCTTCCCCTTTTCCTTTATAGAGCGTTTTCGAGTAAGCCAGTCTGGTAATGCGGATGAAGAGCCTGAAGGAGCACCGTTGACTGTGTAAACCTTCACGGAGCTGGGGTCAAGTGTAGAAGCCATTTCAATTACGTTGCAGCATCCAGAGCAAACAAGAAGTAAACAGCAAGAGCAGTACAAACAAGTGGTAAGAAGACAAGTCCGATCCAATTTCAACGACGGACAAAATTGATGTTTCTATCCATATATGGTAATATATTGTAAAACCCGTTTGATTCGTACATGCCGTGATATTTTCTATTATTGTCGAAGAAAGCAATGTTGATAATAGCCTGAGTGATTTATAAAGAGGTTTATATCCCCAATATATATTGATTTGTGAATTGTCAGAAAAAGTAAGCGTAAGTAAAAGCTCCGGTTGCTGTCCAACCATTGCGAATTTGACCAGGTCAAATGGCTGGTCTTTCTGATGGTTTACCGTAAGAGACACGTATGAGGTATTCCTTAGGTTCACCATATGCACTCGGACATGGTCTGTGTACATAACTCTCGGTCCGCCCCAAATGGTATGAAGTACTTGCCGAATATAATATTTGTCCCGCTGACAGACAATATTCTCCGTTTACCGCCTAGAACCAAGAGAATAAATAGAAACAATTGTGACTGCGTACATAACAAGAGAGTGGGTAAAATAGTTTTCAATGGCTACCATCATGACAGTCGTGTGCTTGTCGATTAATGCGATACGTGAGGGGTATACCTACACTAAACGAACTCTTCAGTCTAGCCTTACACACGCGCCCGCTTCACATTAAGGTAGAGTTGAGCAACTCGATCCAGTCCATCCTTCCCATGCTTGTGCTACACCCCTTCACGAACCCATCGGCGTGTACACGGATATCCATAGTCGGTCCACTCAGTACGTCTTCTTTTTCTCGTCCACGGAGAGACCGCCTGGTAAGCACATGTCAGTGGGAACGCTTAACGGGAGAAGGCACGGTGAGGAAATTTACCAGGTCCCATGTTAACAAGAAGGATTAGACCTCCAACAATAGCTAACCGATCCATTAGTATGGCAAGTTAATCACCGGAGGACAAGATTAGGGTACTTACAGAGTGTCTGGAAGAAGTCGTATCTACATCGGGTGATGTGAGTATGAGCGAACCGGGGGACCGGTACCAGATGAAAAACTTACTTGAGGAAGTCCCTTTGTGGGTGCGCACTGTGCACGCTCCACCAATTGTTGATGAACACGTTGAAGATACTCAGGGTCAGGACGAGGAAAGCGGCCGACCATTTGGCCTTGAAGCCAACGGCGACCATGCTACATGCTGCAAGGCCAATGACGGATACGAAGGCACGGGACCAGCTCCATTCTCCCCTAATCATGAATCCAATGAAAAGGAAGATGAGAAGGACTCGACCAGCCAGTAAGAAACTGCAAATATGTCAGCAACATGTTATACATTATAACAGCTAATGGAGATATTCTTCCGGGTTCCTTCCAACACAGACACGATTGAACCTTGAAAACACGTCATGTGGGTTTCCTCGAGAAAAAAGACGTGGTAGTTATCCCCCGGCAACATAATAAGCTCTCCACAGACCGCCTGTTCATACACAACCCTGGCTGCCTGATTGGCCTATATTATGTCGGCGGCTCCAGGTGCGGGATCATTCAAACTTGGCACGTAATTATGGACAACTCAAGTTTGAATACCCCTGACGTCACGAAGCGAGATGGTGGTCCGCAAGCGGGCCCAATGTTCACACAACCGAGCCGGAAAAAACTGGTATAAAATTACTCACTATTTCTTGCGATCCGTCTCGCTGATAGAAGGTAGTCCAGCGAAGATAGCCTTGCGGGTGTACATAGAATCCGTCAAAACCATAAGAAGTCCACCGATGACACTCAGGTTACGGAGGAAGAAATTGAGATCGAAGATGAGGCCATAACCGAATGCTTGAATGATGACGACGCCGAGGAGACCACCAACTGCGTACTCGGAGTGTTTCTTTGTGATTACCGCACCAGAGCCCACAAGCATGGTCTGCGTCATAGCTGTCAAGTAAACATTCCACGCATGCATGAAATCAAGAATGCACTCACAAGAACATTGATCAACAAGAAGATGTGAGAAATTCCCCAGGGGAAGTGTCGATGTCTATAGCAAGATGCGTTTCTGGTGTGCTCAAAAGAAAAGTTGGGTCGATCGAACTGACCTCTGCAAATACCAGAGTTGGTCGCCCCACTGTGTCATGATACGCCATGAATCCTCGAGGAAAGTGACGACAATCAGAAACCTGCCAATTGCGGGAAGATGGGGCTTGAGGGGCTGGGTGTAAATCTCGACATAATCTTCAACCTGACCAGCAAATGCGCGAATCTTTTCGATGGGGTCGTCGGGGTTGGCAGCCCTGAAACCTGACGAGGATCTTGAGTTTCCAAAGCCATGAGGGTCAGGAGTATAGCTCGGTTGGTAGCCTCCAGAGGCTGGGCGAGCGATGGAAATGCGAGAGGCCATGGCGGATGAAAGGAAAGAATGAGTTGAGCAGAGTGTGAGGAGGTTGGCGACGTGGCCGAAAGATACCCGTGGGAATATTTCATCAGTTACTCTAGCCGCCTGCTTCATGCACCTGTGCAATCCCATACATCTTCACTGTTTCAATAATACGGGCTCCTCTGAGACACATCAGCACGGAAATCGTGCTCTGAACTAGTGTCAAAACGGGTGCTTTAGAGCAAATATCCAGTGCTTGAACTGAATGTCCGCTATGTAACGCTGCGTGATTGTGTCACAGTCACGCTACGCGTCGGTCACGACGATCATCATGATCGACTCAATGATGTACTCCAGGTATAACTTGTAATCCAAGCAATGCAGGAATCCATCTGACGGTGTAGAATACTAATACCTCACTGCTTACTTCCATATGAAGCGAGACCTCGATGGTGATATTCTACAATTGACGTCAAAGGGAAAGTTCGACAATAGACACCAGGCGTCGACTCGAAGACTTGAAGTCGGTATGATTGCCTGATACCCATACATCATTAGAAGAGTGATTGTACTCAGGTGAGCTTCTAGGTGAACATATCAGCATGAATCCAGTGATTGTGAAGTTACCATCCAGCCTGAATTTCAATTCGCGTGCGAACCTTAACCTTCACAGCAGCAAAGCGCCTGACACTCCTCTACTCCATCACTTTCATACAGTACTAGTACTCCTAGACTTGGTCTTCCTGGGGCTTATATCTAAAGTTCAGCTCAAGAAACTTTGACGCGTTAAAATACGACGGAGAGCATGGCGAAGAGACGCAGACTATCATACTCATCTGATGAATTTTTTGCTTCAGATGGCTCTGCCAGCGACTGGAACCCCGAGCCGAAACCTACTCCTACCAGATCCAAACGGACTCAGATCACAAAACGTCCGAAACAGGGTCCTCCGCAGGGCCGGGCAAAGAAAGCTCTCAAGAAAAGTCGCGACGTGGATGCTGAAGACTCGGACGCGGTCGCATCCCCGAGTCGAGTAACTCCACATGGTGCATCCACACACATTGTATCAGACGTGGAACCCCTTCGCAAAGCCTTGCTCGAGTGGTATTCAAAGGTTCACGAAACTCGTGGTATGCCATGGCGTAAACCATATGATTCTTCCCTCGGTCCTGAGGCGCGTTCTCAGAGAGCGTACGAGGTTAGCACAAAGAACAGCCGTCTGGTGACAGAAAATCTGACGTGCCTTGTTCAATTATAGGTATGGATATCCGAGATTATGCTACAGCAGACACAAGTTGCCACTGTCAAACCATACTATAACGCATGGATGGAAAAGTATGTCACTCTATCTTTACATGTAATCGCGACGGAACCCTCATTTCGCGACATTTAAAACAAGGTTCCCGTCAATCAGGGATTTGGTAAGTGTGGCCTACCCACAACTTTGGAGACTCGCACTCAAGCTAACTGCACCCGAAATCGCTTGTCTTTTAGGCTGCCTCTGACATCGACACTGTGAACGGTTCGTGGAAGGGCCTTGGGTACTATTCACGCGCCGCTCGGCTGCTGAACGGAGCAAAGAAGGTTGTAAATGAACTTGGGGGCCGCCTACCCGACAATGCCAAGGATATGGAGTCTAAAATACCAGGTGTGGGCCGTTACAGTGCAGGAGCCATCTGCTCAATCGCATACAATGAATGCGTTCCTGTGGTATGTTCCGGTCAATCTTACTCAGTCGGAGCGCAGTTAGGAAAGAATGAGGGCGCTCATCGTTTGTTCAATATGACTAGCTCGATGGCAACGTGCATCGTCTACTGAGTCGAGTGCTAGCCCTGCATGCTCTACCTAAAGCCAAGCAGAGCCTGGATGTCCTGTGGAACGGTGCCACTTCGATGGTCGAAGGTTCTGACAGGCCAGGTGATCTGAATCAAGCACTAATCGAACTAGGGTCCACAGTGTGCAAAGTACGTGATCCATCTTGCGAAACGTGTCCCCTGCGTCAGTGGTGCCGAGCGCACAAATGTCAGAATGCCGGTGACAAGGTAAGTTGAGCAAATCAAACGAAATAGTACGACATCTCTAATCACTTAATCATTAATCTCACCTTAATCCATAAGGGATTATCGGGGGTCAACACACATGACGTACCCGACATTGAAGAGCTATGTTCCATTTGTGAACCTTTGCCACATTCCGTTACAGTGACCATGTTCCCGATGAAGGCGGAGCGTAAGAAGGCTCGTGAGGAGTTAGATATTGTTAACGTGATAGAATGGCGTCCGGATGCAAGATCTAACGAAAGATGGTTCCTTCTCGTCAGGCGTCCTGAAGGAGGTATGTCATCTTTGGTCTGATCAATGAGCTCCACTTTCTTCCGAGTACCAGATATACGGAAACCACTAATACTTGCTCTAGGTCTTCTCGCTGGCCTTCACGAATTCCCAACCAAGGCCGACGTGTCCTCAACAATTAGCCCGGCCTCCATGAGCTCGATTCCTAGTGAGCTGCTAAGCGACCTTCTCACCAAGCAACCTCGATCTCTGGTTGGGCATCATGAATCATCTGATGAAAGCTCTTCCACTAAGCCGGCGGGACCACCCCCGGAAGTTAAGGATGGAGACATTACAATTGTCAAAATCAAGCCCGCGGGGGACGTTCTTCATATTTTCTCACACATCAAAAAAACCTACCGGATTCAGTGGGTTCTTTTAGAAGGCGGAGGGACAGTTCCACCGCCACTGGCCAACACTTGTCTTTCAATAGGCGAGACCCTCCCTAGGAACAAGAACAAGGCCAAGGTCGACGGCAAGAGTAAGAGTAAGAAGGTCCCTCATGTACATCCTACAGGCATGTCACATGGGGGATGGACTCTGATGGATGACGTGCCCAGGGCAAAGTGAGTCTGTTCTTCCAATTTGTGAACTATGTATGTTATTGGTGCAGGGACGATGACGCTAACTATCCGTCGTTTTGCCGCAGTATCGGCACAGGTGTTCTAAAAGTCTGGAAGCAAGTCTGCACGCTGTGGAGCGACAACAGCCGATAAGAAAATGCCTACATCTGTCACTGTATGGTGTAAGCGGTCCGTCATAGGGTACAACAACATGGCTAAAACCCGCTCTACACGCAACCATTTCTATGTGTAGGAAATGTCGTAATGGTTATCAGAGTAAGGGTCACCCGGATCGTTACTTATAAACTCTATATTAGCCTTTATTCAACTCAATTCAATGGCCAGCCGCTTTGAAGTAGCAACCCTCCCGCTATTGTATGACCGGTATTGGCAACTTCAGTCCCAGTTCTTTAGCGGTCCTCACACGTTCACATGGGCACCGAGTCTACCGACGAACTTCCTTTTTAGGGCATTATAAAGAGACCCTGAAGATCTGGACTTGCGGTCTAGCAATCGGTCCGAGTTCAAGTACGCTACGTAGCCATCCAATCTAGATCCTGCCAATTCGTTTTGTAAGGGGGTCAGTACGTTGGAGCACTCATCTGAATCTCAGGCATCACTTCAGTCCCTCTTTCATCCTCATGTGAGGATCCACGGCGGTGTTGTATATCCATTCCTCCGATTACGACGCGGCATCAAACATCGCGATCGTCCGCCAGATCATCGCCGGCAATGTTTCGAAATGTCTGATATCTTCAAAGGGCAGCTTGTGAGTCTAATCCAATAATCTATCCCTTTATGGTTTACCGCACTTTTGCTTGCCGCAAAAGTAGCGTTGTTACACACGATGATATGGACCCCTCGCTTGTAAAGGCTTGTTGGGTTGTTACTTGGTTTACTGTTGCCAATGTGGGTCAAGATCGTTGTCCTCACAGCAAGCCGCGACGGATTGTCGAATGTTCCGTCCTGACAACAAGAGCTTGCCGATTGTGATGCCGCCACAATAGGCTTTAATTCGTCGTTGGGAATTATTTGATTCCGCGATACGTGCCTGGACTGTCTCGCAGTGGGAACACTGGGAATTGTTAACTTTGACAACAGGGTCGAAATTTAAGGTTACTATCAGATCAGCTTACCTCGAGAGGGACTAGCCTCCTCTCCCGAGGGGCCCGCGCTGGGGTCAAAATGAACTTTGCTACCTACGGCAGGTTTATGCGAGAAAATGCCGGAGGGAAGCAGGGCAAACCGGAGAGTAAACTGTGGTAGTGACGACGTAAATCATTTGGACTAAAGAGTCTACTGCTATTGGGTACATGATGATGGGATATATCAGTGAGTTTTTACCTAAATCACGATGGGGGTATTCAAATAATAACCAAAAAAACGATGAGGGCAAGAAAGCATTCCGGAAAACAAAAAGAAAACAACATTGCGACAAAGTAAAACCGCACGAATTGTACATAACGACTTGTCCATGAAAACAAGCCTCCAACAAGCCCTTAAGAGGCCTTTTCAACAAAAAGGGATATCATAATAGACGTAGTTTTCGTCAAAGGGTATAAGTCCGGGTTCGAGATAGGCGGATGATAAACGGTTACGGTTTCTACAAGTCCGGTGGGTATGGATCGTGGGGGTAGCGTGATATGTAGAAGAATGACCCTAAAATTGCGGGTAACGCGCTGAAGCTGTTGACATGCCGTGGGCCGAGATCCGACGTAAAACTGCCTCGTCAAGAGGATCTCGAGACGGTCGGGGAAGTCCTTCGAGATAAGCAAGAGGGACGAGTTCAACGTCATTGCGTGTGCGACGGCGTGAATGATGAGGCGCAGGAGGCGGCGGTGTTGGCCCACCGTATTCCGAAGAGGAGGATGACTGTCCTAGAGGCGACTCCCCACGATAGTGCTCAGCATCAGCAAAAGGAGGTGTAGGAAGGTGCGAGTTTCCGGAGGATTGAGTTGACGGGTAAGACCCAAAGTCCCTCGCATAGGCCAATGCCGCGTCGTGCTGGGAATGATACGCACCACGGGCTTGGCCAGTCCAAGCGTAAGCATCTCCTGCATCGTCAAGCGCAAACTGTGTGATAGAATAGGAGGAAGTCTCGCTCCACGACTCGGTTGACGAAGTAGCGTCGTCCGCATGTTGAGGCTCATTGCGTCTAGATTTACTAGCTCTCGCACTTCGGAACCATCCTGGCGGGACGGGAACGTTACCCACGCCTGGGACTTTGTCGATAGTGTTCAGACTATCCAAAGTCGTCTGACTGAAGTAGGCCGCTAGAGGTGAGGGAAAACGTAAGAAAATATTGACTATACGGGTGTGGCGCTTTACTCACTTAGGTGCCATTTGCGGGTCAGGTTGTGGGGACGGTCTTCGGGTAACGACACATGCACACTGTACGTTTGTTTAATGAGACGTTCAGCTTCTGCTCTGGAATATGAAGGTCCAGAGCCGACAAGGGCTGCTTGGGGATTACGTTTCCTGTGGTGACACCAGGTGAGCACTGATCCATGTGGCGCAATTTGGAAATGGGAACATCTGCGAAGAAGAACACTCACTTCATGATGTTAGCCCACTTTGCTGAGGGATTATTAGGGTCGTCGTTAGTTTCTGACTCTCGTTGGTGGTAGAAGAGGAATTCCTGGAGGCGTTAGGTTAGTTACGCCACATTCCCTCGACCTGGGTAACCACCAAAGCAACTCACGTCTCGAACCTAGATCGGGGAGAATAATCAATACCAAGCAATGAGGTCCAGGTTAAGCAACGCTTTCACTCACCCTCGAAGGACCCCAGCCCATTCCGTCCGTCCTAGAGTGGTACCACGGTTGGCATCAAATACGCCTCATTAGGCAAAAGGAGTACTAACCATCGTTCCATCCCAAGTCCGGTCGCCTCAGCGTTCGCACAACGTTCCTCCCACACGTATACATGTCCTGGAGCAATAGCTCGACGCTCCTCGGCATCCAACCGACGGGTGGTCATAGGTAGGGTCTTACGCGCGACGGCGTAGAAGATTTGCAAGGCGTCCCGTGTGGAGCGGATACGGACGCCCTCGAGAGTGGGTTTCTGCATTGCGAAAAAGTCTAAGACGGGGTCGAGGCTGTGGGTGAAGGTGTAGGAGGGGGAGGACATGGCGGAATGGTTCTGGATTTATAAGTGATATGAGTTTGGGTCTCCGGAAAAGTCAAGGGGCCAGGGACGAAATGAAGAAGGGTATCCCCGAATCTAAGAAGTTGCCGATAGAGTTTGCATTGAGTTAGCCGCATGGGTCGCTCAGCGCAAGCGACTCCGAGAATCGGGAAACAGATCGCGCCGTGCATAAATTGCCAACCCACCCCTTTCTCACATCCCCTTTTTGCTGCCCAAGGTTCGAGGTCGCTTCGAGTCAGCCACCCGTGACCCTCTCTCATGCTCCAATCCGCGGTCTCACACATCCACAGTCGTCCTCCCCTGGTGGCGGCGGTCCAAGCTGCAAGCCAGCGCACAACCACCCATGTGGAATCGATGGTACGCATATCGCATCCTCAACAGTCCAACTCTTCCCAGGCCCCCTCAGTCTTTGTAACCGTAGTAAAGCGGTTGGCCTTCTTCCATTATTCCCTCACTTATTTGACGAGCTACTGGCGGCTGCCTGATTGCCGCTGTCCACCAAGCATTCTGCCAGAATGCTACCAGAAAACAACGCATGACTGCCCAAAGCACTCACGGTGCCACCACCAGATCACCACTGATGGCTGCTTGATAGCCGCCACCATGACCGACTCGCTCAGGTAACCTCCCAGTTCTGAACGCACACCCCACAGCTCCGGACTGGAGCGGAAGTGTGGAGGCGATACGAAGCAGATAGAAAGGATGCATCGCCGTAGCAAAATTTTAAGTATTGGCTTCGAACGCTCCCGCAGACTGTCACAGCATGTCAAGCGTAGGTCATTCTGACATATCCGTTCAATAGAGACGACCTGGGAAGAGGCGCAGATCAGATTCCTGTGGGCGAGCGAATGGGTAAAATTGTACGGCCTGATGGAAGGTCTCGCCTGGAAGATACCGATACCTAATGCGAGGCGGGTAAGAGAGAGGAAGTGCGGAGGGGACGCCCAAGTGAGCAAGAGGAAACCGAGGGGAATGACGAGTGTCGCAGAATTGTTGCCAGTCCAGGCCAATCTGTCGGTGCGATAAAGATAGGATGACTATTAGGGAGCGAGTATGTAGCCCAGTCCGGGAGAATTCAAACGCCACCGGCAGTATTCCGGTCCAAGCCAGCGTCGCGGAAATGACCTACTCATTCAAGATTGAGAACTAACTCAATCGGTATCCACGACGATGATCACGCAAGACAGATCGCGTACAGCCAAATATGGACCATGCTTAAACCACGTTTGTCTGGGTCCCCACTGATTGCTAATGTGACGGCAAAGTTTCGCGGGAGAAGACAAGCGAGCCGTCATGTGTTTTCCATGAGAACATTAACCACCATCGCTCTGTTCAACATACATCCTCGCGTCAAGGAGCCAAGTGCCCATCGCCCATGCACCGTCCCCCTTCCATCGAACAGTGCAACATGAGAGTCCAGGCTCACAAGAAGGGTAAGAAGCCCACGGAGAGCATCACGTTCCTTATGCAAACGGCACCCGGCAACCCTCAACAGCTGAAATGAGCGCAAGCAGGAATATTGGAAGCCGCACCTGTCATGTCCAGTTCACACCGACACCAGTCAGGCATCGACTTGTCCTCTACGGTTACGTCTATACGCATGTCCAGACCTTCCTCTCTCAATAACGTAGGCCAACGGCATAAATGTGGAGGGAAGATCAGAATTACGAATACTGATTCACTCCCCCTTGGGAAAGACATTGCTGCACTGCATTACCGAAGGTCGATATCGATCTTCTTGAATTCAGCCAAAATGGAGGGACAGCAGTCGGATAATCAGGGCTGCATGGTATTATCATTACAATCCGAGGTTGTTCGTTTGAGATCAGCCTTATTCAAAACCATGAGGTCATCACAGGGACCATACAATTGGCTCTGCCTGTGGCGAGAGGTGTGAACGTTCTCATGGGACGGCGACCTTTCTGACAGATTACCGTAAGTTCCGCTTGTTGATTTACTCCGAGTATGAGAGCGAGAAGAGCAAGCGAAAGCCGAGGAGAGAAGACCGTATCGTCCTCGTCGGTGCGACCGGCGAAGACCAAAATGGGAAGCAATTCCCCTCAATGAGTATTTCGGAAATTGCCATCTATAGTGGTGCGACGAGCCCACAAAGGTCAATACTTGTATAGTAACTCTACCCGTCACACCAGAATAGACATTCCACTCACGGGGCCATCACTCTGCTGGAATGTGGCTGGTTATTCTATATCTGGGTGGCGTATTGACGTGCGAATTTGAGGTGTGAGTATAGTGTGAAAGGGGGCTCAAGGTACCGAGGTTACCACAGTGGATCGTTCACACCCAAACCTGCCTGCTCAGTAAGACATGATGACTGCGTGTGGTCAACAAGTACCATCTTTGCCTAGCAGGAACCAACACCATTAATAGCTTTACGATTATTGATCCAGAGCGGCGATTTGATATCCTAGTAAACTTTTATACAGTGGCGGACAACGGACATTCTGACCAACGCGTGGTGTTCGCTGTCAGAATACGATAGAATCAGACAATTGTGTCATCATTCAGTCAACCAAATGTTCTAGACGTTGATAGAAATCAGTAAACGGGCATCCCGAAGCTGTGATAGAGTAGCAGAAAATGTAGACATACCTTTCAAAGGGAGCACAACCGGCAAATAATCGGGTAATTCTGCGTAATGCTGGCGACCGCGGAAGGTATAGCGAATTCGAAGAGATTTTGCGATTCCGGGCACGGGGTCATAGAATCCTTGCAAACCGGCCTAACACCGCGTTTCGAACGTCAGCGATCTTGCCCTTCAGTCAAACTGTTGTATCACAACACGACACAAATTTATATTAAAGCCACAATGCCACAGGCTAGTAACAACGTCTGTGATGGCATGACCACGACGAAGCGGAGAACATGGTATGCAGATAACAACTGTCAGACACATGATCTGCCGCATGTAGAAGGGTGCGCAGCTTGTTCGTCCCTACGAAGGCGAAGCGAATAAGTTGCTCAGTGGATACCCAAAGGCTTCGGTGGAACCACTACCACGGCGTTCTGGCCAATAATGCCTCCGGTCTGTGGTGATGCATTAAGAACACGTCCTAGATAGCAGCATATCCGCGGAACGTTTTATTGATACCGCGCCATCGAATCGATGCCACAGACTTAAAATGAAATGCAGATCTGGTGATGACGGTCTTCCCTGCCTTGCGTTTCCCTGATATGAACCAAATCGTGAAGAATTCATGACTCGTCAGGGATATCACACCCGCGATGTTCACTCCACACAGAAAGATTGGGTGTAAACCCGATACAGAATATTCTTCTCGAATGTATAGATAAATAGATAAAGATCTCACCTTACTGCGCCTTCCCGGAATATACAATTGACTTTTGCTCACCAGCACTTGGACCGGTATGGTTACATTGACGTCCAGCGATTCGCAATCTTCACCCCGTTCTGAAGGGCCGTACCAGGCCTCTTGTATGACTAAACCTGCGAAATGTGGCACATGCATGAGTACATGGAATGCAGCGGTCCTCTAAACGAGATTATTGGGATCAAACGCACCATCCTTCTTGGCTTCGGTTGCCATATGTTGTTTCGCTACATCGCCGAGTAAGTAAACCGCTTCTTCATGCTGTCTGAGAGTGTCCGACTGGGCCTCCTTGAGCTCTCGACGTGCCTGACGGAAATATCTACAAGGTAATGGGAGACATTAATAAAGGGTCATAACCCCAGAACTGCCGACATACTCAAGACGCCGTTTACGATTCTGTGGCTTCAATAGAAAATGATAGCCCAGAACGTAGGCAGTGGTTGGTAATAGAGCTGCCCAGAAAGCGAGCCCGGGGGCATAGTCATGTGAGAGGGTAATTGGTATTTGGAACCGTTGATAGAGATATGAGAAACTAAGTTACGCTATTAACGCATGGGATGATCAGAAAATGAACGGATGGCTTACTCCAGTATCAGGGCGACGCCACCGGCGCTGAGTTGGACGTCCGTACTGACATTGTATCTGCTGTCTTCGCTGGTCCATCCGGCACCTAACACGGCAGTCAAGCCGGAAAAGCCCAGAACGAGAACACTTTTCACTTGAACATTAAGTTCTGAGAAATTGAGGACGTATTCGGCATTCATAGTGGGCAAAAGCCCGGTAATTCCCAAGCCAATTCGCCAAAAGCTCATGCCCAGAAGTCCAGAACGAGAAGGCAGTCCTACAACCGATTCGGATGGAGCGAAAGGTAAGGTTTGATCGCTCTCGGCAAAAAAGTCAAATGGATAGAGGTCTGACAAGTATGAAAGTTGCATGTCTATAACTTGTGTGGACATGGTTGACACCGTGAATATGCCCTGGGCATTAGACGCGGGAAACAAGCGGCGCGAAAAAGCTAAACTGACAGGGAAAAGTGCAGGGACACGGCCAACGCTTAAAGGCTGTCTCCACCGATGAAACAGAGTTGAGAGTATTTTCGGGGAAAGGGCGAATTGCGTTGTAACGGTGTAGTCATTCTGACGGTAACTCCCACGCCATCTTAGGGAACCGGGTCGAAGAAGGTTAGTGGTCGCCTGACAAGCTCGTGAGTATGGACAACCGGTAAAGTACATAACTCAATCTACCTGACAATGAAATCGAGGGGAGAACTGGTGTCGGACAGTTCCTAGAAGGGCAGTTGTTCTATCTGCGCGAGCAGATAACGACACAGAAGTGTCCTGACGAACTTGCTTCTATTGAATGGAAGAGTTGTCAGCGAAGTTAAATCAATGAGCTTATGGAGCTAGTACCTCGACTGAATGTTGTACGGAAAAGCCGAGCGTTTTAATATCAGGCTCTTCGGCATCGAGGCTGTCAGGCACATCCCCAACAAACCTATAGACCAGAGAGCTTGCATCCAAAGCCAGGGTCGCTCGTCCTCTTGGTTTGATGAGCTGGTCCAATCTTTCTTGCTCTAATTTACCACTAGCCGCAAGCAGCCGCGACCTTATCTGAAATAGGTACATTAAAACAGGGGCATGAAAGGCATATACGACAGTTTACTTCTTCTTTCGACAGGCCTTCTGGATCGAGAGACCTTACAAGCTTCAAGCCCTGATTTCCTGTGGGGTGAAGGTGAGAATTTAATGACCGAATAAGCAAGCCACATACCAAGCAAATCATAAGCCTGTCTGTATGATGAGTAAGATACGTCAGGGCAGTTAAAGCGAGGACAGTGTAGAGTAATATTACCGTCGTAAAGGATCAGACAACACTGTGAGAATATAATCAGCAAACTTAATGACGCACTCATGGAAAAATGTGATTACCCTCATATGCCTTTTGAACCTCGAAAAACTGTCTCGTTGCAGCTTCCTTCTTCGTAGGATCTAGTTGTTTGTCTGGGTGGAACTTAACGGACAGTTGCATGTAGCGTTCTCGTAACTCCTGATCTGTTGCCGTTGCTGGCACATTGAGTACCGTGCTACACCAGAGTCAGACTGTATGGACGGCTGTGCAGAGACAAAATAACACGAACTAGAGGTGCTCCGCATCTTCTTGGGGACTATGATCTACAGACATACAAACGTCTGCGAGGGTCTTTCGAGGGATTAGTTATTGAGTGATTTATGAGGCTTCAAAGTGACAATGTCAAGCAATTTCGTTAGACTACCTAAGAGCGACCAGAATGCTCCAAGATGAGTGAAGTTTGTCACAAAAGGTAAAGGATGGACTGACGTATGGAAGCGGCACTCCAGACGGTTCCAGCCTGCCGCCGGGTTGATTGTTGTGAAATGACAAGCGAGTCGGATTATGATTAGATAGGTTGTTTCAGAAAGAGCCTTGCTCTGTTTCGAAGGTGATGAATAAACTAGAATACTTTTGGTTTCCCTCAGCTGCTGGGAGACGCAGTGAAGCGTAAGGAGAAGAGAGTCTGGCGAAGAGGAGGTAGACGGGATGGTATGTTTTGATGCACATTACCTTTTACGTACGTATTACATAATACAACCTTTCGTATGACGTTTTGGACTTGGTACACTGGCGCTGTGAGCTTGCTGTGAACACCGAGGACGGTGTCCAACTTATGTTATTCTCTTTTGTCTGACTTGTTTTTAGTTTTTATGCTGCTCGCTGCTGCGCACAATGTCCAGCAGTAAACCTACGATGTCTTCTTTGCCAACCGCATCGAAGAACGTACCCACTCCTAGTGCCTCACAGGAACCAAAGGCTCGAGGCGCCAATCGTTCAACAAAGGTCGCTGGGAAGCTGAAAGTGCTGCCTGACCAGCCTGAGCCACCCACTCCTGTACCAGATACCCATTTAGAGCCCCCTCCTCCACCCAAACTACAGGAAGGGGAAGGTTCTGGAACTGCCGGTGACAGCGAAGACGACGATGCGGATGTTGAAGAAGAGCCAGAAGATCTACAGGTATTTTTTCCACCAAAACGTGTCTGCCTCACATTCAATACCCAAACACCACCCCAAATCTTATAGGTATACAACCAGATAGATCTCATTCCAGCAGGAACTGCCCGAAGGGACGCACTCCGCCTCACCAAGAAAAAGGCGAAATCCTTGCCTCGCGTTACGGCGTATGCTACTGCCAGGTGTGTTTCATTTAACTCCGGTTTGTACACGTATTAAAGATATTCATTATAAACGTTAAGCTCGTATCGGATATCTGAGCTTATGAAATTCTTCACTGCCCGCCGGACGTCATATCACACCAATCCCCGCATCATCGACGACGTGATTTACACACCGTATGTTTATGACCCTCCAGCATCTCAACAACGCCAAGTCCATTTCCAGTCCGACTCCCACAACGAGGCTGGTGCTGTTTCTGAGACCGGCGATCTTCTCGGTGTTCCTGAACTCATCCCTCAAGGTCCCGATGCGAATGGCCCCGCTAAATCCAGGCGGCGAAGCAAGTTTGAGGAAAAACCTACTGAGGCTGAGATCTTCCTTTTTGAATATGGTACTGTAGTCATATGGGGCATGACCGAGGCACAAGAGAAGAGATTTCTTTCCTCCATGTGGGTCATTCTACCCATATTCACACACGCTAAACTGCTTATCTTGCTTCTGAAGCAAGCGCTTTGAGGTCGAAAAGCTTGGTAAGATTATGGTGTGTTCCTCATACGCGAATCGCTTCTCATCGGTCTCCGTTAGCTCCCGAGGATGTAGAGATGGAGGATCTCAATTATTACTATGCGAACTATAGTCGGTATGGTTGATTTCACCTCTATTCTTAGCTCCCCCGCCTCATCTCTCACAGGATCTATAATGATGTCATCACTCTTCGGAAAGGGTCTAGCTACATGTGGGTATTGAACTCTATCATTAGGTGCCCATTTTACACTGACCTACGTGTTTGACAGGACCAAGCTGTCCCTATCTCACGCACTATCCCAATCGGTGAAGATCTCATTGGTGAGTATATCAGTCTATCAGAGCTCCTTACTCCCACCCCTTCTAAGAATTGACGGATTTGAATTTGCATGCCGATGTCGTGCCCTATGATGTCCCTTGTGAACTTACTTCCTATTCTTTCAGTTCGAGGCTCTGATCTCCTCTACTATCGAAGACACTAAGGACATCCCCGAAATCATCAGTGAGACTGGTAAAATTGGAATGCCCCATAAAGGTGTGATTTCTCTTCATATCTCTACTCTAAACCCTGTTTAAACCCCATTAATTTTACGCACCAGAAATTATGCGCAAAATTGGGGAGCTCTTTCTGCTAAGAACGAATATCAACTCAGTGGGATCTGTTCTGGATTCTCCGGTGAGCCGATAGTCTATTTGACAGTTTCACATTGTCAGGTCCAGAGTAGCATTACTGACTAGTCCTCTATAGGAAGTATTTTGGGTTCGTCACGGGAGAAGCTTTTATGCGCATAGAGTTCTAACAACCTAATCCAGAGGTATCCTGATCTGCAACCTTTATACGATGCTGCGCGTAGCTATTTAGAGATCCCCCAACGGATTAATCTTCTCAACACACGAGTGGAGGTGAGAAGATTTGCACTCAGAAGGTTAATATCGGAACTCATTGTTTGTGTGGCGTCAAGGTTCTGCAAGACATGTTGCAGCTTCTCAAAGAAACTGTATCAAGCCGACATGCAGAACGCCTAGAACAAATTGTCATTGCGCTGATTGGCGTGGAAATAGGTATTGACAATACTGTTCCCAAATAGAGAGACTTTCGTTAACCTTGCAATGTTGCATTCAGTTCTAGGTATTGTTACCATCATCGTGGATCTATTCTCATAAACGGATTCTGGAGCACCGTATCACCGACTATACCAGGAGTGTTAATATAATGATCATTCCATGTCCATGAGGATTATCAGGAACAAATCCGTAGAAGTCTATGACGGCGAACTCGCTACTTCTACTTCATACATGGCTAGCGCGGGGCGTTATCGCATCCACGCAACTCCACTAGTTTCTCCTGTCCTTGTCTCTAGTCCGCTCTCGCTCCCTCTCCCGTTCTTTGGCCCGCGTCCCTGTGGAAGTGGAGGAGCTCTTATCCTTCGATCGCTCCTTCGTCTGTCTGAAGCACAGGAAGGCGATCCCAGTCGCTCTTCGCGTCTCCGCCAACGTCTTCTTTACTCCATCGAGATGGACCTGCAAATTTTCATCGCCAGGTTTACGCGAATAGGCTTGCGAAATTTTATTGTACAAGTCGGAGAGCGTCTTGGCCGCTGACGTTGTCACGTAACGAGAGAGAGTTTGATGCATGAACTCAATCTCCAAGGTTGCCTGCGGCGTAATTCAGTTATAGCAGAATGAATGATACTGATAGGGTGTACAGCACGTTGCATGTGCGGAGGACCCCACGAGACTTACACGTAGCATGCCACCCATTCCAAACCGCTTGACTTGTCGGAAACACCGCAAGGCTTCTTCCGCGATGTCTTCAACTAACGCATTTAAAGTTCGTTCCAGAAGGGGAGCGGCCGCTGATGTGACTTGGGCGTGCACCCCAACCAGATACATTAAGAGCTCGTAGACGTATGGACGAATCTCTGCCAAGAGTCGGTCAGCTTAGAGTTCAACATTCTTCACCTGATCACATCGCGGGGGCTCATACCTTTCGGTTGTGGTGTTGCGTACCAATCCATTTGAGGGTCAAGGATGCCATTTCGGACGATACCCATTAGGACGGTTGACTTTGGCTTAATGTAGCTCTCAAACAGCGTCTTGTCTAACTCTTGCACCACGGTCATCAATGTCTAACGAAATAGGTTACCTCTGACTTTGTACCACTTGCGAAAAGGAGATAGGCCTGCGTACCTGTTTGTCCGCTTCAACATTGATCCCGAACGCGCCCTCAAGCTCGCCAACCATGCTGGGAATGAGAACATTCCTCAGGTGCCCAAAATTGGAAACCACCAGTAACAATCGTATCTCCTGTGTGAGTGTGAGTGAGATTCACCTTTATGAGCGGTGGAAGGGGTATGGACAGGTGTAAGAAAATCTTTGCAAATATAACGTACTGCATTCTCAAGGTCCAATAAAGCAAGGGGATTTGCTCCCGTCACACTAATGGTTTGCGGGACCGTCTGTTTAACCGATGTGACTGACGACTCATCCGAAGCGAGATGTACGAGACCGTCGAGTACCGCGTACAATGAATCGAGGAAGGCCTTTGTGATCTTTCCAGTGAATTCAGGGGGGATCGGATGCTGTTTCGTGGACCTCGAGGAGGATATTGCGGAGGGGGCGAGGTCAACACCACCTGCGATCTTGAATGCACACGTGGTGATATGACGTTGGAAGGTACGCATTTGTGAGAGGTATACTGTAGTATATGCATCCGTGGTCGATCCAATCCAGGATTCTAGGGTATAGAGCATGTTCGCGTCTGACAATCCCGTGCGTGTTAGGGGTAAGAAGAATCCAAGGCTGTGGTCATTCAGAAGACAATTGGCGTACCTCGCAGCGAAGCGTGGATCAGAATATCCTCAAACTTCCATCTCGCACTCTCCAATAGACTCTTCAAGCTGGAACTCGCGTCGTTTGAAATTTCCATTCCGTTGATCTCAGTGACACTCTCTTGGATCTCCCCGAGTATCTTCATCAAGTGATGCGCGGTGGTTAAAGCATTTGAATCTTTCGGTAGCAGAGGGGGCGTGGTATTAGATGACGATCCGGGAGGCGTCATTACGGCTTTGTCAGAGAAGAGGAAGAATTCGGAAAGGAGAGAAATATAGAGCTTGACGACATCCAGTGCCATTGTTCGGCATTGAGTTGGACTGCGCCTTGACCTTGAGTCCTATAGCGTGTGGTAAGTTATCGTAATATAACGAGAGGAGACTAGAATCACCTTTCTATATTTCCCATCTATGAAAGATTTGGATATTCGCCAGAAGTTGGGCAAGTGAGCCATCATCGCCTCAGAGACATTCTTGACCATAGTTGAAACGGCTTGCCATACAACATGCCCACCGGCTTGTGCTAAGGGTACATGCTGTGTTAGATTCTTCTAATGGGGTCTCAATAACATAAACGTACCGATCACAGTGTCCTGCTGTTTCGTCTCAATTGCGGTGATACATGTCTTGAGTTGACCAGATATTATACCGGTCAAGACATCTGGCGACCCAATATCTGGGCTAGATTTGTCGTGAACGGCTATATGTTCGTAGTCAGCCAAAAGCAGAGAATAATGATCATAGGGCATAATCCCACTGTGTGAAACAAGCGTACCTTTGATAACATTCACTGCGTTATTGTAGGTCTCTCTCATCTGGGCCATGATCGCCTTATGCTGTGCATCAGCATAGGTCCAAACAGGTTCCTCTGTCGTGCTCAGCTCCAGCAGAATGCTAAAATGAGTATCATGAGTATCACGTAGCCCTAGTTGATGTCGAAATAACATACTCGAGCGTCTTCTCCTGCTCTTCAACACTTCTTGAGGGTTCTTGAAGCTTGGCAGACAGTTGACTCTTCATTTCGCCCATTACTTTCTCTACGGTGGCCCAAACCTTGTCTAGAATTCGCTTTTGCTGTTGAGTTGCAGGCTGCTGCTGCCTGATTGTCTTTGGTAGAGCCGATAGGAAGCAGTTGTCCCGGCCGTGACTCGAGCATAAACTTGCCCTTCTTATAATCACGGAGAGCAGCTTCGTAGCGATTCTGCAGAGGATTAGTTGAAGTGTATGGATTAAAGTTTATCTGTTGCATACCGCTTCGATGTGCTCAACAAGAGAACCAGGCAAGTTGAAGAAGAACTTGGAACGCTCGAAGACTCCGAGAGTCGTACGTAGTTTCTGTGCTTTAGTCGCATTCTCCAATACCGGCAGGAAGACTTGGTCTGCCTTTTGAGCAGCCACTAAATTCCGACGTACAATGAGCAAATTGATCAGTAATAGTGAGGTGATGACCTTTGGTCAGAGCCTAAATCAGGGATCTGGCCCAACGTCGAAGGAGGTCAATGTAGGACTTCCACATGACACAGCTCATCTGTATGCTGAGCACACAGGAGAAATTGCCTGCGGTATAAGGCGTTGATTTCCAATCGAGTGCGGAAGCCATAAATATGTTGACCCCTCTTTGGACCTTGGCTCAGACAAAGAGTCGGGGTCCAGCCCACACCAAAGAGGAGGTCAATAGACGACTTCCGTATATGAAGGATTTAGAACCCGAAATATCGACCGATGGCATCGACGTTGGGCACTGTCGATGCCAGACCTCGGTGGTAAAACTCAGTCGCCCACTAGCTTATAGGTTGACACCCTATGTCGATGTCGAGGTCTGGGTTTGACCAATGCATCACTAGTGGAATCTCCAACTACTATAGTTTCGGTCACGCACTAACGTTCGAACATGCCGAACCCCCTGTCAGACCCCACCCCAGATCTCGGTCTAGGTTCGACTTGCCTATCATTGATCAACAAGGCAAAGACACGTACACTTTAGATGGTCGCGAAGTGGTTTCGAGCCGAATTCAGTCTGTTCGGCGAGGAGACCCTCACGCATTTCGGCGTATAGCGCTGTGTCCATGTTAATACGACATGCACCTTAAGGTTCCAATACATACCATCCGTGGAGTTCTTGACTGCGACGAATCTGTCAAAGTTCTCCTCGACGAGAATACGAATAGCGGCGGATTGTGAGTCAATTGAAGCACGAAGTCGAGATATACCAGAGGAGAGATCCTGGTATCTCGCATTGGGATGTACCACCGATAGGAACGCTTTGGGGTCAAAGGCCTTTGATGAGATCAAAACGGCGGTCTCTGCACAGTGAGTTCAAGTAGCAGCTTGTCATGGGCAAACATCTTGGACTGACTTGTTTCCGAATCCATATTTCGCAAACTGGTATAAAATATATTAACAGGGTGATAACCTACAGAATGTGCCATATCCTACGCACTCTACGACGGCACCTAAACCTAGAGGATCAGCTTCGCTTTCGCGGAGGCCCCCAGCAGGGCTTGCAATTACGACTTCGTCCAAATCGTCCTCCGTCTCTTCCCATTTCCTGTTGGACAGAATGAGCTGACATATCCTTACGATAGAGACGGTGGTCGTACGTCGGGGTCGCAGAGGAAAGCTTATAGGCCTTTAGGAGCGCGGCATCATCAATGTCAAAGTTTAATCGGGACATTTCAGTTCTGTGAAACCATAGATGAGTAATCTAGCAAGATAGTGAATATTTTGTATGACAACTATGCGGTCGCTCGCCGTCGGGATGATATGAAAGCAGGTCAAGAAGCAACAGGGCCAAGCCACGCTGAGTCTCGAGTGTCCGAGTCGGCAGGGTCGTGAGAAATTGTATTCGGCTTGTGCTTTGCAGAAATGGTCAGACTTGAAATTGTCTTCTTCCCGTCGACGACCACGTCCCCCACCCACGAAACAACGCCCAATAATGTCCAAACGAGTTCGCATTTACGCTGAGGAGGACCTCGCACAACACAGCTCTCCCTCAAGCTGCTGGATCACGCGTAACGGCAAGGTTTATGATGTTACTTCGTTCATGGCCGATCATCCAGGAGGCGACGACCTTATCTTAAAGTACGCTGGACAGGATGTCGGCGGAATCATGAAAGATCCTGAAGAGCACGAGCACTCTGACGCTGCCTATGAGATGCTAGACGAATACCTCATTGGACGACTTGGTGCTGGGGAATACATCGTTTCGGATGGTTCGTGTCAGTGCGCTTATCACATGTCTTTGCTGACTGTTTTTATTAGACTGGGTCCCTGACGAGGATTTCCATCCCGACGAGACCGATACTTCCAAGGACTTTGAGAAGAATCAATTCTTGGACTTGCGCAAACCCGTGCTTAGACAAGTCTGGGAAGCAAACTTCAGCAAGTCTTACTATTTGCAACAAGTTCACCAACCCCGTCACTTGAATGAGTCTGCCCGTATGTTCGGCCCCGTATACCTCGAGGTTTGTAGAAAAAACTATTACTGTGCTAGCAGGTAACCTCAATTATTTCTAGGTATTCACTCGAACCCAATGGTATGTCGTGCCCACCCTCTGGCTACCCATTGCTTGCTACATGTTCCTCCGGGCACTCGTGCAATTTACCTATGGACCTGGGAGCCTTCCATCGTTCATTGTCGACCCAAGTGCCCCTATTCATATCGTCCTCTCGCGTCATATTCCTGCGCTCGCCTTCGCGAAGACTATGATGTGTTTCTTCTTCGGTAATGTCATCTGGACTATCCTAGAATATACCCTTCACAGGTTCCTGTTCCATGTCGACTACTACCTCCCGGATGCGCCTTGGGCCTTGACGTTGCATTTCATGTTGCACGGTATCCACCATTATTTACCCATGGACCGCTTGAGGCTGGTCATGCCTCCTATGCTATTCGTCGCGTTGTCATACCCATTCACTCAGTTGGCACATGCCTTGTTCCCCACTGCCGTGGCTAATGGTACAATTGCTGGGGCATTCACGTTCTGTAAGTGAACAATCATCTTTACCCCCTTTCCCTGCTCACTGACGTATTCCTTATCTCATCAGATGTCCTTTACGACTGCATGCACTACGCGTAAGTTGTTTCTTTCTTGACTCTATATCCACAGTTTCTCATTCAATTATGATATCATGCTCAGATTGCATCACACTCGTCTCCCGGCGTACATGCGTGAGATGAAGAAATATCATCTCGCCCACCACTACAAGAACTTTGACCTCGGTTTCGGAGTCACTAGCAAGATCTGGGACTACGTATTCAACACCGTTCTTCCAGTCTAGATGTTCTTCCCCTAGCGACCATTTCTTAATCATCTCAAAGTTGGCGCAATCGGGGTGTTCTGACGAATGTAGTGCCGTTGGTTAAAGGCGTTGTGTTAAAATTGTTACGTTATATACTTAAGTTTAATAATGAATCCTTTACTATTTTTCTTCTCGGTTTTCTAGATTGTTTTCGTGGACTTTCATCACCTCTCAGCTTTATAACAGTGTAATGCGAAAGCAAACATTGGCCCTAAAGTCAAGATGCAGGATGTAAGATAAATCTGTTTTGTGAGTGCATTATCTATAAGGTATGTGCGTGATTCATGTCTCGCCGTTCGCACCAACTGATGTTTTTAGTCTGCAGCGGTGTCCTCTAAAGACTAAGTGTAAGAAAGGGAAGGGTTTATTGCTGGCAATGACAGTTCTTGTGAACAGCTCAAACTGAATAAGTAGGTCATTGCGGTTGCTAGGACGTGCTTCACGCTAGTGCAACGTGTTTATGTTAGCAACACCGATTCACAGCGATAACATTTGTCTCATTGTCCGATTTAGCTTCAGACGCCTAGGAAGGACAATGCTATGTGTGTCTCCAATATATGTTGATCATTTCCAGCATTGACAGTGTTTCCTAATCAAGACCTTCAGTGGCACAGAACGCGATTTTCTGTTGGTTCTTGATCTCTAATTAAAGGAACGACTAAGTGTCTTCCTTTCTTGAGTTCTATTAAGGAGGCTAGTTCTCGGTGTGTATCAGATAAGTACCTTTTCATTGACACGTCTGATGGCCCTTTGACTCTGCTTTGACCGTAGACCGCATTGACCGCATTGACCCACGCGGTGATTCCCAGTTCATTGTCCTGTGGCACCACATCATAGCCACCACTCTTGTATAAATTCCGGGGGGACGAGAAGGAGAGCCCCATCTTCCTACCTCGCATATCTCCTCCTTGCTCCTATACCATCAAACCACCATAACAAAACATGTTCAACTCCTCATACGAAGACGTACTATTGTTCAATCTATCATCCTTACTGAGATCTGACGAGTTTCGACTATTCTAGTGGGGATATTCCAGCCAACCAATCCAAACCGATGAATATGAAGACATTCCACCCGTTGATGGAATCTATTCCTATTATAACGAATTATCTAACCCACCTTCACAAACCCCAAGGCGGGACTACGACTACCCCTCACAAAAGTCGGAAGTTGAAGAATGTGCGTAATATCTGAATACCAGTGTAAATCATGTCTGAAAAATCGTTGGTCTAGCCATCCCTAGCCACGATGGATGCGGCGCGTACGTAAAACTTCAACCATACTATGTCCTTACAACTGAACTCTTAATCTACACTAGGGCTCCGCAATTCATGCCTCTCATCATGAACGACCTTTCCATTCCAGAAAGGGCCGAGATCCTGCACGTCGCCTTGTCGCCTGATGACCGTCTGCTAGCTGCGTCATTTGAAAACGGGAGCATCAAAGTGTGGGATTTGAAATCGCAGGGTTGTCTTCTCCTGTTCGACTTCCGGACGGAGGAACTCAAATATGGCTGCCTGGCATGGTCCAGGGATTGTACCACGCTCCTCTCGGGGTGTATAGCGCGCGGTTGCCTTTGGGACCTCTCAGTTCGACCACGTACAATCCCTTGTACCACTCCTCCTGTTACGCTGCTTGAATCCCACATGGCTCAGATCAAGGCCGTGGCTATCTCCCCTGACGGCACAACAGCAGTGACTGGCAGTGACTGGTCAATCAAAGCTTCCCACCTGCAGGGCGAAGAATACGGTAACACCTACTGGAGCAAAGACTTCAAGGAGCTATTCAAGGAGCTATCTAAGGAGTCATCCAAGGAGCCATCCGAGCGGATGGTTATACAATATTCACCGACTGGTGATATGCTCGCGGCCGCGCTTTACACCACGATTTTTGTCTGGACTGTTGAGACAGGTTCCGAGTCGGTCCGCTGTCTAGAGGGTCCTCTCTTACAAAATGTTTGGCACTTCGTCTTCTCTGCAGACGGTCTGAATATCCTTGCTGGCTACAATAACACAGAGTTCCGAGTTTGGAACATTGGCCGCTGTGAATTTACCACCTCCATTGGCGCACAACACTCTGGACCCCTATGTCCTATGTGGACTATGGCGACTCCTCCGACTGGCAGTGAAGTAGTTATCGGGTACGACGATGTCCTGCGTGTATATCCAGACTATTACGATATGTATAGTGGGCACTCGCTCGGGAACGGTGTGTCGGTCAAGGCGAACACCGCTGTCTACTCCCCTAACGGCCAACTCCTAGCAGCCGGTTGCCATGATGGCTGCGTCTGCTTATGGAGACGGGCTCCAAATAGCCTGTGCCCTTGGGAATTCGTTTCGAAACACGCCCAGGCTGGAAATTCGGTGAAAGAAATCTTCTTCTCGCAGGACAATGCTAGGCTGGTGGTTTTGACCTATGGTGAAGGTAAATTGCGGGTTCTGGATATCGTGGATGCTGACCACTAAACGAAACGCCGATAACGCTGGGTCATCCAAATTAGAGCCAAGTAGTAGACATTACCGGCTTGCCATAACACGTTGTATCATACTCCTGTTAGTATATATCAATTTATGGTATAACCATCCTCTGTGAGAAGGGTATATGAACAGAATGTCGTTCCCCACCTTATATAAGTTCCTTCCAGGAATGTCAAGTGTGAGACGGTAATAGACTTGCATTGTGCTTACGAAGAAAAAACTGGAACAGAATGTCGCGGTCGCATAACTCGGATGCCTTGAATGAGGGAACCTATAGGTAGGTCGTAAAGACCTCTAACCGAAGATGCAGCTCGTGCGGAAGGGCTTGCCAATTATAGTTGTATTCGCCCCAAAAAGGTAAAGAGGGATAGCAATTCGACAAGTACTATAGATAATGTAAGGATATAGATATAGATACATATTTAATCAGGTGAGAGATCCATCCGTAATGTCCATGCGAGTATTATGATACACGTCTCGTAAGATGATTAATAAGCTATGCGTAAATAAAAACTAATGTCGGGGCTTTATGAATGGAATGACTCTCGTGTCTGTGAGACGATGGCCTCGGCTCCTTTAAATCGTGACTTGACATTACATTTGAATGGTATAGGTCGTCTTGAGGAAAGGAAACATCAGTGTTACAGGGAAAGATGAGATGCGAAACAAATCACTTACAGAACAAGGCCGTTGTTGATGTGATCGAATGTATCTGGTATTTGAGGACGTCCTTCATGATCTGTGACAGGAGCAACAGTAGCAGCCCATAACAGGGAGGCGATGTTGATGAAAAGTCCATTGGTAGCGACATGGCGGCCAACGCAAATTCTAGAAATATATGTCATTATAGAACAATAGCTGCCAGTGCGGTCAAGGCATACCTCCGACCAAAACCCTGAGAGTAGACACCATCAGTAAGTCTCGATTGATGGATCAGTGTATAGCAAAAGTACTCACATAGCTGACGTGGCCTAAATAATAGAGTGGAAAGGTAAGATTAATAATTCTTATGGAGACATATATGACAATGTTAACGAACCCTCTAGAGATCCGATCAGTATCATTCGTCATACAGAATGTAGTTTTATCACATACCATCATGAGTATCAGGATAGGGGCATGCAACTTGTCCGTCCTGATCGAGATGTCGCTCAGGTCGGAACTCGTCGCTGTCAGCGCCCTAAAGTAGAAATCAGCATTGAAGCAGTGTGTCAGAGTCAGTATTTGAAAAAACCTACGTAGACATCAGTATCCCGGTTCATTGCCCTGAAAGCCGTGTTCAGCATTGTGGCGTCGTACATTGACGTATTGAAACTCACCATTGATTTGCAAAACAAACGGTTCCCTTTGGAATAAAGTAACCCTCATACCAATCATCCTGGTTTGTACCGTCAGCTATGCAAGTTCACACTGAGTGTCGTCGTGTACTTACCTCAACAGTCTCATGAGGCGCACCCATCGGTGTTAGAGCTCTCCACCGCAACGCCTCACGAACACAGGCGTTGATGTAAGGGAGACTGTCACGATCAGCAAAGGTTGGCATACGGTCACGTCCAACGACAGCATCTAGTTCCTCTTGTGCCTTCTTTTGTACTTCAGGGTATGCGATCATTGCGAGAATGAACCAGGCCATGACTGTGGAGCTCTAGAAGTGGGGCTGTGTGTAAGAATGGTAGCAAAAATAGAACACGTTCAATACATACTGTTTCACTTCCAGCAGCACTGCAAAGAAATTGGGGATTAGACTTGGATCGTGTAACTAGGTAATCCAACCCACTAGATCGTAGCAGCCAACCATGAAGATTCAAGATCGCTGAGGCCAAGATGCTTATCGTCACGTATGAGGCTTGCGGCAAAACTAGTGCTCTCCTCGCCATTTCGCTAAAGAACGGTTAATCGGTCGATCTAGCTGGCGTGCAGGAAAACTTACCAAACGCCCTTTGACAGCGCCATACATCTTTCCGAGGTATTCGGAGTCCCGTTTGTACCATTCGAGTGCTTCGCGCTTCCATTTGGCCATGGAGGAGGGAATATACTACGAATAGCATTAATGACCGAATAGCCTGACTGCGAATGTGAGGTCTTACCTTCATCCAAGTGAAATACTCCACGTAGTGCGCCTTAGGGGAAGCTGCACCGACAAATCGGTTGACAAAGTTGTTGACGTAGGCAACTTGTGGATCGTGGCACGATTCTACAGTAGGTATATCATAGATTGCACCTAGAATCATGGATGCGGTTGATCTAAAGGCGAAAGTGTTAAGGCAGTGCTCATGGCCCTTTGAGATTACAAACGTACCTCTTGACCTCGTCATCCCAGTTGTTAGAGTCTTTGAGGACCCCTTGTACGAGAAGAATAGCTTCCTTTTCTTGTGCTGCATGATAATTCTTTGCCGCATTGCTGTTCAAACCCTCGTGTGCTGCTCGTCGCATCCTACGCCAACTGAAGGATGCATCAATTAGTCCATAGGGAATCACCGGATCAAGATTAATGTTGCATACAGATCTGTGTATCCTTGGAATGCTAGCAGCATGCCACCCGTGAGCATCTCAGAGGCAACTGTAAAGTTGCAATCAATACACATGTCACATATGCAGGGAGTTTCACATACCTATCAGATTGGGTCGGCTGCTGTAAATGGTTGCTCTCCGGTCTAGAAGGTCTGCTGCAACCTTGTGGGTGTTCATAATAATCATATTCTTCCCGGCGATATTTAAATGCACCAAAGGACCTGTCGAAGGGTGTTAGAGGTAATCTATATGTATATTCAGGCAATCGTACCGTATTGCTTGCCCCAGTCTGCAAACGTTTTCCAAGGTTGAGGAGTAGCCATTAGTTGAAACAGGTTTCCGAAGAAAGGAACGCCTTTAGGTCCAGGGGGTAAGATTCGTCGACTAGAAGGTTTAGTATAGACAGAGAGAAGGAAGACTGCAACTAATGCTACAAGTCCTCCGAAGACGGAGTGGAAAGCTTCTCTAATGAGGAACATAGACACTGATGGTCGCGGGTCTACCGCTGCTGAGGGTATGGTGGTATTCATCTCAGAGGATGTGTCCGTTTGTGTTTGACTGAATTGTGAGACAATCCCCATGTTCCATCCTACTATATATACGTTGTCGTTTGAACTTCATCACGGATGGGACACACCGCATTTTTTGTCATGCTTCATCTCTGCAGAGCAGAAAACATAGGTACAAGCGATCGAGCCGGGTCGACATGCCGGGTTATCTGGAATGGTCGCGGGTAGATGACCGTCAAGTTGAAAAAGCTTCCAACCCGATTCTTGATAAAATGAAAAACGGAGCAACGCGGTGTTAAAACATGAAGGCGATACTGGAGCGGAACGGTGTTCAGAAACGGAGATGAATAGATAATTGAATCATCGAGTACATCTATGACTCTGCGAGTACTCAGGCCCCAAATTGCGGTCACCCCGCTGTCTTGACTCGGTGTTAACATTCTACAATCCTTAGCGAGAGATGTCTTACTTACTTCAAAATGAGTGTTCAAAGCCAGTGTTCTGACCTGTATACGCCATGGTAGGAGTCAATCGATACAAGTATCAGGGGTCAGCTATTGTCAGATCAGATGAGACGATCAAGGCCGGATGTTCTGCATTTTCCGACGAAAACATATCAGCGGAGTTTGTACGATTTGTCTAAGAACTGTGCAGAGTGTAAACATCTCGAGTCATCGAGTCATCAAAGTGAGAGACACTACAGCTTTGGGCGCTCCATGGGGATGAGTGGGGGTCTCGCTTAAGCTATACCGTTTATCGCAACGATGCAGTTCGGCTATGAGTAAGTTTGCCGTGTACTGAACTTTCAGGAACGTACCATATCTTTTTCGTCTCTTTACTTGGCTATTCGATCCAAATACTACTATTTACTATGTCTCTATCACGATCAAGTTGACAACATAAGCATCGGGCGTTGCGCCCATAGCTACCTCGACCGTCACGTTTCACCGACTTCGTGCGGACTCACACTGCGAGCGACCAAAAATGCTATTCAGCAAGTACCCTGTGTCCATCATCTCGGATCAAGATCACAAGCACCAAGGATAGGGTTTGTTTCGATAGAGATTCACGAGCTATGAGTTGACTGACAACCATATCTGGCATGACAACCTGAGGTTGGTTTGGAATCTGGAGTATAATACACGATATCTATATTTCGGGTGATATGTTGAAGAATAAAATCATCAGCGAAGTTGACTCCTAAACCAAATTTTTCCGCCTGTGTTGGATGCTCCGCGCTGTTCGATTTCAGAGATTGCAATGAAATGGATATAACGGAGATACGTGCACAACGGTCTGGTCCCGGCCCGGGAATACAAGGTCGGCCTTCAACAGGACCTCACTGGCATTATCAAGGCATAATGGAGGTGAAACCATCCTGCTGAAACACGGGGATGGAAAGCGACGGTCATTGAAACTCCCGATCGGAATCTAGAGCCTGATAGAGCTGGTACATTTGCTCAGCACGAAGAGATCCTGGATGGCGGTGCGGCTGAGCAGTGCCCATTCCGAGTCAAACAAACGCCAAAAATTCATGGAACCGACGTCATTGAACGTCGTTAGCCAAATACGGTCATCGCCTTGCCAAAATAGGAAATGATATTTCCTGAATTGGTAATATCCTGGGTATTTGTCCTTATTCCTGCCAGTGGTGACCATTGCAACAGAGGGGACTAATAAATAGTTTCATGGAGGGGTCCGTTCACACTCAGGGTCATATGGGTGCTATGGCCTTGATGGCGTCAAGGCAGCGCTCTTTATCACGGACATCGCTCATATTGTGCGAACGGCGCGAAAAGTCATACAAATATTCTGGTGCAGTCGGATCCGGTAGTTACTTAACACCAAGTTTATTCTGTTTGAGTTGAGCAATCGGCGGACCCAAATTGAGGGTATTGGCATTAGTCATCCCTTATTTCTCAGGTATTAATATTTGGGCCTGATAGTCGTGGTCGGTACATGCGGGAGAGGTCATGGCTGTTTCAAATGAGTGTTCAGGTCTCACCTCATATATGGGATGAAGGCATCCAAGTCTTGTAAATTTATAAGATATACATATGAAAGACCTAGTCCCGATGTACTTAGTCAGTATCAAACTTGCCGAGTACATTTGAGTAAAACGCGGCTACGGGCCAGTGTGGTATCTATATAGGAGATCGTTACACGATGTGGGTTACGAGTAGATCATATTGTGACGTCGGCACGGAGTGGACGGTCGGCCTGTGCCTTGGGGCGTTTGCTAGGATTGTGTTTAGCAAAGAAACTAACCCTATGTCCGAACACCTAGTACGTGGACTCCCTCGTACTACGTATTAGAATCCTCTTGGAGCATTATCAAGTAGCCGTTCTCCCGGTGCAAGCGGAAGCACCACCGGGTATTTCTTTGACAGCACAAGAAATAAACAAGTACGCTAAGAATCTCTACTGTAGCATTTACATAGTGTATCGATTTTATGGGTGACTTGGTTCGTCTTTCTTAAATTCCAAGTACGGGCTCAGTGGTGTAAAACGGTTGAGCCCACAGGTAGCTATGGTTCATCTGATATGTATGGTCAGATGGCCGAGTGGTCTAAGGCGCCAGACTAAGGTGCATTAGCAGTTATCTGGTCCGAAAGGGCGTGGGTTCGAATCCCACTCTGATCATTTTGCTCTGTGTCCAAATATCATTCGACTTAATCAACCAGAGTACGTGCTTGACTACAACACACTCTCTTTGGCTGTGTTCTCAGTGATCTCAGATCTGTAGCGTACATTTTGGCGGTCGCTGAAAACCGCGTGTCAATACAGTGTGACATGTGACCTTTCATTGAATAGCCTTTCCGGCCACAGCCTCAAAAAGCTTCAAAACTGATACGAATATTCTGGAAGAGGGAGAAAGTAGATAAAATCCTTGATGTTCTGCTAAATAGGACAGACCTATTGTGAGACAGTTGGTATCCGGAACATGTTTGTGTGACAAAACTTTCCCGTTACTACCGCTTGCACTGTTCCAAATCGGGAAGTCACTTTTTATACCAACCACTGAGGCCTACTCCTTTTTACGCCGTTCTTGCATCTGCTCCGGCTGTCACCTCTCCTATTTTGCACACTATGACCAAGTACATTATCGTTTCCGGTGGTGTCGTCAGCGGGATTGGAAAGGGCGTTATTGGTGCGCCTTTTCGTGTCGAAATCATGTAGCTTCTTCAATGAAAAAAATTGGATCCAACCCCTGTAGCCTCTTCCACCGGGTTACTCTTGAAAAAGACCGGCCTGAAAGTCACAGCAATCAAAATTGACCCGTATATGAACATCGATGCTGGCACGATGAGACCTCAAGAGCATGGAGAGGTGTATGTTTTGAACGACGGAGGAGAGGTCGATCTCGATCTCGGAAATTATGAACGATATCTGAACGTCACCCTCTCGCGTGATAACAACATTACGACCGGAAAGATCTATAGAGAAGTGATAGAAAAGGAGGTTTGTACATTTTATATCATCTTTTGGTCCCGGTGATATATTAATATCATTCAGCGTCGTGGAGATTACTTGGGAAAGACTGTCCAAGTCAGTAGCATTCACTTTGCTATCATTCTCCACTTGACATATCTTGTAGATCGTTCCTCATGTTACGAATGCTATTCAAGATTGGATTGAACGTGTTTCCAAGATCCCCGTTGACGACACTGGCGAAGAACCAGACGTTTGTATTGTCGAAGTAAGTTGTGCATTCTGATTTGCGGAGTAACGAATTAAACGTGTATTCATTTTTAGCTCGGTGGAACTGTCGGTGATATCGAATCCGCACCATTCGTCGAAGCAATGAGGCAGTTCCAATTCAGAGTCGGCTATGAGAACTTTGCCCTCATCCATGTTTCCCTTGTCCCGGATATGCACGGAGAACAGAAGACAAAACCTACACAGACCACCGTTCATGCCCTGCGCGGCCTTGGTCTTCTTCCTGATTTGGTTCGTTCTGCTCCATCATAATTGATTTCAGTAGCTTAAACTCGCATTGTAGATCGCTTGCCGTCTGATCGTACAAAAGCCTCTTGAACCGGCAACGAAGGCGAAGATCTCCATGTTCTGTCATGTCTCGGCGGAACAAGTCGTTGGTGTTCATGATGTCTCTTCTGTTTACCATGTGCCCCTCCTTCTGCAGTCACAAGGAATTGTTCAATATTTGCAGAAGCGATTGAACCTCGGTACCATCAACCTGACTAAAGAGATGCGGGAGCGTGGTGAGAATCTGCAACAGAGGTGGAAGGAGCTTACGACTCGGTAAGGTGTTCCGACTCTTCTCCATTCCAATCTTACTGATTTGATTGTTAAGCCAAGAACGATCGTTCGATGAAGTGTCCATCGTTTTAGTTGGAAAATATACCGACTTGAAAGATTCGTATATGTCGGTTACCAAATCATTGGAACACTCCGCATTCCGTTGCCAGCGCAAACTCATCCTCAAGGTTTGATCGTCCCTCCTTTCCGTTTACACATTCCATTCTGATTTCTCTCCTATCCATCCTGTCCATCTAATGTAGTGGGTTGACGCATCCGATCTCGAACCCGAAACTCAAGTCTCAAACCCCGCAAAATACCATGACGCATGGGGCGCTGTTGTGTCAGCAGGGTACGTTTCATTTTTACCTATGACATCTTGACTCTAAACTCTCGGTCCCGCAACAGAGGTATCCTCGTTCCTGGAGGATTCGGTACACGTGGCACGGAGGGTATGATCCTCGCAATCAAATGGGCACGCGAACAAAATGTCCCCTTCCTCGGCATCTGCCTCGGTTTCCAACTCGCAGTCATCGAATGGCTCCGACACGTCTGCGGTCAGAAGAACGCCACCTCGGGCGAATTCGATCCCAACGCTCAGGATCCTGCCATCATTTTCATGCCGGAGATTTCAAAGACACACATGGGCGGAACGATGCGACTTGGGTTGAGGCCGACTGTGTTTGATGCGACCAGTGACTGGTCCAAACTGAGAAAGTTGTATAAAGGCGCGGACAAGATTTGGGAGAGACATCGTCATCGGTATGAAGTTAACCCTGCCCTGATCGAGAAGATCACGAGCGCAGGACTGCCATTCATTGGAAAGGATGAGAAAGGAGAACGTATGCAGGTTCTCGAACTGCCGGGTATGTTCCTTAGGATATCAATGATATCATTCTCACTAACCACTCGAACACGTAATCCTACAGACCATCACTACTTTGTTGGCTTACAAGCCCACCCCGAATTCTGTACCCGTCCCTTGAACCCATCTCCCCCTTTCCTTGGGTTCGTCGCTGCTGCTTGTGGCCCTGCTGTCCTTCAGGAACAGATTGAACACCAACTCAAGAACTTCGTTCCTCCTCACCCTGAGGGTTCTATGGTCAACGAGGAGCAGCTTCGTCAAGCCTCACCTGTTCCTCGTGGAAAAGAAGTCATCATGGCCGCAGACCAATAAGCCAATCCTCGATGGACATTCATCAACGACCTTTTGATCATGTTACTTTTGTAAGTTGAGCTTTGAACCCCCCACCCCCCATGTAGCCCTTGTCAAAACAGTGTAGGCCGACTCATACACCTTATACAACTTGCCTATAGTAGAGTAGAGTAGAATACTCAGTACTAGAGCGAGCGGTGATGTGTTTTGTTTTTGAAAAGTAGAATCTATAGAAATTAAAGCATGGCTGATTACATGCGCAAGTATAATACCGTTTTACCTACACAAATCATAATATACATCCACACAATCCCCTAGGACTGAACCTCGCACGGCGCGAAGAATGGGCGTGTTCACAGAGCGCTGAGAAGTGTCTGGAACACCCCTGATGATAATGAGTCGTCAACGAGTGGAACGACTCAGAGAAGTGAGTAGTGGTCTGTAGTAATCTAGATGGTGGAAGTCAATGCTGGTACGTGTGTGTTCATACCTATGACTTGAAGGACAGACTATCGTCGTGAGTGTCTGCTACCATAGTCCTCACTGTCACTCCCGTAGCGTGGTTTCCGCGAAGAAAACCCATCGCTTTTTCCTCTATCGCTCCGGAATGAACGGCGTTCTTCACCTTCACCGTTCGAGTTATCGAATCTCGAAGGACGACGGAAGGGTTTTCTTTCACCATCGCTGTCACCGTCCTCATGTCTTGACGACTTCCATGGTTTCCTATCCTCGGAATCACCACCTTCATATCTCGATGACTTCCAAGGTTTTCGGTCCTCGGAATCGCCATCCCTATCCTCCCAACGTTTCTTCGGTAAGCCGAACGAGGGACCACCACGCTCCTGCCTGGAAGAGTATTCGCCAATCTCCTTCTTGTATTCATGCTTCTCCTTATACTTGACGCCAAACTTCCTGCCATCTTCATTGTCATCATCCCTGCGCTCGCGTACACGTCCACGACCCTCCCAGAAGTTCTTTTTCGATGGCATAATATGACCTTTGCTCTTTTGGAACGAACGGTGCTCCTTGGCTCCCATACGTTCAAGGAAAGTCTCGGAAACGTAGGGCGGGGTAGGGAGACCTAAAGCTTTGACAGACCATTGTTTCATACCTTCGAGGACGACGCTACGTTGGACACGGAGATCGCCTGAACGACCGAGGTAGTAACCGATACCAGCCATGAAACATTCACGAATAGAGTCTTCCTCGAGTTCAGGAAGGAATGTCTGAACGCGCTCTTCGATGCGTTCAAGAACGGGAGTGAAAGGAACGGAAGCCTTGAGATCGTGTTCGTCAGCGAGAGCCTGCACTTGGCTCTTGAGTTCGGTGATGGTGAGTGGTTTGAGAGGGATATCAGTTAATTGCCAAGTGACAAAGCCGACTTCCCAAGGAAGGAGAACTAAATCTGTGCGACCAACGGTTTCGTTGCCACGTCCTGTACGACCAACACGGTGGACGTATTGTTCGGGAGAGCCTGGGATACCGACTTGAATGACACGAGTGACTCCGGGGTAGTCGACACCACGAGCAGAGACATCTGACGTGACGAGGACGGAAGCAGCCGACCTGTCTTTACGGAACATATCGGAAGTCTTCGTTCGCTGCTCTTGGGTACGCTTGGAGTGAATCTCATAGATCTTGGTACGATGTCCGTTAGGAAGAGTGCCGCTCGATAATTCACGCATAATTGTGGCGAAAAGTTGAGTAAGACGGGTAGTGGGAAGGAATACCATGACTTTCGAACCCTTGGGATGTGACAACTGGTCGTGTGCGAGAAGACGAAGGATATGAGGAATTTGATCCTCAGGACCGGGGAGAAGAGTGTGGTACTGAGGAATGTGAGCGTGAACCGGGGCCGCATTGTTAGCGACACAATCGATGAACTTGTGGTTCTTGTCGAGAGTGGCACGGGCTACCTGTTGGATAAGACGAGAGACAGTGGCCGAGAAAAGGAATGTTTGACGGATGGGAGCCTTAGGCAGTTGCGAGGTAATGTAATCGATGTCCTCACGGAAACCGAGCTCGAGGAGAGTATCCGCTTCATCAAGGACCAACTGCATGATAGATAAATACTTGTTACGAAAGAAAAGTGCAAAAGGCATGAACTTACATTCGTTGCTTTAGGCAGGCTGTCAGAAACATCCGGCTCGTTCTCAAGCAGATCTCTGATACGACCAGGAGTACCAACGACGATATCACGTCTACCTCTCATCCATTCTCGGAGTTGTTGCCTTTTGCCCACACCACCGACAAAGAGACGAACTTCCAAGTCAGTGTGACTTGTCAGCTTGATAGCCTCCTCGGCGATCTGAGCAGCCAATTCACGAGTAGGAGAGAGAATGAGGGCACCGGGGACCTGACGAGTATAAAGACGTTTAGCACGAGTTTCCAGACTTTTGTCGGACTGGAGGCCAGCATCTATTACGGCTTGTTTGCAGTGAGCACCAATGGCACGCAGCCGAGCTTCGATGATAGGAACAAGGAATGCCAATGTTTTACCAGTGCCTGTTCTGGCTTTGACGAGTAGGTCACGAGGAATCTTTGGACCTGCCTCGCCTTCAGCATTTTCGGAAGGCGACATGATAAGTTCAGGGAGTAGAGGAAGAACCTGAGCTTGGACAGGACTCATGTGAGTATGTTTCATAGGCTTGTCGATGATGGCCTTGAGGAGGTCCGAGTTAATGCGACCTTTGAGAGTAGAGAATTCCGGATTGTCTCCTTCGACAGCGGTGTGGGTGTTCTCGACTTCTTTTGGATGCGCTGGCAGTGGATCGTCATGTTCAACAACTTCCTCTGGTTTTGGGTGCGCTGCAGCAGAAGTGTAACGCGGAAACGAGTGGTGAACTAGAGACGATACGTTGTTGGTCAATACGTGAGCGAACTTGAATATAATTAGAACGTACCTTGTCTAGGAAGGACGAGTCCAGTCCTGCTGGCTCGAAGCAGGAGACTTGCCTGGTGAGATGAGGCCTTTGCGGCCCTCATCCACATTGAAGCCATGGTAAGGATGGCTGGAAAAGTGGTCACCGTCACTGGTGCAGGAAGCAAGTCTCATTCCAGCGGCAAATCCATTTAAAAACAACTTTTTGCTTTCCCGCGCCCTCGGATTGACGCTTCACGATATTAAGCTTCCGAGTTGGATCACCAGATCAGAATTCTCAAAGTTCGGACCACACCTAGGACAACTCTTCTGCCACCGCAAAATTGAACTACTGAAACATGCTAGAAATATTCTCTTATATCCGCGTTTGAAAAAGATCTCTCGAGCCTGCACAGACATATCGTCCTCTGACACATTCAAATTGATACCAATTCCGCACCATTTCGTCTGAATCTTGGAAGAACACAAGTAGTATCTATATACTAGAATAATAGATCTTTACGATTGTGAGCGGAAAGTGCCTATCTCCTATGGAACTCCTGTAGAGTTCAACAAAGCGGCATTTGTCGAATGATCAATCCTCATCTCAATCACGTCAGTCATAACGATACCCCTTGCAGCGGTTGACGGAATCTGTCTCATCACTTCCTCGTAAGACTTCCCCCAGTCTATTTTGCGGGGAGCAGTTGTGATAAGTTCAATCTGAACAACCTCCAACTTGTTGAATTTCGCGTTGGCAAACAATTGGTCCATTGGTGCGAGCATTGCAATGTCTTCCTCCTTCTCGATACGGAGGCCAATCCCTACTACCCGTAGCTTCGGAGCGTTGAGCTGATCCAAGATTCGCCAAACAGGATTGATCGATTCATCTTGTTCCTGACGACATTCCCAATCAGCTAGGTGGATGCTCGTAAGATTGGTGAGACGGGATAGATCAACTGGTGATGATAGCACTGGATACACGATTACAGAGCGCACTTAGGGAGAACAATGAACACACTTACCATCACCAGAAACCTGTATATGTGATAAGTTGGGGCACTCGCCCAGAGCATATATCAGGTTATGTAGAGATTCCGAGTCTAACGGGCCCGCGAGTTCCAACGATCTCAGTTGTCCAGCAGCCGACTCAGCACAAAACCATCCACGGAGCACAGTCAAATCAAACGGACCATCGCCAGAGTATGGATTTTCAATTCGAAGTGACTGCAGCATTGGTGGTGGATAGAAGATGGGGTACTTCGTTCCTTTATCAACCGTCCCAGGAGCCTCTTCTGGAGCACTACTTCTCGGCTTGTTGTCAGAATCAAAGTTGGTGGAGATTTCGTGAAGCACACCAAGATTCGGGAGGTTTAAAGTAATGGCGGTGAGGTCAATTTGTGTAAGGGATGGCAAGGCACGAACAAGAACGGTGAGATCGTTGGCACTCATTTGACCACCAATGAGATTCAACGTTGTGACGGATTCCAGTTTCGTTAGCTTTGGAATCCATTGTGCAAACGCCTCTTGATCTTCAGGGAGTGCGCTGAATTGCTTGAAGTTGAAGAACTCCAATGTCCTGAGGCAAGGGAGATGAACACCAAGAACGGCAGGAAAGGCGTAGAGCCAGTGGTCAATGCCGTGATAAAATTCGATGTCCACAACTTGTGGTTCATCAGGGGGCGGAGGTAAAACTTCCCCTTCAAGACGAAGCTTTCGTACCCATTGTGTAATTTCTGGTGTGGCGTGAATCTGCTGAGAGAATTTATCTAAAATCTCTGGGGATTTCAGCGTGATGGATCGGAATATGTAAGGTCGAGCACCATCGCGCCACCGGGAGCAGGTTAGAGCGCACGACTGTAGAGTTTTAATGTCACGGAAGGAGCGCCATGTGGTTGGAATATCCCAAAGGCAATCGTAAATGACCTGGAGCAACTCCAGAGGCAGGAGGTGCCATGGTGGCGATTTATGCTCTGGGGTTGGAAGTGATGTCTTGGTTACCGACTGGTCGAGTCGCCTGCGTTTGGTTGGTTTAGTATCTTCTGGACGAGACCTTCAGAATCATCAAACATTTCAGTAAAAAGATTAGCGGGTTATAAGGTTGACATACTCATCGTCACCAATGTCCTTCTGGGGAGCAGGGCGTTTCCGTCTGGATCTGGTAGATCCGGGTTGCCTGAATATTCATCTGAACTGAGAGCTTGTGGCAGGGGCACATCACAGGACGTACCGTTTGCTACTACTTGCGTCTTTAGGTGGAATGCGTTTCGGGGGGATGTTCCGTTTTGGACGGCTGTTGGTGGCTTTCCTCAGTGCTGGTTCTTTTGGACATGTTTTGATACTACTTACCCTGCGTTCATTTCCGCTTGTTTAGTCGTGGCCTTCGAGTCCGTGCGAGTACGTTCTGGAGGATTTCTATTCGATATCTCAGCATGAGCACGAGTTCGCAAGGTGAACGACATACAAAGAACTAGGGTCAGTGTCAACAGATCCTCGAGTCTTGCCAGTGCAGGTTCTCTTTGGTTGTTGCCTGGTCGGACTGCAGCTCAGGGTCAGTACGGTTTGATATGCAAAGTTTGTTCGCAGCGACTCACATCGATGACCCTTTGTTAGGTTTATTGCGTGTAGACGTCCCTGCTTGCGGCATGGTGAGTATAGTCCTAGCCTTTGTGTTGATGTAACAGTGGGTTCGAAGAATGGGGTGGGTGGGCGAGTACTTTTCGGAGTGGCGACGGTGAATCTTACTTAAATAGCACGAGCAGTACCCCGTCCTGGTGTTATTGTTCGTCCTTGTACTGGCCTTGTACTAACCTCTACATGTGGCATTTTGGTGATAATTGATGGCGATGAGTGGCAATGTCTCACCTGTTGTCCGAGTCATTAGTGCTATTATTTAGTATTGCTCGTCCTTGTACCGTTTTTGCACTAACCTCTACACATGGCATTTTGGTGACAATTGACTTGCGTACGTTCGATTGCAAAACCAGAATCTTCGGATGACAACAGGAACACCCCAGTGGCTCAACGTCTAGTAGTACACGATGAACTTCTTGAAGCGTAGATCTCCGGGTTTAAGGACCTGTACATAACCAGTAAATATACATGCTCAACAACTCGGACTTCATTGAGGGCTATGTGTTTTCGTATTGCAGGAAGACGTAGTAGTTACAGGTAGATTTGAATGCTGTGGTTAAAGTATTGATATATATTGTCCATAGTACTAGTGTCGTGATATTGATATTAATATAACTCTCTATATATGTAACGGCAGATAATAATGTACTTACTTAGCTTAGTAGATAGAATATTCCGAATACTGACACGAGCGTCTACAATCTTTGCTCTCATCCTCGTCCTACTCAAAACACAAAGCCATCGCAACCATGTCTTCCAAGCGAAAGTGGGATCAAGAAGGGACCAGCGAAAATGGCACTGACTCGCCTTCAAAAGCCATGAAAACTGAGGACGGCAAGTCCGCGTCAGAGGCTGCAGCAGCAGCTGCTGCCATCGCCGCTAAAATTGCTGCTCAATTCGCTGGCTCTTCCTCTGGAACTGGTGTCTCGCTCGGACCTAGGGATCCTCATGATGGAGATTTTACGCATGACATTGATATCAATGATGTTAGGAATCGGTACTTGTTGACGAAGGGGTCTACGCAGACACAAGTGAGTTGCATCCGTTTTGTGACAGTGTTGCTTAGGGTGTTAGGGTTTTCTGCGCAACCCGTCTTGGTGGACATGATTATGGCTGACACGGAATAGATTCACGAAGATACTGGTGCTTCAGTCAGTACGAAGGGTACCTGGTACCCCGATCGGTCGAAAGCGACCGAGAAGGATCCCCCGCTGTACTTGCACATCTCCGCTACGACGAATGAATCCCTTCAAGCAGCTATCGACAAGGTCAACGAGTTAATCAATCTTGATATGGGATCACTAGTAGAGGATAAAAGCAATCGGTTGCGTGAAAAGGTGCGTTCCACGCGTATACGGAACTCACGATTCATACGTGTTACTAACTGTACAATTAGCGCAAATGGCCTGAAGAAAAACTTCCTGTGGAACTTGAGTCTATCAGAAACTTCAATGTCAGGGCAAAGGTTGTTGGACCTTCGGTATGTTGTGTGTCAAATGTGGTATTCTCCGTCCCCTCTAAAGTCGGATTTGCAGGGTATGTTTGTGAAGTACATACAACAAGAGACGCAAACGCGTGTTCAAATCAAAGGTCTTGGATCAGGCTTCGTTGATCAAGAGACGGGGCAAGAACACGATGAGCCCATGTATATTCACGTAACGTACGTCGCGAATTCCATTCTGACACTTGATACCAAGTGTATTAACGCGTCCTAATAACAGAGGTCCAGATGAAACCATGGTCGCTCGTGCGAAAATGCTCACCGAAGATCTTTTGGAAGTAGTCCGAGCAGAACATGCCAAAGTGAAGGTCCTTCTGGCACAGCAACAAGCGGAGCTGCATCAGGCACAACTCCAGTACGCCTATGGTGCATATGGCGTATGTATTACTTCTACTCATACAATTCTTTTCTCCCCTTTCCCTCAACGTTTCCCTTCTGTATCCTCTTCGCACTTATCGTCTACTAGTGTTGCCCGGATTTGCCCAGATAGTAGATCCGGACTGAGGTTTGGGTTCAATTTTGTGTCTGTGTTCACCTCAGGTTTTGGGATGACTCACATAACCACCCATCCACACATGCAACTTGACAGTTACAGAGCCCTCACAATTTTATTGGTCTGTATCACCCGGTGTCTGACTGCTAACACTTCTGGTCATATTGTTACAGGGTTATGCTCCTCCACAGCCAGGTAATGCACCTCCCCCGCCACCACCAGGAGAACAACCGCCTCCACCTCCACCAGATGGTAGCGCACCTCCAGCTGCACCAGGTCAAGCTGGTGCTGCTCCTGCCGCAAGCGATACTGACGCTTACGCTGCTTACTGGTACGTTCTATCAGCTTATTCTGCTTCCGGTATTAACTAACGTTTGACGTTATGTTGTAGGGCTGCGTACGGCTATGATGTCAACTCTCCTGAGTTCAAGGAATGGCAGGCGCAACAACAGCAACAATATGCTCAATATTACGCTCAACAAGGGTACGATGCTTCGGGTGCTCCGGTTGATCCTTCTCAGGCTCAGGCTCAGGCTCAGGCTGCTGCGCCAGCACCTCCGCCCAGTGACCCCGCTCCGCCCCCGCCACCTCCTGCTTAAAGGTTAAGAGTGTTGTATATCTAGTATCTTCCACTATGACCTTTCTGTTGTGTTTTACCCCCAGGGTTCATTTTTGATTTATAGTGGAAAATTGAGATTGGTGTTGGAGGTCTCTTTGACGTCACTGCGTGATTTGTCTTCAATACAGGCTTTTGCAAATTGAGCGCACTTGCCGACCTCTGCGGAGTTGTCATCATAGTGTCTCAGTTGTTTGGTCGCAGAGACTTGTACCTACCACTCTTCTCCACGACATACCCTCTCGATTATCGAACTAGCATGATCAATTTTGCGCCGATTTATATCACTGCATCCCTCATCCTGAGTACCTAGGTGACTAATATCCGAGTCGGTGAGTACATCTAATTCAAAAACAGGTCGCAATGTGAGCAAGCTATCTCCATAGATTTATGAAAATATGACCCATTTTGAGTCATATTTCAGATTATATTACTTAAGTGAAGGAAAGTAACATTGTTAGGTAGCTTAGTTCAGATGCATCGAAACGTAGTGAATATGTTCAGGTTATGATTGATAATGTATATGAGGCAGCATGCTAAGGACAAACAGTCAAGTAGTCAGTATTGAAAGAGGCGGGAAATGGTTGAAAAGGACTTGGGACTTTCAGATGAGAAACAAGTGAACGTGCAAATCTTGGTTGCATGGCCCCAAGTTCACTTAGTAAATTTCACTTACAGTGCCGAAAGTGAACGTAAGTAACTTTTATAAGGCGTAAGTGAGTTATGTAAGTGAAATTGTTAGCCCTCCTGTAGTCAAGACTTTTTCCAATAATGTCACATTTCTTGCTTTCTGTGTTGAACGTCGAAGCTTTGAAGATTGAGTTGAGACCGTGAGGCTCGCAAATAAACAACGGCACTGAAGTTGAAGGACAATTTCGGCTATATCTTGCGGCCTTGCACCACTGCGCTCTTGTAAAAATGCCCACACTGGCATTCGTGACCTCGAGCGAACATATACCGAGTATTCTTATAAATATTCAAGATTGAATCAAAAGTGCTAGCCATTTCTGTTTCCGCTTCTCTCGGGATTTGTGGTCTGACTGTTACTCCGCCCGAGAATCATCCACTCAATACTCTCACTCTCACCTATACATCCTCTTGCTATATCTAATAAATAGCAAATTGCGTTCTTTTCACAAGTCATCGCTCCCTACTGACTCCTTCAACCTACTTGACACGCTACGATGGCCATATTAGCAGCCTTGGGGTCGTTTGTCACCGTGATAGCGCTATTTGCACTATACATATGGTCAAACGACAAAAAGATGAAAGCACCACCACCTAACAATCTTGGCTCGAAGGCATGGAGTAACAAGTTGATACATGATACTTATGAGAGGGTTTCTACGAATCCTCGTTTGTTAGAGGGAAGGCTGCAGCCAAAGACTAGACGGAGGTATATTGTCGTTGGTGGCGTAAGTGCCGCTCAGTGCACCTATCTAAATAACGATTTACATACACGGTGTGGTTGTCTAGGCTGGTTTTGTCGGTGGCTGGCTCGTTCTTCAACTCCTAGAACGCGGTGAAGACCCACGAAGGATCCGAATTGTTGACATACGTCCACCTACTCGTAAAGACCTCAAAGAAGTGGCGTCGAGTGTCGACTTTGCCCAAGCAGATATCACCGACCTTGATGCTTTACTGAAGGCATTCCAGAAGCCTTGGTCATTCAGCACTTCCCCTGGTGAACCCGAACCTAAACTTACAATATTCCACACCGCCGCGATCATCCGTTTCTTCGAACGGCATCCTAGCCTTTTGTCTCTCTCTGACAAGATTAATCTAGAGGGGACAACAAATGTAATCAATGCTGCAAAGGAAGTTGGAGCTTCAACCCTCGTGTATACGTCCTCAGGATCAGTCGCTGTTCGGAGGTCGAGTTTCTGGCTCTGGCCTTGGCAAAGCGAGCCGAAGTATTTTATGCAGGTCCTTAATGATGATGATGGAATACTCCCGAAGAAACATGAAGAGTTCTTCTCGAATTATGCCGTTTCGAAATTACGTGCTGAACGCGTTGTTCGTGGGGCGGATGGTTCCAAGTCCGGCAATGGCGTCCTTAGAACAGGTTGTGTGAGACCAGGCAATGGGATTTTCGGTCCCGGAGGAGATATTCTTGTCGACAGACTACTTCGAGAGAAAGTCAACCCAACTTGGGTCCCCACAGTTATGCAATCATTTAGCTACGTCGAGAATTGCACTCTCGCGCATCTGTGTTACGAACGTCGTCTCAACGAACTTCAAGAAGGTAGCAAGAACCCCGACATTGGCGGCCAGGCATTCAATATCACGGACGCTGGTCCCACACCGACATATGGCGACATTTACACCGCTGTCAATATTCTAAGCAAAGGCGCTGCGACGTTCATTTATCTCTCCCCAACATTTATCATGTCTATCGCCCATTTGGTCGAATGGTACTACGTTGCCCGGCATCTTCTCGTCCAATCCTCCCTGAGCTTCCTTGGAAAGCTCTTCCCTGCTATACGGGGAGACGTAATTTTCCTCCAGCCCTCCATGTTCTCCCTAACGAACGTTCACCTGATTTTCGATGATTCCCGTGCGCGTTCACCACCGGAGAAAGGTGGACTGGGTTACAACCCACCTTGCACGACGCTAGAAGGTGTATGTAAGGTTATCTTGGAATACGAGAAAAGCGGTGGTGAGGTGGTGGATAGAGCCGTCGCTGGACACCCTGAACCGACGACTTTGATTTTCGATCCAACCATGTCAGAGAAGGGTGTGGTAGAAGTGGTAGAAGCTGTAGAGAAGATAAGTAATGGCTTGAAGGTGGACCCTACCAAAGCATGGAACTAGAGGATAGGTTTCGTGGAAATGTATGTATTTATTTTGTTGTAGGATTTTTGGTGAGTCGGATTGCTGTTTCTTCCTGATGCCGATTGTGATCTTCCCTTGCGAACAGGAACTTGTACCCTTGTTCTTATATTCATGTCGAGAGCACATTCTCGTAAAATCATGATGATAATACTGGTTGTGCTGCACGGACTAACCTCGGAGTTACGAAGAGGTGACGTCTTTCGTCAGTCACGGTGTTCGTCATGCATCTTTCTGGCACAGCGGACCGCGTAGTCTACGCAAGTCTACATCACATTGAGCGACTTCATCTCATCGTCCTAACCTCTGTTCACCTACTAGTACACGTTGAGTACACGTACTTTCACAGCTTTCACTCACTAGTAACAAACTGACGCAGTGATTGCTACTCATACTGAAGTTCGGACCAAATAGTGGATCGCCTGCTTGCCAGGGTTAAATTTATCGCAGCCATCCTCATCTATCCTCATCTGTATCTTGCAGACAGATGACCTCACGGAAGATCGATCTCGCCATACGATTCATTTCTTTATGCCTTTACATGCCGTCAGGCATCCCTGTTATCTTATCCTCACCTCAATACATCCAGATCCCAGGCTCATCCCACACACTATTCTACGGAACGTCTTCCCCAGGATGAGAAGTATAACCCCCATCCCAGCTCGGCATTCCGGAGCACACATTACGTGAATTATTGTCTTGGATCCATCTAGAGAATATGCACGTCGGACGGACCTTCCTCGTTAACTTGTTGACTCTAAACCACCATCTCTTCTAGGACGTGCATTTGAGACGGAGAGAGGACATCGATACTATGAGTGGAACTATGAAAGCAGTCTATTATCATGCGGTGAGTCTATAGTCATCTCCGTTTGCTTTAGCGTGAGATTGGAACTTGGAACTTCGCTCTATAGCCTCAGAACTTTGAGATTCGAGAGGTTCCCATACCTCAGGTCGGAGATGATGAAGTGCTTTTCAAAGGTATGTCCGACCCTTTTGAATCAATCATCGCGATTCGATTCGATTGAAGTATGGTTTAGTAACATGCTGTGGTACGTCCGGATTCATACTGTACGATCGTGGGGAGCCGATATATATATGTCCATGCCTACTGTTAAGGTATTTGCGGAACGGACAAACACGTACATGATGGAGAGTTCATCGCCAAATTCCCTGTAAGCAACGGACTAAATCTGACACCACACGACATTTATATTTAACATGCCGAATTAGCTTATCCCCGGCCACGAAGTCGTCGGTGTAATTGCAGAAGCGGGTAAGAATGTCAAGGGATTCGCAAAAGGCGATCGTGTGGTTGCCGATCCTGGTTATACCGTAAGCTCTCCATTATACTCAAACTCAAACCTCGAATCAATTCTGGTCCACGATATTTTAGTGTGGGAAGTGTTACCATTGCCGCAGAGGCAGATCCCTGTTGTGCGAACAGTTCGAAGGCAGGGGTGTGACCATGGCTGGTGGTTTCGCCGAGTACTGCATCTTGTCAGTTTAGCATCTTCTCTCTTACATTAAACCTACTCGCCTTCTAATTGACATCCTACCCTTTCAGCGAGGCGAAGAAAGTTTATAAAATTAACAACCTGACAGACGAAGAAGCTACACTCATCGAACCAGCCGCATGTGCCGTACACGGTTGCGATCAGCTCAATGCACCCGTTGGCATCGATGCGTTAATTATCGGGGCCGGACCGACGGGTCTTATTCTTGCTCAACTCCTCAAATTGAACGGTGCTCACAAAGTAACGATTGCAGCCAACAAAGGTATCAAGACCGAAGCTGCAAAACAACTAGGTGCTGGTGACGAATATATCGAGTTGGACCGGTCAAATCCCGACGCTCAGTGGGAGCAGCTTAAGAAGGATAACCCCTATGGATTTGATGTTGTGGTAAGTGTATCTGACCACGAGATCAAGAATAAGATTGAACCTTCAATTTATTATGTAGGTCGAAGCAACTGGATCAGAGAAGATTGCTTCGGAGGCAATCAATTATGTTCGTCGAGGTGGAACCCTTATGATCTACGGGGTGTATGACAATGCTGCCCGTATACATTGGTCACCGTTCAAGATATTCCTCAACGAGATCAGGGTAAGCGTAGCGCCATAATCCTACGTCAAATTTAGCTGAAGTGGCAATCCTATGTTGTAGATCATCGGTTCCTTTGCTCAAACGCATTGCTTCCCGAGAGCAGTCGCTTACCTTGACAGTGGGAAGATTAACGTCAAGGGTCTGGTAAGTTATTTCTCGGTTATGCGTGTGGTCAGGACTGACGTTCAGGGCTTTAGGTTACCGATGCGTACAAAATCCAAGACTACGAAGAGGCACTGAAGAAGTTGAACAGCCGAGAAGCCGTAAAGATTGTTGTGAAACCGTGAGCTTGACGTAGAATCGAAAATGCAAGTAGTTGGTAGAAGTTGTCGAATACATTCCGGTATCATGATTGTAGAATCGCACCTGCCGCAAGGGAACACGTTATATCAGGATCAGCCTAGACGAGAGGTACCATACCGGTGATCGTAGCCTGCGAGGAACCGTCGGTGGTTATGAGGCTAACCGAGCAGATTCTGAGATAAACAGCATGGAAAACAGGATGGGTGATTGATAGCAAGAAGACAAGGCAAGGAGGTTAAGTATACCACACTTAGAGAGTATTATATTACAACTATACTAGTAGCGACGTTTTGATATCTGTATAAGAATGGTAGAACAATCGTCGTAAATATTTTGTTCTCGTTAATGTCAACAAAAAACTTACTAACGAAGAGAAACCAGAATATGCACGAGCTTATCGCGGAGCCGTTTGAAATCCCTTTGGTGTCCTATACGTTTCCCTGCCGTATGGATTTGGGACATAGTCCACCGTCACGCTCTGCTGGACCTGAACCTTAATATCCAGATCCATGTCTCCATAGTCCTTCGACGGTCTTGAATTCGTTGATGCACTATCTCTCCGGTCATCAACGGACGATTTCTCTTCGCTGGCTCCCCCAGGAGTTGATCTTGAAAACTCATCGTCCAAACGATCGCGGTTCTTCGTGTCCGTAAATCGGGTACGCATGGCTTGGGCAATTTCTCGAGGGGAGGTGAGGTTATGAGTTGTTGTGCGAGTGATAGTTTGGACCGATATAGTTTGACTATGCAGCCTTGCTGCTTCGTCTGGGTGACCATCACGGTTAAAAATGAGATATGGAACAGCTCGAGATCGTCCTTTCGTACCTCGTAGATGAATTAAGATGCGTTGAGCCATTATCCAGGTAACAACATAGCCAATGGTTGCCCTAACATGTCTGTTGGTGTCAAGTCACTACCTAGACGATGTTAAGACATACCCTGATGACTGTATGACCATCTTTAGTTGTTGGTAGTCATACGGAAACAAAGATAATGCTTACTTGGATTTCCTCATTGCTTGCACGATACAGGATAAGATTAAAGACATTTGCAACTAGAGTCGGAGATCAAAATACAACTCTAAAACGCAAGAGAAAGGACATACCTGTCAGGAAAAAGAAGTAGCCGATACCATCGTAAAACATTCTGATTACTGTGTTAACAACACTTCTGGTTGGGTACACGATACACTTACAGTTTTATAAAACTTGACATCCTATAGGAATATGTATTAGTGAGAGAGTTCATATCGAAATTGGTCACTTACCGATAGAAGGAGGGGACGCCCACGAGAAGGTAATAGGTAGAAATCGACATGGTAATGACATCATAGACCATAGCAAAGAGGTAAAATAACCAGACGGTCAGTCTGTTCCGGTGGTTGGCACCGATACAACTATATGGTGGTCAGTTGTTGCACTTGACTACTATTAGGCATGAAAACACGCACTTCTGAGTCTGTAAGTTGAAGGAGGCAGATGAGACGGAATACAACTATAACAAATTATCGTTCGAGTCATACCTCATTTTGTATAGCTAGGAAAATTCTCAAGTCTGAGCGTGTTCCCACAATGAAAGTTAGAAAGCACTCACGGATACGTGCGAAAACGTTTGTGAACACTTCGCTCTGTATGGTCAACACCAATTCAGAAGGTGTCAGCAAGGCACAGGCGGAAAGCTGTACGTACAGCTGAGAGGAAGAGAAAAATTATGAGCAGAAACCAGCCCACCCAGGGTGCACGCCGTGAGATATTGTAGGCTCTATATTTAAATGCATGAGATTCAGTCAATGCCATTGTCAATAGACGTACCTTAGCCCTAAGATGGTTTGACAAACTATCATTTGTATCGCTAGTCATCGGAACTACGTTAGTGCTTGCCAAGATGCTCGGGTGACACGTCAACAACTGACGCTTCAATATGGGAGCCACCATGTAATACTTCTGACATTCCTCCCATGAAAACGACGCGAAGTAGCCAATATTGCTAACCGCAATAGTGGTAATACTCAGATATCTAGACACCAATATTTTGAAACATCACATTCACGTTCAATACATCACCAGAATCACGAGCACGCACCTGAGAAGGATGAACAAGATGCATCCCGGACTCAACCTCCATGACGTCTGGCTCCGATAGAATCTCCATTCTGCAGGCAAGGTTATGATGTAGCTGTGATCATCGTCGAAGCGAGGAGAGAAAAGGAAAAGGAAAGGATGTTAGCAAATATCAAGACTTATACGCAGACGAAGAAGCTGATGGGCGCCATAACTCCTGTTGAACTTACTCGTAAGCCGCAATGGCCATGGCTCCGATTCGAAGGTAGGCTGCCCCATCGTCTGCAAGGAACTTGACGGGTTCTGTCTCTAGAATTTGATTCATGGGTGTGCTATGTTAATACTAGAGCTGGCGAAGGAACAGATGTTCATAGGTGAGAGAGAGTGGGATGAAGCACTGGGTGAACAAGAATAAGAGGGAGAGAGATCGGGTTAGAGGGAGTCTAATCAGACAGTCATGACAGGTGGTCACGGCGTGGTCTAAGGGAGGTCAAGAGAAAACGCAAATCCCGGTAGCTGCAGCAAATGCCCAGGGTCGCAAACTCACGCGTGCCGGCATAAGGGCGGACTGATACGGGTGTCTGTAGACCGTGGATGCATGTATCAGGACCGCAATTCAATCACAAAAAGTGTCGACTCGAGCGCGTGCTCGTTTGAGTAAAATTCAATCATACATACATCTGACCCTCGAGTCTGGTACTAAATTCTTCCAATTTAGGCGATTCCATCGCCCGATAAGGAATGATTCACCCTAACTACCCCTCCCCTGACAAGTATACACGCCTTCGTGCCTGAGAATATTCGAGAGCCGACGCTTGAGAGGCATTATCAAGATCTCTCCGCAGTATTTTGCACCCGTCTGAGCACTTTAGTTCCCACTTCATGACCCAATCACAATCCATTTATGGACCCATATACTCAAACCACTTGGGCTCGAAAACGGATCATATCGACATCTGTGGTATTGCGATGATATGGACATAACAGTACAAGAATCCCCTATTAGCATGGTTGCCCTTAACCCAGTGATATTATTTATACAAAGCCGCCAGGGAGGAAGGTCGGAGTTAGGTTTGCCTAGGTTCTGTTGCCGAGTGTGAACTGGAGGCGTCATGATGAGAAAGCGACGTGCAGAACTATGATTGAACGAACTTGCTCCGCCTTCTCCACGTTTCACCCCGAGCTGTTACCACCTTACGACAACAACAAGGGCTAGAAGTTAGCATCATCAACTGTATCAACGTCATCGTGACAACCTATCTCGGCCCCACCGAGATGAGCGCGAAGACCGGTAAGTTTCTCTGTCTAACGCAGCAGGTAGATAGTCCACTGTCACTGTGTGCTCGATCTGGACTTGCACATCCAACTCGACATCTGACCTCGCTCGTTGGTGACGGACATCATAAGCGCTCTCGGTTGGATGTCGAGCTTTCAAATTATACTCGGCGTCCAGTGGGTCTTTGCCATTCGTGCTGTGCTCGAATTGAGAGCGCATCGCGCGCGAGACATCGGCCGCTGAATGTATTTGTCGTGGCACAACTTGTTTGAGCTGCTGTTCCGCTGCGGCGTCTAGAAAGGACAAAGTGACAAGACGGCGATATAATTTGAGTTAGCATTCGGACTAGAAGACCGTTTAGGTTGTGACAACGTACCTCGGAGGTGTATCAGGATCCTTTGACTCATGATCCAAGTCACGGCGTATCCGACAGAAGCACTACAAATTGAAGTTTGCAATGGTGAGATAGTGCCATAGTAATAAATGAATAAGGGATGGATCACGCACCCCTGATGATTGAATACTTTCATCGCTTGCGCGGTATATTATTAAATTGAAAACATTTGCGGCTGGAACAAAAATATGAGAAAAGGTGGTTAGGACCTCAACAGAAATGCACATTACCTGTGAGTATGACAAAATATCCTAGGCCGTCATACAGCATTCTGGTGGAGCATCCATGAATAACCAACACCGAAATGACACATGTAGTGTTTCACTCACAATTTGACAAGACTAGTCATCCTGCAACAACAGCGTCAATCTCGACATGAAAGACACGAAGACAACACGCATACCTGCCCATAGTGGCCGTCCAATTGATGAGATAGTAAGAAGAAATAGCAATCGTGACGACGTCGTAAGACATAGCAAGAACATAGTAAAGCCAGACGGAGAGATGAGAAGCACTGTTTCCTGGTGTACAACTGGATAATAATTAGATGAGGGCGGCCAAAGATATATAAGGAAGAAAAACATACTTATGTGCCTGAAATTGGTAGGGATGAGATCAGAATGTAATCAAATTTGAAAGGATCCACGTACGCTTTTTTGCGCAGCTAGAATGTCGACATATGTGAGCTCTTAAGGGCCAGAGCGAAGAAAAAAGTGCACTCACGCGACCGATCCCATAGATTAGTGAACCACTCCATAGCAGTTATAAGAATGAATAAAATTAGCATGGTCCATAGGACCCGCTGCGAGCGTTTTGATATATTGTATGTTCGGATTCCAAGAATGACTTGAGAGATCATGGTCTGTATCACTGTTTGAGGTGAGTATTAGTGATCGAGCAGTAATCATCCTTCACCATACCTTTAAAGACAGGCGCGGCAAGAAAATAGTGGTGGCATGTTCGTTCGCTGAAACTCCCAAAGTATCCAACGTTGCTAATCATTAATGTCGCAATACTAATGTATCTATAATTCGAAATAAATTTAAACAATGAGGATACTTTCAAGAAATGATGTAGACAACACACACCTGATAAGGATGAACAACATGCATCCTGGGCTGACCCACCACGACCTTTGGGCTTTGTAGAATCGATATTCGGCAGGGAGTGTCAAGAGATAACTACAGGGGGAGTTCAATGGTTATATGAAGTGGCGTATATTGACGGGTCATACGTACTCATACGCAGCGATCGCTATAGAAGCGACGCGGACATACGCTCCGCCGTTCCCTAGAAAAATGTCCTGAAAATCGTCCGACATCCAACACACGAAGCCAACGACTTTGTAGAAAAGACTGTGCGGAGCTGTCGATAGCAGGTGTACAATTAGGAGAAGGGACAGAATCCGCAGAGAAGGGAAGAGAAGGGGTTGTGAGCGTGATTTTCAAAAGTCGGTCTTCATGACGATGGATTGGCAAGAACAAAAGGAGTTAGAGGGCAATGGGGATGAAAGATGGAGACGCAAGGACCCTTGTGAATTGTGCGGCGGATGAAACGTATGTGGATATTGACAGGAGGCACAGCGCCAGGACTTGTTTGTAGCCGACACTCCGAGCACAGATTTTCGGATATTTCGTTTATGTCGGTCTCGGTCCGACCCCTTCTTACGAACTCACAGAACCTAATCTGAATCTCGATTGCGCGTAGCGGGATGCCCTGGAGTTAGTTCTGAGACATTTCGAGACGATGCTCTCGCGTGGCTTTGGCTTCGATGGGTTGAAGTTGGTATCAACCCTCGAGTGTTTTCCCTATACTACTTCTGTTCGTCAGTTGTTTCCAGGTGTACAAGCTAAGTTCCCACCTTAGCCCTTAGCCCTCTTATCATTTTCGCGCCCCATGTGCACCGCACTTCTCAACCATGACTGATGTTAATGAACAATCCGTCACGGGTCTGCTTTCATTGAACAGTCAAACTCAAGCCATCCCGTTAATCGTCAAACCCTAGGCAACGTGATTGATATATGGAGTTGATGGCGCGGGAATGGGAAACTCAGGAAAGTACTCTGTCCAATGACCTAGTAATCAGTGCTTTTGGTGATATAGAAGCCGGATTTGAGACGGTATTCAGAGCCGCTGGCCCAGACGTAATCGTTAGAGCATAAAGGAAGTAACGTACGCGTTTTTGAGCTTCCTGTACAAACTCACCCTGATTAGGAAGTGTGGATGTGTGTTCAGTTTCCCACCACTCCTGATTGTACACTGAGAAGATGCTTCTGGTCTTCTCGGTAAGTAGTTCTGATTTCTAAATGAGTACAGGCTAATATTAACTATCTTCTACCTTTCCTAAGTCCTGCTCTAGTTACCACTCCGTCCAACTGCCTTGGCAAGAGAGAGATTCGCAAGCTGGGGTAATGGTTTCTCGGGGTTCTCATTCGTAGGTGCGGGTAAGAAAGCGGCTGCGATCAGCCAAGCCAGGTATTTACCCATAAGTTCATCATCGACAGTGCCATTGGTCTGAGTCATGTGAGGAGCCAACAGTTCCCTCATGTTCGCATCATTCAGCTCCGGAGCCTTCGTGCTAGTGGGCAGATCATCAAGGACGAAATGAAGCAGCGGAAATAGTGCATTGTCCTGGATTTCCATGACGTGCTTCTCCAGTTGTGTACGCCAGACAAGATATTCTGCACGTTTGGTCGGGAACCCATATCTTGCCAAGGACGATAGGAAATCGTTGAACGTTGGACGAGGGTGTGCTGCAACATGCAGGACACTCAAGTGACTCCGATGATCACGGAGAGGCGCTATAGCGGCCAGAGCGGTTGAACGTGCAACATGATCCACGGGAACCATATTAACAGTGTTGTTGATGTCAGGAACCAACCCGAGCTGGATGCAACCTTTGACCATTCTCCAGATAAAGTCGTCTGTGTTCGTAACTACAAAACGCCACAAAAACAAACCGTCCATCAGTAAGATATTCATCCGGTTCCCTGCCAAGCGCCACAAGAGTGCGGAAAGCTCACCTGCAGACTCAGAGTCTCCTACGACATATCCGGGTCGGACAATGTGCCCGCTCAGACCCCGGCGACCCGCCTCGAAGAGCAGTTTTTCGGAAACCCATTTGCTTTGACCATATCCAGTCTTGAGAGAGGACCTAGCACCCTTCCAGATCGTCGCTCTCTGGGACTCCGCCCGGAGTATTCGGATCCCCGGATAATGCGTCAGAAAGTTGAACATAGTAATCGGTATCGATCGCTGATGTGGAAGATACGAAGACGAAGAACTTTGGTTTCCCAGTAGATGCCAATTCTACAGCGGTGAGTGTTCCAAGCACGTTAGCTGACCGAAGCTTTTCGTATGGATACACCCAATGAACCTGTACATCGTTGTATACCATCAAATGATTAATATCTTCAGGGCAATATATGTTACAAAACTTACCAAAGCGCCATTGTGAATGATAGCGTCTGCCTCTTGAGCGACATTACCCCAAGCGGTCTGATCCAGTCCGAAGCGTTCTTGATCCAGATCACCTTTGAGGACTTCTAGTCTACCTGATTCGACCCATTTCTCATCCCAAACACCACGCCCACTCGCACCATCTCTCAACCGTTCCAGGGCCTGGTCCGAGTTACGTGCACGAATGAGACAAATGACCTTCTTGACCTTCTCTGTTCGCTGTAGTAGATCCCTGAGGATGAACGCGCCTAGGAACCCAGTAGCTCCCGTCAAGAAGACTGTCAGCGGCCTGTCGTGATAGTCTGGGGTAACTGAAGAATATGAATTCTCAAGCTTGGAAAGAAGTGTTTCATAGTCCTGGCTATAGTCAACTCGAGGAAGCGTAGCTGCGACAGTTTGTCCTGACGCTGTTGCCAGGGTTTCTGCAGGAGTCTTGTCACCACTCTTCTCTGCAAACCCTAGATCAGCATTTCTTAGACGATCGACGGCTTCTGCTTGACTACGAATGGTAGGCTTGTCGAAGACTAATCCGAGAGGTGCATCCACGACAAATGTCTTACGAATTTCGAAGATGAGACGGGTTGCAAGAATAGAGTGGCCGCCGAGGTCGAAGAAGTTCTCGTCAAGAGGGATGGATGGAGGTGTGTTTGGAAGGATACGGGACCAGATGGACCGAACAGCGTTTTCCGTGGGATTGCCTGTCGATTGTTTGCCGTCTGCACGAGATGCTTCAGTGACCGCAAGTTGCGCGGTATCGGGGAAGGGAAGAGCGGGCTTGTCAATCTTCCCATTAGGGTTGAGAGGCATGCGCTTCAGTGGCACGAAAACTGTAAAGAAACTATAAATTAAAAGGCTGAAAATGATCGATGAAAAACTGACGAGTAGGGACACTGTAACTCGGCAGTTTCTTCTTGAGATACTCTCGAATATCCTTGATCAACCTCCTATATTTCCTCATACCGCTGACGACACCCTTATCATCTTCGACATCGCCCAAGTCGCTCGCATACTCATCGAGAGCAGGCCCACTGACAGGTACGAAGTAACTGACAAGAATCTTCTCTTCGTCCTTATCTCTCCGCACGAGAGTGACATTTTCACGGATGAGGGGGTGTTGGCTGAGCAAAGTATCGATTTCACCCAACTCGATACGGAATCCACGAATCTTGACTTGGTCGTCCGCACGGCCAGTACATTCGACAATTCCATTCGGCAAGTAGCGACCCAAGTCTCCAGAACGATACATCCTATCTCGAATACCTTTCCAATGACGAGCTTCTGGTCCAGCGAGACCATTAGGGTGGGTGGAGAATGGTGTCTTGACGAGGGGTTGATTCCGATGCGAACCAGTTAGTCACAAATTTCTGAGCAGTTGCCTCAGGATCCGAGTATCCTTCAGCCAGACCACCGGACCGAACGTAGATTTCTCCCACTTCTCCAATAGAACAGAGAATGTTTTTATCGTTGCGGTTCACAACGAGAAGTTGGACGTCAATCATACCCTGGCCCGCGGGCATGATGTCCTTTTGAGTAGCGAGGAAGGTAGGGTCCTCAGACACACCGGGGAATAAGGAAATAGGAGACGGCACGTTGGGTTTCGGTTGTACCGTACATGTTAATGATATTAACATTGGCGGCAAGGGATTGGAGACGATGACAGTCACGTTTGGTGAGGACGTCACCAACGAAGAAAGCATTGCGGAGGGCGGGAATTTGAGTGGTAGCCTGGGCGGAAAGGAGTTGACCCATGGCGGGTGTGAGATGAGTAATGGTGACTTCATTTTCGGCCATCCATTCTGCTAGCCGACCTGGAGTACCAATGTCTTCTGCAGTGGGGACGTATAGCTGAGCACCGAAGAATAATGGTGTGAACACTGAGAGGAGAATATAAGAAATGCATTTCATGATTATGACCAGATGGTGTACTTACTATCACGTTGGATGGGATCGTGGGCGATACCACTCAGCATCGTAAACTTAGAGTTCTCGCTCAAACCAAACCGTTCGCCCATCCAGGGGAAGAAGTGTGTTAGACTGTAATGTCTACCCTTGACGCCCTTAGGAATACCAGTACTTCCACTTGTAAATGACAGAGTTCCAACACTGTCGGGACCTAGGGCTACGTTGGGGTCTGTGTCCGCAAGGTGTCTGTGTGACTTCAAAACATCGTCGACCTTTTCGTTGGATCCTCCAGCGACGGACCCATCAGAGAGCAATTCAAGGGCAGGGACTTCGACACGAATCTTGAGTTCTTCCGAGATGAACTTGCGTACTGTTGGACTAATCGTGCCGGCTCCCTTCAGAACGACAAGGGCACGAGGCTGCGCGACCTGGAGATAGATCGTTTGCCGGCTTGGGGGATAAGCAGGATCTATGGAGTAATGTGAGTGTGAGTGACTGAAGACGTATTTGTTGGAGATAAAATACCGATGACTGAAAATGTTGCGCCAGCCTTCAAGACGGCCATTACGGCGACGACAAGTTCAACACTACGGTGCGCGTAAACCATAACGACTTCTTCCCTCTGTACCCCGTGAGCAAGAAGGTGGTGAGCTAGAATATTTGAGGCATGACGAATGTGGCTGTAGGTAAATACTTGTTTGCCTTGGGGTTCGCCCGGAGTAAAGGGAAGACATTGGATGACACAGGGTCTGTCTGGAGATTGTTGGGCATTTCTACTGAAGACATCGGTAATTGCGCCTTTGAAATCACACCAGTGCAAGTCACCGGTTGGTTCAGGAATCGTTTCTCTTTGCTTGGGTGTGAGTAGAGGGACAGTGCCTACAGGGGAGAGGGGATTTGATGCAACCTTGCGAAGGAGGGCAGAAAGCTGATCGACAATAAATGAGATACGTGAGGGAGTAAATAGCAGAGCATTGTATAGAATTCGTAATGAGATATGGGGCGCCAGAGAAGCTCGACTAGAGTCATGTTGTCGGCTGACAAAGATTGTGAGATCAGAGGTTACGGATGTTGTGCGAAGGAAGTCGCTCTGGGGAGCATCGGTTTCGTCAAAGAAACGAACTCGGAAGAGGGGTTGTGTAGCTTCTGCGGAATCCGATTTGTCTTTGCCCATAGCACGAACAAGGGATTCGTAAGGAACTGAGTCGGATTCGGCCTCCTCTTCGATATGCTGGACCTTCCGCACGACGGCCCAGAAGGGATCCGAGGGATCCAACGGTATCCTAAGTACCAAAGGGATTGAGTTCGGTTGAGGATGAAGTACCGATTACTACATCGGTGTCTCCAGTGTAGCGATGAAGAAGGACAGAGAATGCGGAGAGAAGTAGATGGAACGCAGAGGGCGATTTATTCTCTGACTCATCGTCTTGGTCCTCGTCCTCGTTTTCGTTGTATAATGCTAGCTTAAGTAGTCCAAGACATGCCTGTTCAGAAAGATCAGTGGTTATTGCAGCTTCGACCTGCTTATTGCCTTGAGGTCTAGGATAATCAGTAGGAAGGGTTATTGAGGGGACATTTTGAAGTCGAGCTACGACTCGAGCTAGTCGTTCTTCACTCGACATGGTGTTGAAGAGAGTTGGTGGAATAGGACACCTTCGGAATATCGGATTTCACTTTCAATGCAAAACTTGAAGGTAATTCCCGCATGCTAAATTCTATAGCAATGGGCGCTTAGACGTATGTCATGACTCGATCAGTGATTACGATATTCATAATGTGGTACAAGGTAGTATAGCGCATCTACCCGACCCAATCGAGGACGATAAACCTATTTTTTTTGCGCAATAGAACTCCTAGCATTCATGATTGGCTCCTACTGGAAGGCTCGGAAGAGGGGCCAGTGGACGCTTAAGGGGATCGGATAATTGTGAGATTCTCCCACGGTATCTTCGTCAGATTACAGCGCTTTCAATACTTGTGTACCTACTAATGTTCACTGGCAAGTAGTACTTTCTTGAACTCCAAGTTGAAGCCGCAGTCACTGCCTCTTGATTGCCAAACGACTCGAAGCAGGTTGTCCTCATCCACCATCAAGGTCATACCGTTGGCTAATCAGGATGACCAGCAGGAACTTCAATTCCACTTTGTCGTAAACATGGCGTCCGCCGATGCTCTAAGTGAACTTCTAATCGCTCAACTTCTCGAAGAGGATATGCGCATACTCTCAGATGCTCGAGAAGCTGAACGGCTTCAGCTAACTCAGTCCCTCGCAGATTCGTCCAGAGCCTCTGGTCGTTTTCCCAAGAAAGTTCACTTGGAGAGTGTGCAAACTGATGAAGATATCGCCTTGCATCTATTTGTTGAAGAGGCTCGATTTAACGGGGATGCAGCCTTGGCTCAAGCTTTGCAGCAGTCTGCTGATTCATCTGCGATCGCTGGACAACAGTTGGCTCAGAAGCTTGCTGCGGCCGAGAAGAAACTAATGTTGGATGCTGAGTTTGCTAGACTTCTCCAGGAGCGGAACAATGATGACGATGCCACTGACACTCATGATATTGACATGCTGGATGCAGATAGGTATGTCCACTATGATGTAACTTTTGATGAGAGCTAATAGGTTATCCATAGCGTCCTCGGTCAAGCTGTCATCGAACAGATCCTAGTGAGCACTCTGACCTTATATTCTCTTTATAGGACTTAAGTTTTCCTCTTCTCTTAGGCGAGCGATCCGAACGACAAGGGAAAAGGCAAGGGGTCCGCGAATAATACTGCTGGCGGTTTATTTTCTCTCCGCGACAAGCAAGAAATTTCCGGAAAAGCAACCGAACCAGACGACGACGACGACATCAAAGGTGGGACAATATAATAAATGTGCCAACATGCGTCTAACATTTTCCTTTGCTTGATAGTTGATATTTCACAAGCAGCTCCACTTCACCCTACATGCGGAATCTGTTTAGAAAACTTTAAACCAACATATTCTCCCATAATGGCTTCCCAGTCTGCAAACTCTTCAGCTAAACTGCCCTTCGGATTATATCTTCCGTGTCCAAAATCTCATCCTTACTGCGGGTCATGCCTACAAGCCTACATTATGTCGAAGCTCGACCCCGGTGGTGATGGAAGTGGAAATGCATCCACTGACACTGTTTTTCCTATCAGGTGCCCGGAATGTTCCTTGCTGGAATGGGCTGACGGGATTCTAGACGAGATTGCTACGAAGATTTTGTCCCAACATCAAATGAACATATGGGTAGGTGTTTTATGTTATATGTTACAATTGGTAGCTCTGTCGCAAATGTGACTTATATCTATCCAGCATCAGCAAAAACTACTAGACAGTATGCCTCGCCATTACTGCCCCAATCCTCGCTGTTCTGCGCTCGTTCAATTGCATGACGATCCCGATGAACCACAAGCACAATGTCCAGCCTGTCAATCCCTGATGTGTGTACCCTGTCGAGTAATTTGGCACGCAGGTAAGCTGTATGATATGAGATGTCTCTCGCCGTTGTTGATTGCCCCGCGTTTTAGACATGAGTTGTGAAGAATACCAGGTGAGAACATAAGAAGTCAAGTTCAACCATGTAACGAACGTTGCACCTCGTTCTTAGGCACTTCCCCTGGATGAACGATCTCCGGAGGATCAACAAGCTTTGCAGCTCATGAAGGCCCAGAACTGGAGAAGATGTCCCCACTGTTCCGTAAGTAATAATAATAAACTACTGTTTACTCCGCGTAATGAATTTTAACAAATTCAGATCATTGTTGAGCTTACTGTAGGATGTAACCACATCACCTGCAGATGCAAGACAGAGTTTTGTTTCAAATGTGGATGTACGTCAATTGTTGTGCCTTTTATATCATCGTGGCCATTTCTTAAACCCTCGAAAATAGCTTTGTGGGATACCCGGAGGCAAAGATGCACTCTGGTCCCATCTTGTGAGCTGTGGGACGACGAAATGCTTCTTGAAGAACGCGAACGGAATCGTGAACGACAGGCGCGGGTTCTTGCACCCGTACCTCAGGCTGCACCTCCACCTGCACTATTTTTAGGAGCAATAGACAGAGAGGCTCAGGCTATAGCGATTGCTAATCAAGCTATCAGACAGCACGCTCAGGAAGAACGACAGGTATATCATTACAATGAATATGTTCCTCCCCAAGCAAGAGATCTCACTTGGATGCACGATGATGGTATGTTTTCCTTCTTTCCATATTTTGGGTACATAGTTTAGTCTTATCTGTCACAGATATTATCTCAAAGCGCCACTGGTTTACCATCGACATGATTCAAACCCTCAGCTGCGGATATTGTGACGCCAAACTCCGTTCCGTTGCTGATCTTCGATACCATCTCGCCAATACGAAACGGCACGAATTGTACGCATGTTGTGGCAGGTTCTTCAAACGTGATGTCGACTTCGAAAGACATGTGGAGAGTGCGCCGAGACAATTTGGAAGGCATGTACATCAGCTCAGAAGGGATTTAGTACTATGATTAGGTTGGGAATGGTAACAGAAACTATCCCACACGATGTCTGCTCATTTGGGATCTGTAGTCATTGGCAATACATAGAAAAATATCACTGAAAAGGTTTCTATACAAGACGAGTCTTGCTCGTTTAGAAACTTGCTCGAAAACGCGGGGAACTGTGGCTTACCCCGCATTTGATGATGAGATCATATAATTATGACGCCAATCTACTTTTAGTTCTGTATATAACGTCAATGTGAATAAACACCACAATGGCTCTATATAGCTCGATTTATCGTCTGACCGTAGCCCGCCGTAGCTTGAACCACGATGATGTTGACGAGTGGTTCGTCGACACATTTCCGAACGACGAGTACACGCACCCTCCATCGTCATACACGACTTAAACAATCTCTCACTGGCAAGCGAACACTAACAAAGCTTACTCTCTCATCCGTATCTGGTCCAAAAGAACCACCACTCGTCTACTCAACATTATCTTCTTATTTTACTGACCATATCTTGGCTAACCACTCTACTCGACCGGGGCTTATATGCCGAACAGAGCCTCCTCGTACTCACGGTGGACCTACCTCCAGGAATCTAGGTGTTACTAACCATCTTGCTTGGGATTTTGAAGAATTTGATCGACATATTCATGCTTTGGCACGAGGATTGTTGGATTTGGGTGTGAAGAAGGGTGATAGAGTTGGAGTCGTGATGGGGAACAACAGGTGCGTCAGGCTCGACCATGACAGTTGATGGATGCTGTCATCGGATTCAAACGCTAATGAGTTGGACTCTATTGTTGATTATAGTGCATATGCAATGTTGCAATGGGCATGTGCGAGTATAGGAGCTATACTGGTGACTCTAAACCCTGCCTATCGAGTTAACGAACTTGTATGTCACCCATCACAACCTTCCTCGACTGTTTAACCTCTCAAAGTTTACTATGACGTTAGGCCGCGACATTATCACTTGTAGGAGTGAGCCATCTTTTCGTGGTCCCGCGTATCCGAAGCTCGGAATATATCAGACTCCTGTCGGATGCGTTTCCTTCTCTTAAAGGTGCAGCACCAGGAAACATCCAAGAGGAAGCTTTACCGGACCTTAAACATCTTATTGTGGTCGATAATCAAACTTCAGGGGGACTATCGCAATTTGAGAGAGAAATCGAAGAGACTAAATGTGCCGTCGATTTCAGGGAAGTCTTGGTATGGAGGGAAGGTGGGAGCGAGGATAGGAGAATAAAGGAAATCGGAGAGACGTTGCACAAGGACGACATCATGAACTTACAGTTTACAAGGTAAGTGACTGACCCAAAATGACTAGCATTATACTCACTATGTATATGTGGGTTTAGCGGGACGACTGGATCACCAAAGGCTGTTTCGGTAAGTACTGCGTTGGTTCACTGTACATTTGTGTCTAACAGACATTCAGCTAACCCATCATAACCTTTTAAACAACGCACTAAACATTGGACGCTGTATGCAACTTACATCTTCCGATATACTATGTAAGTCCTCCAAGTTCCTAACCAAATATTTGTCTCATTGCTCATTTCTCGTAGGCAACGTTCCTCCTCTTTTCCATTGTTTTGATAAGTCATGCCCTATCATTCTGCTATGAATTCCAAAAATAACGGCATTTTCCCCTTCCATTACGTCTCGTCCTAGGAAATCTCGCAGCTTGGACACACGGGGCTTGCATCGTCTACCCTTCCCAGATATTTGACCCGCCTCGGATAGTGAATGCCGTCCTAGAGGAAAAGTGTACGGCTTTGCACGGTGTACCTACTCACTTCTTGGGTGTATTGGCAGAAGTGAAGAAAAGACAAGATAGCGGAGAGAAATTAGACTTCTCTAGACTGAGGTGAGCCATTTGCATACCAACAAGTTGTTGGGACCCTGACAGGGGTATTGTAGGACGGGTATTGCCGCAGGATCGTCGACGCCTATTGAGCTCATGAAGCAGTTAATTGAGAAATTGAATCTGAGGGATTTGACCAATGCCTATGGAATGAGTACGATTCGCCTTCCACACTTCCGCTCAGAAAAACTTACATACAAGAACCCCAGCGGAGACAAGTCCAGTATCATTTCAAACAACCCCGGACGACCCCATCATTGCCCGAGTCGAGACAGTAGGGAAGATCCATCCTCACGTCTCAGCGAAAGTGGTCGATCTTTTAGGCAATGTCGTACCAGTAGGCAAGCCCGGCGAACTACTAGTGTCCGGCTACAATTTACAGAAGGGGTACTGGAAAGACGAAGATACAACTCGGAAGGTGATGGTGAAAGACGAGAACGGGACGCTTTGGATGCATACGGGCGATGAGGCGATCATGGATGAAGATGGGTATTTGTCGAGTAAGTTTTGCTACAATTTTTAATAAGGAAAGTACGCTCTGGGCTGATTAAGTTTGGGTTTTGAATGGGTTAGTTGTCGGTCGTATCAAGGTGCGTTCATACTATTTTTGTTTTCTCCGAAACCCTACACTCCAAATATTGAGCAATCACATGTTTGTGTAGGACATTATCATCCGAGGGGGAGAAGTAAGTCTTACCGTTAATCACCGCATCTTTCCGTCGGATCTAATAAGCTCCAAAGAACCTATTCCCAGTCCAGATCGAGAACGTTCTAACAGCACATCCCCACATACGAGAAGCAGCAGCGGTAGCAGTGCCTGACTCTCACTACGGTGAAGTAGTCGGAGCATGGATCGTCCCAGAGCCCGATTCTCAAATATCCCGACAACAAGTCCGACAGACGGTAGCAGACAGTATGAACCCTCAGGTAAGCTTAGAGTTCTGTCCCTGTCCCTTGCAATTGAATGGTGTTCTAATAATACCAACGAACCTTCCTTCTATTGCATCTATATCCTCGATCCTCGGATCGATCTCTGGATTGTCCGATTGTTACTTCCCGGCCGGCGTTTTACTCGGTGGTAGAACGCACCTGCTTGGGTATGGTTCGTCGGCGAGGAGGGTGTACAGAATGAATTACCAAAGACTGCGAGTGGGAAGGTGATGAAGCATGTGTTGCGAGAGTGGAGTAAACAATTGGTTGGCAAGAATTTCGGCGCGACCACGAGGTCGAAAAACTAGGGTACTCTTTATAAGATGACATTTACTTGTGGTGGGGGAGGTAGGAGCTGGGAGTTGAGTCAATCAATTGAGAACTATACTAAACTATTCCGACTTCGTTGTGATGATTGTCTAGGATACAGTTGGGATACAGCGGCAAGCGCCCAATGTCCGGCACCGTCGTGAAGCTGTACTTGGGCAACGTGAAGATAAAGTGTGACTGAGCTTGTAGTCAGTTCTGGTGTGATAAAGAGAGAAGATATTTGATCATATCCTCATCTCTACGCATAATTTCTACGTCTCTACAACGCCAATGTCCTGCAGACGGTAAGCACAACTCGGATTTGATAATTGTATGCACCGTAATAGCTCGCTTTTGTATCTCAGTTGTGACAGAGCTCGCCTTATTGGTTGCCATGTCGGCCCTGCCGCTATCTGCGGAATACCCAACGAAACCAACGGAGGTGACTACGAGAGACTCATTACGCAAGAACGATATACATTCGGTCCAGAGGACTCCTACAGCGGGTACCTATTCTCGGATGGAGAAGACCTTCAATCCTGCTGTGGAAGGAAAACCTGTATAGATCCTTACCGACATAAGTTTGTCTGTGTGGATTGCAGACGATGTTTCAAGCAAGCTATTATTGAAGGGAACGTCTACGAGGACGATCAATGGGGTCAGCTTAGAAGGGTCGGACCTGAACGCGAGAGGGTTAAGGAAGTTTGGGATGCTTATTATTCTATTGTCGGGAAATCGAGACGTCACAATTTGGACGATGATGCTGCCAAGGATTTGATAGAGAAGCAGAATCGGTATTGGGTGGAAGGTGAATCTGGGTTCACGCCAGAGGAACTCGAGGAGCTTCGTAAGATCTCTCCGGAGTTTTTGTGGAAGGATATGGAAAAGAATGGGCATTGTCCACAGTGCGGGAAAGAGGGCAGGAAGGTAGGAGAGACGTTCAGACCTTGTGCACAAACGGACGACAAAGGATGGAAGTGGATTAAAGAGAGGTTGGATGCTGGAGAAGATTTCAGTTTTTGTATGACGGATGAAGAGCAAGCGGAGGTTATACAGGAAGGAAAGAGGTTGAAGGAGAGGAGCAAAGGGGATGAGACTTGGGTCGCTGAGAGGAATAGACGGATTGCGGAGCTGAAGGAGGCGAGTGGGAAGGGTCAACGCACGAAGACTGAGCAGGAGAAACTAAATCGGATTCGGGGTGATAAGGAGTTGGGTGATTCTAGTGTCGTGTAGTCAAGTTTGTAGAGATCTCCAACATTGGTTGGAACATGCACACCGCACTTGCAACCGGCTGCCTGAAAGTAATAAATTATACGAAAGGGTATGAAGACACCCTTTCTCTGTCTCGTGAAGTAAACGTAAAAGAAGTCTTCTGGTAGAAGGAATGAGGGTCCTATAAAACGTCAGAGATAGTTCGGTGAGACGGGGAAGACTGGGAAAAGACCCTATAATAGTGAATTTTATTATCTAGAAGCTTGTTTCAAGCTCTCACCTGGATCGCTCTGTGGATTATGAAATGTAAATAGAGCTTGGATCAGTGGGGGTATGTCAAATTGTTTTATAGGTTTTCCGTCGACAGTTCGTAGAAAGCTGTTGAAACCTCCGAGGCTACATAGTGGGCGGTTAGTGATTCTGTTGTTATTGGGACTCCACGGTGGTAATCCGGACTCTGTATATTGCATGAAGGAAGATAGAGACGTGTCCACTACTATCTGATGTTACCTTGGTCATCACGTTTGGGGTATATTTCTGGGGTAGGTATTGGGAAAGTACGTACGAATGATTTCGTACACTCAGTTTTGACATAGAAAGCCGATGTCTGCCCGCCAAGCAGCAATCGATAACCAATTTACCTTTTGCTGGACGGAGCAATATAATCTGAACTGGGAGATAACGTAGATCTAATAGAAACTATGCCGTGTCTCTAATGATCGATTCCCGTAGTATGTCCTATATGCTATGTATATATGTATTGAACCAAGTGGGATCTCTCACTGACCTTCGTTTGAATGGTAGAAGAGAAGGGCTCAAGTTGCCAATTGGAGGGCAAAGAGCGCATACCATGTCAGGTACGATAGGCAAGTCGGAGTAGCTGCCGATATGGCCGGCGGGCCGTCAGTGGTCGCTCATGTGGATGTGCGTCATAGAGCGAAGGTCGTCCAGATGAGATAAAATCGCATCGTGCAGCCCCACCTACCACTTTTCGACTTCTTGTCTTTTACCTTCCATCTACCACTCGCCACATATCACTCCCTCAAGTCTGCCCAATATGCCCGAAGGAACCATGAGAGCTCTTTGGTACGACTCGGTAACGTTGCTTCATACCATCTTATCATATCTACATTGATAACTTATCCAATCTCTTCAACGCGTCCCGCAGCCCAGGACATTCGACATCCGACAGGTGCCAATCCCAAAATGCGGCGACGATGATGTTTTGCTCAAGGGTATGCCATCTCACATGTGTATTCTTTCTGGAATATTTATTGACCATCGCACGCGTCTTGGTACCAGTTTCCTGCTGTGGCGTCTGTGGTACAGACGGACATATCCACGAGGGCGAGTTCATTGCTACATTCCCCGTACGTCCATACATCGCCCCAGAACTGTCACAAACCTAACTATATGCGCCTCAAATAGCTCATTCCTGGTCATGAGGCCATTGGCAATGTTGTGGAAGTAGGCAAGAACGTCAAGGACTTCAAATTAGGTGACCGCGTTGTTGCCGATGTTGGCACTTCTGTAAGTCTCCAGTGTCTTCTGACTTCCATGTGTTATATTTATATATAAGCTCCTGTTAGTGCGACAATTGCTTCTATTGTAGGCGTGGACAAGCAGTTCTCTGTGAGAACTTCCATGCTCGTGGTGTCACCCAGGATGGTGGCTTTGCCGAATACATCGTATAGTAAGTAACAAGTTTCGACAGTCAAGTGTACTGTTTTTTATTATCTGTTTAGCCACCAAAAGAAGTGTTACAAGATCTTTAATCTCACCGACGAAGAGTCCACACTGCTCGAACCCGCAGCATGCGCCATTCACGGTCTCGACAAACTCAACCCTCCGGTCGGTATCGACGTCCTTCTTCTCGGAGCGGGGCCTACCGGTCTCATCCTCGCGCAACTCCTAAAACTCAACGGAGCGCACAAAGTCACCATTGCTGCCAACAAAGGTATCAAGATGGACATTGCAAAACAACTTGACGCAGGCGATGAATACATTGAGCTGGACAGGCAGAACCCTGAGGCTCAGTGGGAGCAGCTGAAGAAAGATAACCCCTATGGATTCGATGTTGTTGTCGAGGCAACGGGTGTGGAGAAGCTCGCGCAAGAGAGTATCAACTATGTCAGGAGGGGAGGTACTATCATGATTTACGGTGTTTACGAGAACAAGGCTCTTGTCCACTGGCCACCTGCAAGGATCTTCCAGGATGAGATCAAGGTTTGTCTTTATTACGACTTCGGAGATGGTCCATGTTGACGATTGCTTGAATGCAGATCATCGGTTCCTTCTCGCAAGCATTCTGCTTCCCTCGAGCAGTCGCGTACCTTGACAGCGGGAAGGTCAGGGTGAAAGGCATGGTCACCGATGTCTTCAAGTTGGAGGACTACCAGAAAGCTTTGGACAAGATGAACAGCAGGGGAGCGGTCAAGATCGCCATTAGGCCCTAAGCCAAGCTCCGGTTGAGTAGTAGACGATACCATGATTACCATCTGTCCAATCAAAACCACTCCGGTTGTATCATATTCCTATACGATATCCTTTGCCTCTTTGCCGTGTTATTCCTGTAGCATAGTTCGAATGAGCAAGTATTGTCGAGAACTTTTCTAGTATGTATGACCATGACGAAGTTATTGCAGCAAACAAGCCGAGAATAAGGTTTAATATTGCTGTTAGAATACTTAAGTAACTTGGCAACCTTTATTCAATATTAACGTTTCATGATAGTAAGCGCCTCAACATGTGTGAACCTCGTTGTGGACATCTTGATGGTGGTTGTATCGTAACGGTACAGTGCTTAACATGTCGAGAGATACCAAAAAGATCCGCATTGTCCAACTTAAACGTGAACGGTGAAGTTCAAAAACCCTAATGCCCAACAATTCCGATGATGGTAGCGTCACTCCACCGCAGAGACTGGCTGTTACTCGTGAAACTACTTACAGACGAAAAGCAAAGAAACCAAGTCCCCGTGTAAAGCTAGAGAAATCGACTCCACTTAAAATCCGTGCTGCCGAGGTCGATCCTGGTAAAGGACGGTGTATGATACAGAATGTCTCTCCTGCCAGGGGCGTCGTTTACTCTCACTGTGTTCCGCGTAGTTTGAGAGAAGATGTCGAGTTGGTACGGACATTCATATAACGATATCACATAGTAGAACTGATTTATTTTATTTGTAGATGACAAAGCTTGAGTGGTATTGGGGCCTAGAGTATTTTATGCTTAACCTCGATACGCGTGATAATGCCTTTCCAGGTATGTTTAATCCTTGCGTTGTCTGAATTCGAGTAATGTTGAATTAGATTCTAGCTGATGCATCTTTACATGCTATGCATGACGGTACCAAGGGTCTATCAATGTGGATCCTCCTTCCTGCGCAGGAAATTATTGACCGCTTTCATGCTACTCTAACGACGGATAAGCAGGGTGATCTGATCGCCACTCGCTACAATTTTCCTGAGATTCAGGTATGTTTTATCAGTTTACCTCTACGTTCGTTAAGTTTTTATCATTTTTTTTTTCAAAATTACCTCTAGGAGAGTGAGTTCAAATATCGTCTTATTCCCATGCCAGGCGAAATGCTACACTTCCCTATCCTCCGTCAAGACATCGTTCCTCCTCCAGGGGTCACTAATATAACACCTAATCAGTTCACTATCCACACTCATCCATTCAACGCATTGCCTACATTCACTAGCCATCTTCATCCACAATTTGCTATCCTAGAGGCCGGTCGCCAATTGAGCCTACTCCCTGAAGCTGATCGCACACAATTCATCCAAGAAGAGCCATTTCTCGACCGAATTGCCCAGATATATTCCGCGTGGACAAGGGAATTACCGGCGGGTGCTATGGATGACCAGGACTTTGTAGGCGAGAGGGAACACGACTATGTGGCCTATTATTATGATTATGAGGATGACGAAGATGAAGATATCAGTGTAGCTTCTGATCACACGTTACCAGGACGCTTCCACACAGGACGTTGTTCTTGCATCCTCGAGGAAATTTATCATGCTCATGATGGTCGATGTCGTTGTCAACGCAGACGCGACCTGTGTCCACGACATCATGGGGTTTTGTATGAGTGTGCATTCCTCAGATATGGTCGGAAAGGGGAAAATAGAGGGAGGGGGCAAAGGACGTTGTGGACAAGTGATTTGATTAGAGTGTGGTCGAAGGAATGTTCGGCTTTCCTGCATGAAGGGGGAATGGAGGAGATTGTAGACTCGTATGATGATAGTGACTGAACCTCACACGAAGTCTTGGATCACATAAAACATCTCAATAAGAGTCTCAAGGGTACATTCGACGGTATTTTCAATTATTGATACACTTTAAAGGCTTTCCATCTTACATTGCTACGCATAACACTCTGCCCAATTCTCCCCATGTACAAAGTTCGTAAAATCAAGTCTTGTCTTCTTTCCTCGTCCTATAACGTGAGTGTTCCCATTCCATTGTAACCCGGTACGGTGACTAGGAGGAACCCAGAATAACTGTGTGCCACGAGGCCCTAACACCCATCCCTGTTCCATCCTCCGTTGCCGCAGTACGTTGACCTCTGCATCCGGATCCTCCTTTTCCGTCACAAGTGCAACATCCCACACCCTCATGAACGCATCTTCCGATACCGACACCACAGTCTTACTATCAGGCGAGATAGCAACAGCCTCGATGGCTTCAGTATGGGCATTCAGCGGGCCTGCTCGCCGTTGCTCCGTCTCTATATCCCATATGCATATACCCCCGAGCTTGCTACCTGATCCTGCGACAAGGATGCGGCCATCAGATGACAGTGCTACGGACGTGATACCACCGCTCAGGCCGTAGAACGGACCGTAAACCACGCTGCTCGTTTCGACATCCCAAACGTAGATTGTCGATTCTTCTTCACCAGATCCGGAAGCAAGCAACTTGCCGTCGGTGGAAAATGTAAGTGCTGTTACTCCGTCGTAGTGTCCTCCCAATGGACCTGTCAATTCTTCTGTCTCTGCGTTGAGGATGTTAATGGACCCGTCCAATGCCCCGAAGGCGATGAGGCCATCTTTCGAAACGGCGAAAGATGTTAGCCCGTATGCGGTGCTTGGAAATGGACCTGCGATAAGTTGTCCATCCCTCGTCCATACCCTGATCTGTTGGTCATTACATGCAGACACGATGCGTTCACCCGCTGGAGAACAGTAGACCGCAATGTCAATAATATCTTCTGGGTGCGCTTCGATAGAGTTGCACGGTGTCTCTCCCCAGATTGCGATGGTTCTGTCTTGTAAGGCGGAGTAAACATAGTCACCATCGACGCTGAACACTGTTGAAACCACGGGAGAATGAAAGTCCTCTCTACCCAGCTCGGGGAGGATCGCGTATGTCTGTGTATCCCGAACGTGAACTGTACCATCAACGGACCCCGAGAGGAGACGGCCTCCATCCGGTGAAAACTGGACAGAAGTAATTTTACCGATGTGCTCCTCATGAGTAGAGAATGACTCTCCTTCCTCCTCTGGTGTATTCCTGCGCACTTCCCATATGTAAACGTCATTTCCACAAGCAGATGCTACTCGCTTCCCATCTGGCAGGAAAATAACTGAGTAGACACCATCGGGTGTTTCTACGGGACCTTGGTATAGGTTACCAGTCTCCGTTTCAAGAATTCGGATGGTATTATCTTTCGAGCCGCATACAATCAATGAGCCGTTCGGAGAGAATGAGGACATCGTGATGAGCATTTGCCGTCCGAGATAAACGGGAAGCTTATAAGGACCCAAAAGCACACTGCCCGGTCGTGAAGTCATAAACGTGGATCGATCCCTCGTAGTAGGATGATAAAAGCAAATACGGTCTTCCAATTGGACAAAAGTCGACGGATGATATGGTGTTCTTGAATCGGTTGACATTTCTTTGTGATTGTCAACCTGTCGTTGGAAGGATTCCTCTTCCAGATTATCAAGTTGCCGTCGCTCCCGCCAGAAGCCAAGTAGAGTCCATCGGGAGACCATGCGATACACCTGACAACGCTAGTGTGCTGCTCGTAGATATTAGAGTTCTCGATATTGATATACCCTTCTTGCTGTTGTGGTAGTTTCCACAGACGGATTGTTCGGTCGTAGGCGCATGACGCTAGAAGGTTGCTATCAGGTAGGACAGAATGAGACTGATGTGATATCGCCAGGATGGCCGTGCAACGTAAACTCGATCTCTCCTTTTGCAACATCCCAGATGGAAATCTGTTTATCGAATGATCCAGAGGCTACGCGTTTTCCGTCATGGGAGAAACGCAACAGTCTGAACGACCCTGGTATGACCGTATAGCGTTCGGCTTGAGGATTGACCTCCGTGCATTCCCCAAAGACGTAGAGTGCTGTCTCCGGATCCTGAAGCAATGAGTTGTCCGTGGGGGTCACATGCGAGGCCCATGACCATGCTGGTATGACCTTCCAACACACCAATGTTGGCGTGCCAATAATCTGAATAACCAGTACTCAACCGCAGTACTTGGGGGAACTTTGAAGCGAAAGTCGTATAGATTCTGGACTTGCGCGGTGCAAATGGAAGAGCTGAGATGTAGAGATGTGAGGTGCTCTGAGATATCACCGGGTTGAATTGAGCCACAAATCGATCTGCATCTCTCCAAAGTGCTGAAAGGTCTTCATCGTGATCCTGTATACCATAAGCAATTCATGTAGTATGATTCAGTGATACTACTTACCTGAAGAAACTCCAGCACTGCATCGCAAGCGAGCGTGAAGAGTGCTGTTCTATCTATGAGACTAAGCACTTCCAACCAAAAGAGCGATTGCTCTTGCGAAAAGGAACGGAGGGCAGAGTGAAGATCGTTATCAAAACCCGATACCTCCGCCAGATGCTCCCACCATTCAGTGGCAGCGTATTGTAAGGCCCAAGACAAGTGCTCTTCGATACGCTCTTCTAGGTCAGGTATAACTGCATTGGCGGTATGTGACGTCTCCAATTCGCACATGTTGAAGTGAAGCTTCTCAGATAGCAAACGGAAGGAGCAAAGTGCGAGATGAAGATCTTGACCAGTAGCATCCAGACTCCATGGATGGCTTCCACTACGATTAGTGTCCGTGAGATAATCTCGGAATGACGCATGAAGGGGTCGGACTGGCTGTCCAGGACTGTAATCTAATAAGCACCGAAGGTGTATAAGTACGAGTTGACAAGAATTATCTTCTGGGAGACCCAGTAGTTCGTCGATCGCGGCGTCGTTAAGCGGGGTCTTGCAAAACAAAACAACCCCCGCTACAGACCGAAAATCCTGACAGAATTGTTCGTCCTGCCATTCCCCAGAAGCTTGCAGAGCGGTGACATATAACGCGTCCAGATCTATCTTACGACCTGAAGCTCCGGAAGCAAGGAGCCCGTTGAGTTCTTTCGTAGGATTATAGCTATGATAGAGGAATTTAGTCATCGTGGATGCCCAAATAAAGAGGCCTCCAGAATTGGCCGCCAATACGTCGATGTTTTCTTCTCCTGGCCAATCAGCCGGTAAACGGCGGACTCGTTGCTTTTCCCGAACAAGGGTCATTTGCGAACGAATGAAGGTTCGGATATCCTGAATGCTGCTCTCGGTCGCGACCGACAGCTCCAATGCCTTTATACTTTCATTCTCCGAAAAGAGGACGTCGATATCTGGTTCAGCCCGGCTTGTAATGAGGAATCGGAAGACAGAGGGAAGCTTTGGAAATTCTTGGGAAATAAGAGAAAGTAGGGTCCCTCTGGTGTCCATATTTCCACATTCATCCAATGCATCGAGAACAATGACAATTGGTCCCTGGGTGAGTAATTCTGAAGCAGCAGTGAGCGGTTCAAGCAAGAGTTTTGTGAATTGGGTGCGGAGAGGAGCCATAGCGATGCTTCTGTCCTTGTCAATGGCAGCACATATACTTGAGCGTAATTGTGGATCGAAATTCGCTAGGTGGTATGCCAGGGTTCGTATGACTGCGGCAGGGTCACTCTTGCTTCTTTCGAAGAAAAGGAAAGCTCCTCTACGCTGCAAAGAGCGGAAGTGTTCTGCAATGGTTGTCGCGATGGTGCTTTTACCAGAGCCTGCAAGGCCGTGCATCCAGAGGACATTAGACGGTTGCTCGTCGACATCCTCAGATTCGACATCTTCAGAGTCCACAAGCCAGCCGATTATCTCTTCGAGCACACTGACTCGAGTGCCAGGCAGACATTCTGGCCGCATGGATGCGTCCATGGAAGTAGGGTTGAGTAATTGCAACGTATCCGAATGAACTTTGAAATATGAGTTGACAAATAATTTCATATTTACTAGAGAGACTCACGCAATTGAGATACAGCGTCAAGGGTCCTAGACGTGACAAAGGTATTTTGTAGAAGCATCCCAGAGTCCAAGCTTTTCTGAAGTTCCGTGAAGGCACCAGTGAACTCATCGATCTTTGAGCTGTGGTCTTTCCAAAGTTGTTCGAGCATACGACCGGCAAAGCTTTGACGAACGTATTCTCGGATGTACAGGGCGCATTCTGCGGTTTGTTGGAGGATGCTGGTAATTATGTCTTCAAGACGTACGATTTTATCTGGAAGTCCATCGAGATCCTCGACAAACGAGAAGGTGTCATTCATGGTCCCAACAAGACCGATCATCTTCCCGTCAGTTTCGAGTTGAGTCTTTGCTGCCTGGACTTCGGACGTCAAGTAGCCAGATCATCTCCATGGGATAGAAGTAATTACCTTGTACAAAGAAGAGCAAATTTGCCACGCCAAGTTGGCGTAGGGGTGGACCTAGTGAGTAAATTTAATAGTATCGACGGCCGTAGAATGACGCAACGAGATATGCCCTTACCTTTGCTAAGTCATCAATTTTACTCACCACCGTATTTAGGCAGTCGAGTTTCATCAGAAGATTGTTAAGGGTGCTAGCTAGAGTTGGTTGGGTGCTAATAACGCCAGAGACAAGCTCAACCCCTGCTATAATCTGACCGCCTGGTCGATTTTTGATATCACTGGTGTCAATTGCACCCTCCGCATTTTGGATCGCAAGTCGTACAGAGTCTACAGCTCCAACGTTTTTTGCACTAACCCAGATCGTACCAGGTGATGCATATGGAGCTTTACCGCTTGGGTCTTTCAGAGCAAGGGCAACCTCTGGTTATGGTTCATTGTAATCACTAAATATGAAATAAAAAATCGATAGGACTTACTGCCGATCTCTTCATGTTCGTCACACTGCGAAAGTAGGGTTTCAATCTCGACCTCTACGACTCCCACAATAGGATCCTTGATAGGAAGAGAAGTGTTATGTTTTAGGCGGAAATTCAACACTTTTGCCAAGTCACCGTCATCAGCGCGTCTGTAAGTTGCAATGCTACCATTATCAGATTGACAACAATCGATGGTTCGAACGTACAAAGGAATGGTTTCTTCCCACTGAGGAGCGATATTTCGGTGAATCTCCTTGGTCCTCAAATAATTATCGGAACCGCCGCAGGCGAGCTCGACGTAGAGGTTTGGTAGTTGACGACCAATTCGAGGTTTCCATTTCACCTCTGACGCGTGATGCACTAAACAAGATGTCAGCTACTGAGAAGCCAAGAGAGGAGTGGTTCTGAGGGCACCTGTAACTGCAAGATGTAAAGTCATAGTGAGTAGAGACCCACGCAATGGGTGAGTAAGAGTGAGGAGGGTCGATCAAAGAGGCTGGTCTCATTATGTATCGAGGTGAGAGGCTAACAACTGATTAGTCTGAAGCACTATTGACTTCGCGTGTCGAGTGGTGATCTGTCAGGTCGGCATCAGAGGATTACTTTGCTATAGAATGGGCGTCCCATAGAGGCTGTTGCCTGAGAGACACTGAGAACGACAATTGAGTGACAGATCTCCGTAAATAGGTAATCTATTTGGAAATTTGACCAGCTGCTCGTGCATCTTCAATAACGTTCTTGATGCCCTGGGACCACGCTCCCAGCTCTCCTTCCAGCCTAACTATCACTTCTCGCACTTCTTTACCAACTTGCCCACCTCCATTGCCCTTCCCGTAGCCGATATAAAGCTCTTCACGGGCCCGTACGAGCGTCTGCAAAGCGAGCTTTAGGCGTTGAATCCCCGAAGGAGGGAAATGTGGTTGAGGGGTATCGGTTAGATCATGAGGTGAGGGTTCATCGACCGCCAGAAGCTTGCCCAGTTCTGCTAGAGCAACACCTCGAACCGGATGTCCAACGGGAAGGATATTTGACAATCCAGCGTTATATTTTGCGGCCGTACGGATCACTTCGTCAAGATATTCTTGGGTCAAGTTATCAGGCAAAGCCAGCAAGAGTAGCTCCATATGCAGTCTAGTCAGAGCAAGCAACGGATGTGTTGAGGGTGTCAATGCCGCCGATGTCATGATTGGGATCAGATTACTTGTCAATTGTCTTGATTTTGAGGGATCTACAATAGAGTACTCATCAATGGCCATATTTCTTGAGTGATCCTGACTGTTACCTTTGAATTGGAGTGACATTGCCTTTTCGAGCCCTTCGGAGCCTACATGAAGTGCGTCCAAGATTGCATCTGGAGACGTAATGACCGAATTGCACTTCCCACACCTTGGCGACTCATTTTCTTTCAGTAAGATTCAATCAGTCAAAGGACAAGATAGAAATTGATCATGAAACATACCTTCGGTCGGAAGAGGACATAGACCACCGCACGACTTGGGACAATAGACAGAGGCACGCGGATCGAGCTTTCCCTGGTTACTACAGGCCGAACATCGACATGTGAAGTTGTAGACGTCTTTCAATTCCTTTTGTCGTGCCTCTCGAGACACGGAAATATCCACATATGAAACATATACCTGTTCACCTGGTAAGATCTCACGTAGGGCGACCAAATGCATGAGAGGTTCTGTAGTCGTGGGTGCATCGGAGGCGTGAGGGAAAACCATGACGACATTTGGATCGCAGGAATGATTTACTAGAGCCATCGTGGGCGAGACACATACACCGATTGGTGATAAGGATGGGGATGTTAACGTGAAGGTGTTCGTTGTAAACTACAGAAAGTCTGTTAGATATTCCTAATCACTTCGTATGGACTTCACTTACACGCGATATAAGGTCAACCAGATCCCCAGCTGATGAAAGGCCAAACGGTGCAAGTTCTGTGGGAGAAGAAATTCCAAGGTAACGGACGACCGAGTGCGCTAGGTAGGTATGAGATTCGAAGGCTGATGGAGGTAACGAGGATCTATCTAGTAATACAAGACGTGAATAAAGGTCAAACATAAATTGAGGATACAGTACATACGCGACTGCATTCCATTAAATTCGCGTGTCTGTAGAAGCAGAAGAAATAAGAGGTTGTGAGCAGTAGATGGGGTGTTTCACTTACCCAAATACTTTCCAGCCCAAATTTTTGTATTCCCCATAACACACGTCCGATGCATCTGACCGCATCGCTCGGTAGGGCTAGTTCCGGTGAAGGTGCATCGACCTCCCATCGTTGTAGAGCGTTACATTCGAGTTTATGCATCGCCCAATCGGCATTTTGACAACTCTAACTGCACATCAGAATATGAACCTACACTCATCTGTGTAAAGAGGCCGACATACTGCATTGCAATACCATACTTTGCGACATTTTGTGCAACGCTTCAATCCATGGGGTGGAGCGGCACTTGCACAGAATGAACAGTAATGTTCTAGATGACTGCCCGAGAGTACACTGACTTGCGGCCTCACAGACAACAGGACGGAACCTGACATAGAAACGTGAATGAACAGAGGAACTTTATTCAAGTTCTATATTAGAAGAACGTGGTACCCACCAACATTATACTGAGTCTTGGCGTAAAGCCCCCTTCCTGTCTCCTCTGACTGTCTCACTTCTAGGGTGTCAGGTATATTCTGATACATTCCCAACAACGATATAGAGTGAGAGGTTGGCCCTTGAGATCTATCTGCAGACCGCGACCGGGGCACAATGTGCGAAGTTTGCGGTTCACTATCTGTCGAGATGTCTACATTTTTCTCTTGAGTATTGGTAGTGGATACAAAGGACTTTGTTTCCTTCGCTCTTCGTGATGATTGCAATTGTGCAAAGGACATGGTTGCAGTTGAATGAAGAGCTAGAGGTAAAGCTGTTGGGCGAAATTTCGAAAGCGCTCACCTAGTATGCAAGTTGGGTCGAAACTTCTAGAGTTTAGACCTATGATGATACGCTGCTAGTATTGCAAAGAACCAATACTATAATGTCTTCTTTGATACCAGCTCATCCAGTGTAGAAGGCGGTTTCGAAATGTATGGTAACAAGCTTCGCGTGACCACCTGCGAGGAGTACTGGCCAAACACATGCCTTCAATTACAGACTGGGATTTGGTCGAGCTATATACATGCACAGAATTGAGTATTACTCTGAGTGATAAGTGAAAATGTGGATCCCGATTATGTTCAAGGCGGTCTGCAAGGGATAAGCAGGTTGTCAAGATGCAAGGAAGGCAACAGTGTACAAACTGACGACGAAATGAGGCCAGCGTGCCGACGCCTTGAGCTCACCCATAACGACATCAGCCCACTATCCTCAATCATCTTGAATGCTTCGTCCGCATTTCTCTCTCTGGGTTTTCTTGTTTTTACACTTTCTTTCACGAACTACAGGCTACGATATATCCTCGGACTTTCCCACTACTTTAGACAACACAATGGCTTCAAATTCTAGCACATTCGACCCTACTACGCCTAAACCACCAAATTGGCCGGGTGCACACCCCTTAGATGTGGACAATTATCCAGTAGCCCCTCCGGATTTAAAGCTCGAACAGGTCCATATTTACGTCAGACATGGTAAGTGCGAACTATGGCCCTGTTCAAGTGAAGCTGACAAACAGGGCCTAGGCGAGCGTACCCCAGTCGGTGTTCGGATGGCTTCTCCACCTGCTTCAATACCAGAACATTGGTCATTATGCACGACAGCAAGACGATTCCGTGCTTCTGTGGCTAATACATTGAGTGGTCCTCATGATGACGAGCAACTACCCTTAAGAAAGGTGGTCGAACGACCTGATGGAACTGTGGTAGAAGGAGAGTGGTGAGCTATTCTATTACTTACTTTAATCCCTTCCCTTCGCTTATTCGACATCCTGCCAGTCTACTGGGAGAATTAACTGACCTTGGGAGACAGGTGAGCAAGTCCCTCGCTGTCTAATCGAGACAACATACGACTTATATTTGCGAAGACAACCTACGATTTCGGACATTCCCTTAGAAGACTTTATGTGGACCGGTATGTGTGCTTGTCCTTAACTCTGACCTCAAATCGAACATTGTATGCCAGCCTGGGATTCCTACCAGACAAAGTTCGCGGTAATGACGAAGTATACTTCCGTACGACAAATATGCCCCGAACGACCGAATCCCTTCAACAAATTATTCATGGATTATATCCTACCAACAAATGTTTCGAGGGGTTCGTCCCTCGTATTCGCGTTCGGTAAGTACTCCTCTCGAGCGATTCTCCTAATACTTATACAAGGAGATAGCAACGGAAAGGATGAGAATCTATTCGGCAATACATTCGCTTGCAAACGACTGGAAATCCTTCAAATAGGTTTCGCGCAAGGCATGAAATTTCTTTTGCTGATATATTATAGCGTCTGACCGTACTTTGTACGAGTAGCTGCTGCCGCTTCGTGGAATAGCACCTTGGAACCACTTGACAAAAAGGTTTCCAAATATATAGACGGAAATCCTATTCGTCTGGACGGGAAACCCAGAGCTTCTGGTGTACTCGACACAGTACGTGACGTCTTGTTGGCATATTTTCGATATTTCATGTTATTCTTTTCTATAGGTACGAGCTGCAGTCGCTCATGGAATTGCTGTTCCACCCGAATTCAAAGAGAAGGGTGTAATCGACGTGATTGTAAGTTCTTCATGGATCAACTTTCGAAATAACTATCTGATTTGTTTCCAGGAAAAGGCCGTTGTTCAGGAATGGTTTGCAGGTAATATACATTGTTCTTTCTGAGATAGTTCTATATATTGACGCCATTATTCCATGTTTTAGGGTGTGAGATATTTACTTCATCATGTCATTGAGTCTCCCTAACGTTATTCAATGCCAATTTCAGACAAGACAGAAGAGGTTCGTAGGCTAGGTATGGGCCGACTCTTATCAGACCTCTCTGGGAAGATGGGTACCAAAGCCGCCAAAGGAAACGAAGATCCCATGAAGATTCTAGTACACAGTACCCATGACACGGCCCTAGCAGGACTTTGCAATTCACTCGATGTCTACGATGAGAAGTAAGCTCCATTCCGTATTTGCTTATGGTTTTGAACGCAACTTGATTATTTTTCTAAGGTGGCCAGCATTCACCGCATCCATAACATTTGAGCTATTTCGTAAGGAGGACTCCAACGAAATAAACCGGGGCTCGACCTGGCAAACGATTATTTCGCCGTTCAGACGACCCAACTCCCCAGAGCATTGTAAGTTTCTCCCTCTCATGACTAGCTCTACTCGCCCATACTATGACTCAACTCTCACAGACGTACGCATGCGTTATCAAAACCGGAATCTGGTACTCCCAATATGCTCAGAAGATGGGAAGCACCTCGCAGGGTCGCCAGAATTCTGCACTCTGGCAGCATTCAGAGAAAGAGTTCAAGAACTCACACCCGTAGATTGGGATGCGGAATGTGTGCCCTCTGGACGGACATGATCTCAATCGTACAGTACATATTATATATGTAAAGCAATATGCAGTACTGTCACTGTTATGCTCATTAGAATGGTTATGAGTCAACGTGCAACTTACAAAGTGATCTATTCGTCTTACTGAAAGAAACGTACAGTTGTAAATCGCAAAGTCATTAAAAATTTGATAAGAAGCTTCTCAGTGACGAGAGTGGGATTCGAACCCACGCCCTTTCGGACCAGATAATGTTTTCACCATTGAGCTACCTTAGTCTGGCGCCTTAGACCACTCGGCCATCTCGCCATATCATTTTCGTGAGAATAAAGTACTCCCATGTAAACAAGCCATCAGACTTGACAAACAATGTTCAAGTTCGATTAACTAGTCTCTTCGCTATCTGGCTTTCTAACTATATATATAAATAATCAAGTAACCCTTGTGTTTCGCAGCCATAAAGTCCCCAAACAAACATACCAAGCTCTCTTCGGAATCAACTACAGCTTCTCAGGTAAAAGAAGCGAATGTGGGAGTCCGAAAGTGTAATCGGGGTAGGCTCAGTGACCTTCTAGAGATGCCATTGGATACTATAGTATGCGGGGTGGGCTCACACTTGGGGGGGCAGGGCATCTTTTGCTAACTTTAACCAAGGTTATGTACCATGTATACCCATTAGATCTCCTCCGCCTCACGCGAATTAACAAAGCTTTCCGTATCCTCTTACTAATGCATCGTAATTCAGCTCATAGTTAGTGACTTACTCAGACGTATACCGCGTTCCCAATAATGATCCCAAGCACAAGCACAAGGCCCAACGTTCAGTTCACATCATCAGTATGTGTCTTCAACTGAGTCGTTCGTAGGATCTCGTTCTCTGACGCTATTATATCTTCAAGATAGGACATTGACGATACTCTACTTCACTCATGTTGCGATTCGTGCTAGCGTAGCGAGCTTGCTCCTTCTATTGGTCAATGTTCACGAAAGCTATACACCTCGCACTGGCATAGCCTACCTTTCACAAATGCGTATTTCAAAACAATCCTATGACGTCGTGTTTCAGGCATAGTGAGTCAAGTGCGATCGATTGATCGATAGCGTGGTTCAGATCCGTTACAATTTGGATCCGTCTCCGTGTCGAATCTGTGAAGGACGCCAAAGCCATTACCAAATCGGGTAACAGAGGCTACGGATATGGCAATTTCACATCTTCACTCTTTGCATACTTTGCTAGTGAAAGATCGGTATTTACTCTCAACTGGTACTACGGTAGGGTGTCCTAGAAAAGAATGATCATTTGGCACACAACAGAGTGGTCTCTACCTGCTATAACAGCCGACTTGTGGTATTTGTATTTCGGGAATGCGCCAGATATCCGAGGCCATCTGTGCATAGCAAATACCAGGTACATAAATTTTTGGATTATACTTCCGTCACTGACTCACAACTCGTGTTTGCTGCCGTGAAGTGAGTGCTAAGTATATGGTCTGTCGGTGTGGTTTTACAATAGCAAGAGCGGCGAGGTTGGCTGACGATGTGGTCCTTGTGTGCTCTGGACAGTATTCGTGAGACGATATTCCCTATTGCTCATTAACGGTTGCTTAGAGTTTGCAGTGACTTAAGCTCAGTGGGAAGGCACGACGCTTTGGCGCCTAAGGGCAGCCCATTGTCGTGGGCGCTTGGGTGATGTGTCTATTGTTCGGGCGGGCGCCTGTGTGTGTGCGTTCTTTATTGTGTGCAAGACAAAAGAGTATGGAGGCCGATTGTGCTATTGTCAAAAGCAAGGCATGGACGGAGCGCATTCGTCGAGTCTCTTCCCTTTCTTCGCTCCCTTCTACCACCATCTTTTTGCACGATGCGTCGTCCGACGAGCCTCGTCGTCGACACGACTTTGAATGATACGAGTTCAACGACCTCTTCACCAGATGCCTCCACCACCAAACTCCCCATTTCTGCTGACTCTTCAGCGCATACAGTCAGCAATGTTCCCCAATCCCCTCAACCATCACAACCCTCTCCACCACAACCATCTATTCGTCTCCTCTTCTCGCTCATCTCAAGACGGCATTTCTTTATTCTTGTTCTCCCGGCCCTCCTTACCTCCATGTTTGCAGGAGGTGTCGCTCCTTTCATGACTCTTGTTGTCGGCCAAGTCTTTGACGCGCTCTCAAAATTCCCTACCACCCCCAATCCTTCTCAAGCTGACAAGCAGCAGCTTCTGCATGACGTTGGTATGACTGCCATTGAGCTTATTGCTCTCGCGATCGGTGCTCTTGCATTGAGCAGTCTTACTTCGTGTCTCTGGATTTGGACCGGTGAGCGCAACCTTCTTGCTGTGCGCAAAGAGGTCTACACCTCTGTCACACGCAAGGATATGATTTGGTTTGACACAAAGATGGGAGAAGAGAATTCTGTACAGACTGCCGAAGGTGATGGTCCTGTCGGCGCTGGAGGTCTTATGGCCAAGTTCGCAAGGTATGCCATACACTCTAATAAGTAATTATTCGCGTTCTAACTTCTCAAAGGGATACTGATGATGTTCGAATGGCTTCCTCTTTGGCCTCGGGAATGCTCGTTCAATACCTTACAACGACCATTACCTGCCTCATTATCGCATTCGTTCGTTCATGGTCCCTTTCACTGGTCATTCTTTCAGCACTCCCAGCCATGGTACTCATCCAGAGTCTCTCCCAAGCTTTTGTTGGTCCCAACCTCAACAATGAACGCACGCACACCGCTACTGCGGCTACATTGGTCGACCACGCCGTTTCGGCAATTGCTACGGTCAAAGCATTCAACGCGGAACTCACGAAGCAGAGACCATTGGTGTTGTACTTGACAAGCTGCAGACTGCCGCTAACAAGTGCATTGCCATCTGGGGTGTCACTGGTAGCATGGCCCAATTCGTTATGATGGCTATGTTCGTCCAAGGATTCTGGTTTGGCTCCAAACTTGTCCGTGAGGGCAAGAACAGCGTCGGTGATGTCACTACTGTTTTCTGGGCGTGTCTCATTGCATCCAGCAACCTTCAAATGTGCATCCCCCAGTTCATCATCTTCGCAAAGGGTAAATTCGCCATGGCTTCCCTCATTGCCCTCATGGAGTCCGCCGCTTCCCTTCCCGACAACCGTCACAGCTCTACCGTGCACACTCCTTTGTACCGCAAGAAATCCCGCCGTGCAACTGAGCTGCGCAAGATCATCCCATCGAGCTGTACTGGTGGACTCGAACTTATCGACGCGACTTTTGCTTACCCCTCTCGCCCTACCATGCCTGTCTTGACCAATGTCAGCGTTTTCCTTCCGGCCGGCGAGACGACCTTTATTGTCGGTGGAAGTGGATCTGGCAAATCTACCATTGCCCAACTTCTTCTCCGCATGTACGAATTACAAGAAGGCATGATCCGTCTCGACGAACAAGACATGGCCTACCTCGATGCTGAATGGACTCGTCAACACATTTCTGCTGTCTCTCAGAACTGCATTCTCTTTGACATGACTGTCCACGACAACGTCGCTATGGGACTCGCTGGTCCCGGAAGCAAACGTCGTCCGGAAGATGTGACAAGGGAAGAAGTTACTGCTGTCTGCAGGGCTGCATTGATGCACGAGTTCGTGCGTGACTTGCCCGACGGATACGATACTAAACTTGGTAACGGTGGTGCCAACTTGAGCGGTGGCCAGAAACAGAGATTGGCTATTGCCCGCGCATTATTGCGAAACCCGACTGTCCTTATTCTTGGTATGTTTCCCTTTGATCTCCCTTCAGAATATGTATTAATAATTTATGTACAGATGAAGCCACGTCCGCGCTGGACGCGACGTCTCGTCTCCTGGTCTTCGAAGCCATCAAAGCATGGCGCCGAAACATGACCACTGTTGTAATCACCCACGACCTCTCCCAAATCACCTCAGAAGATTTTGTCTACGTCCTCAAAGGCGGTGCTCTTGTCGAGCAAGGCTTCCGTGAAGATCTCGAGAAATGTTCCGACAGCGAGTTTTACTACATGGCTAACATGCAGGACGCTTCCGGCGGTTTCTTGCCCGAAGTCTCTCCTCTCGAGGAACACTCTGCTCCCTTGGAAGCTATCCTCGAACAACAGGAAGCCGAGAAGGACCGGGAACTCGAGGCTGTTGGCTTCAACCGACTTACGCTCAAGCACCAGAGCATCTACCGACCCCTCACTATGGGTAACTGGATGCTCGACGCTGTCGCTGATTTGACAAAACCAACTGCTACCGCCGACATCCCTACCATTGGTGCTCCTCGCCAACCTCATCAAACCAACCGATATTTCCCTGATGATGTTGTCAGCCCCAAGTCACCCCAAGACAACCGATTCTCCATTCACGTCGACATTCCTATCACTCCCACTCCCATCGCTATCTCTGGTGCTGCCAACCGCCGCTACAGTCTTCCATTCACCCCTATCTCTCCCACCTCCAAGTTCAGCTTCCCTGAATCGACTCTCGTTGACGAGGAAGAGACCATCGAGGAGAAGTATGGATACGTCGCGCGCCGTGTTACCAAGAGGCGAATGACCGACGCTTCCCTCAAGAAGCCCATCCGTGCTAAATGGGATGAGAAGAGTCTTGCCGCATTGCAATCGGTCAAAGTCGAATCCTCAACGCCCGAAGAAAACAAGGAGGAACTTTCTAATGACTCCCAAGTTCCTTTCTGGCGACTAATGAAGGATATCTACCCCACCGTACCCCACAAGCCTCTCATCCTATTCGGTCTTTTTATGTCCCTCGCAAGCGGTGCCATGACCCCCATCTTCTCATATCTCTTCTCCCGTCTCCTCTACGAGGTCTCTACCGGTGCTCAGAACGTCCATACCATTAACACATACGGCGGTATCGTTCTCTCCGTTGCAGCTCTCGATGGCCTAGTCTATGGTCTTAAATACTCCGTCATGGAATACGCAGCGATGAAATGGGTCACCAAGATTCGCAAGTCCTGCCTCAAACTCGTCCTTTCTCAGGACAAGAAGTGGTTCGACAAGACGGAGAACAGCTCTGTGCGATTGATGCAGATCCTCATTAAGGATGGGGACGATGCACGAACGCTCATTGCTACCGTTCTTTCGCAATTCTTTGTTGTCGCTGCCATGCTTGGTGTTGGACTCATCTGGGCTTTTGTTGTCGGATGGCAACTCACTCTTATTGGTATCGCCATTGCGCCTGTATTCGCTCTTGCGATGACAATTCAGACCAACTTGGTTTCCAAGTGCGAGTTCCGCAACAAGCGTGCACGCGAGGACGTTGCCAAAGGTTACTACGATGTACGTTTAACCCGTTCTATTTGTTCTACTCAATGCTGATATTTATCCTGTAGGCTATTTCTAACGTCCGTGGCATTCGTGCTATGGGATTCGAGTCCGCCTTCCAGGAGAAGTTCGACAAGTCCTCAGAGGAGGCTCTGACGACAGGAGTGCGGGGCGCTTTTGTCGAAGGTTGCACCTACGGTGTGGCTAGTGCTTTGATCTATCTCGCCGAGGCCCTCTTGTTCTACGTTGGTGCCGTATTGATTGCCCGCGGTACTTATGACTATCTCCGAATGATCCAAGTCTTGAACTTGGTTGTTTTTACTGTTTCTATTGGTTCTCAACTCATGGCATTCAGTAAGTCTCTTCGCGTGTATCAGGTCGTGAATACCTTTCTGACGATATTTTCCTTCCTTATAGCTCAACGAATTGCCAAGTCCGTCCAGGCGACGCGCGATTTCAACACCCTTCTCAAACTCACTACCGATACCGACGAGTCTCGTGGCATGCTACGACCTCCCGTCGCTGGCAATGTCGCATTCAACCATATCAATTTCTCTTACCCCGAACGACCTGATGTTCCCGTCCTCAAAGATTTCTCTATCGAGATCGGGGACAGTGAATGTGTCGCTATCGTCGGTTCTTCAGGTTCTGGAAAGTCCACCATGGCAGCCCTTCTTCAACGTCTCTACCAACCCAGCTCTGGCTCAATTACTATCGGCTTGAACGATGTCTCCGTGGCTGATGTTCACTATCTGCGACACCATATCTCTGTCGTCAGTCAACAACCTAATCTCTTCGATTGTACCATCGCCGAGAACATCGCTTACGGCAACAAGTCCCTCCCCGAAGCTGATATCCGAGCTGCTGCAAGAGCTGCACATGTCCACGACTTCATCATGACTCTCCCCAAAGGATACGAAACTCACGTCGGCGAGAACGCCTCCCTGATCTCGGGCGGTCAAGCACAGCGACTCCAGATTGCTCGTGCTTTGGCTCGACCGGCCAAGATTCTCATCTTGGACGAGTGCACATCTGCTTTGGACCCTCAGAACCAAGCTGCCGTGATGGAGACGATCATGGATGCCAAGGCCGGCCGCACGACTATCATGGTGACGCATAAGCTTCCCGTGATGAGGATGTGCGATCGTATTTTGGTTGTACACGAAGGTGCTATCGTTGAAGAGGGTACTTATGAAGACCTTATGCAACGACGTGGTGTCTTTGCTCAACTCGCTAGCGGTGGAGAGTGGATGGATTGATTCCACTTTCTTTTTGTTTTCCTATCTCTTTCTCTTCCTGTTATTTTGTTTTCTCTCGCATTGACGCTATACTTTTTGCATTCGTTCACGTTCAGTCTATAGTCTCATACTCTCCCACATCCTTTGCTTTCTTTGCACCATACGGAAACCTTTTTGGTGTTGTTGCGCCCGTGCGACAATATCATCTTTTAGTAGTTATAGCTTCGTTCACACCAACCCCCTCTGCATGATTCCTTGTTGCATCAGATATCACATCTCACTAACTCCCATTGTAAAAGTAATTATTTCACATCCGATGTATCCTTATCTCATAGTAGAACATTTCAATGACAGTTACGATGTTTACGAATATGTTTTGTGTGATGCTCCTAAGTGCAGTTAGAGGTTCCGACATTCCCATTAGTATCATTAAGAGGTTAATATATCGCACTCGATATGACGACGGGGGTTGTGAGTGCACTTGACTTCCACGTAGAGGCTACTGAGGCTACACTTAACATGTAATCTGGTGGTGGGAACGCGGCGACAAAATGCACCACAAACACCCACAATTTGGGCGGCTCGTGACGTCAAGCACCTTCGTTGTGGAAAGAACTCTAACCCTGCACCAACATTGCATATAGATCAAGGGGTGGGTGATGGAATTTGTGTATGGCCCATGACGTTAAGTGCCACAGCGAGAGTGCATATAGGGCCAGATTTCGGAGCGTTCTAATAATTACTTATCCTGTTGAACCCTCAACTCGAGCTCCAACAACATTTTTTTGTCAAAAAAAATCCTTATCATGAGCAGCATAACCGACCAACATCACAACGACTACGTCGGCAGCGATGCCAATGCCGGGCGTATTCCTGGTGCAAATAAGGCTACCACCGGTCATCACTTTGTTTCAGTCTTTCCTAAAGGTGAGGATATTTTCATGACAATCATAATGAAACTATGACATACTAAAACCATTATAGAGGGTGCGAACAATCAGTCAACCGGGGAACGTCGTCCTCAGGAACATTTACCTCCTCCTACTGGCCGAGATCTTCCTCCTAATGCAGGACGGCGAGCACCTTCAGACCAACAAACCGAGTTTGCGCCCAACGCGTACATGCCCGGAAACAATATTGCTCCCAATGGTATGTTGCAATTATTCTTCCCTTCGCTATGGGGCCTTCAAGTTGATCATGTCTCTTGTAGAGGACATTTACCACCAAACGAATCTCCCACCCCAGCCTCTAGACCCAGCCCCTGGTTCCAATACTGTCATCGACCGAGACCCTTGGGCACAGAAGGCTTCTGCTGCTGACACCCTACAAGGCGCAACATCTAAAGACGTGCATGGTGGTATCGGTCAGCCGTTCGGTGGACAGACGAGTGCGGAGCTTCATCATGACGGTAATCAGCACAGGAAACGCAACCTGCAAGGTACTGGTCAATATGGTGATGCAGGCGACCTCTAGAAGTAGTTCGGGAAGGTTCTAGTAATCCTCGTTGACGATATATCATATATCTTCCTAGTTTATTTAAAATCAAAAAAGAAGGTCGAAGGCTTGTGTAATCTCCAACAAAGGAGTCGAATTAGTGTACCTGAAATGTTATAACCTTATAGGAGGCTGTTGAGAGTCTGAGTACTGCTTACGTTGTGACCTGTGGGTGCGCCCACCAGGTTTGAAAAGGGTTTTGCGAAATAGAGCTTGAAAGTTTAATAACATATCACTGATCGACTGTCATCAAATCGTCGCTCTATAGTCAGCAACGGAGACTACTTAAAAGTAGTAGTGATGCTGGTACTGTAGGTGCACGGTGTTCCATTAACACAAGGGCGCTTATTAGAATACGTAAAGCGTACATTTTGAATATGTATCGGCCGAATAGCTCAGTTGGTTAGAGCGTGGTGCTAATAACGCCAAGGTCGTCGGTTCGATCCCGGCGTTGGCCAGAATTTCGTAACAAATCATTTTTTGGGTGGTGGTGATCGGTGATCGGTCGCACGCTATGTCGAATGGCAGTAAATTTCGGATTCGACCTTTACCAACACTGACCTTCTGCAGCACACCTTGCCCCTCAGGCTGCACGATGCCTACCTCACTGAACACTCTACGCGACTCTCTCGAAAAGCACAATGCTACCTTTGAGAGTTTGCTCAATTTGATCCCTGCGAAATATTATCTCGTGCAGGAGCTTTCGGAAGAGCAGGCAAGATTACTTTGTTAAGGTCTCCCCTTGCGAAATTTCACTAACAGATTGCTTGTAGATTGCTTCTAAGTACCAAAAGAACAGCAAGAAGCAAAAAGCACCAAAACAAGCTATCAAAGAGGCTACTAAAAAGGCCAAGAAAGACAAGGTCCGCCAGTACCTCCCCCAACCGATCCCTCCTACCGTGAAAATACTAACTCTACACCCTACTTTAGCTTGACCCTGCTAACAACAAAACTATCCTCGAACTCCAGCAGGAGGTTGCTCTTGCAAAAGAACAAGAACGGTCCCCAAGTCAGAAAGCTAAAGGCAAGCGGAAAGCTGCCGAGGCCGACTTGGACGATGACAACGAAATGGATATTGACATGTCCTTTGACGGGGATGATGATGTGGAAGGAGGGTCTGACGATGGCTCTGATGTCGACATGGGTGAAGACGGTGGGGAGGGGGAGGGACAGGATGTCCAGCCTATGCCTATGTCGGGAGGGATTCAGGATTTACGAGATCGACTGCATGCTCGGATGGCTGCTTTGCGTCGTGGTGGGAGAGGTGGTGGGTTTAATAATTGGGAGGCGGGGAGTAGAGATGATTTGATTGAGGAGAGGAGGAGACAGAGAGCGACGTTGAGGGAAAATAGGCGGAAGGAGACGAGGGAGAAAATAAAGAAGGAAGCGGAGGCGAAGGGTAAGAAGGGGACTAAAGAGAAGGACAGAACTGCTGGTCCCACTACCAAGGTACGCAATATTGCTTAAAATCCTTTGACATTTATCTAAACTATGTTTATAGCAACAACTCCTTGTCCCCGACCAACCCACCGCTTCCGGCTCAAGAGGCCACTCCTCCACAACAACTAACATCGCTTTCCCCTTACTCGCCAACGCTGCTGCGTCGAACAGGAAACACCTCAAGACATCCACCAACCCCACTCAAGCACTCTCACAACTTGCCTCACGAAAAGAAAAATTGGCGTCGTTGCCTGAGGATAGGCGGAAAGAAAAAGAGGAGAGGGAGAAATGGGAGAAGGCGGAAGCTAGGATGGAGGGTGTCAAGGTGCATGATGATGAGGGTCGTTTGAAGAAAGCTGTCAAGAGGAAGGAGAAGGAGAAGGTTAAGAGTAAGAAGGCTTGGTACGTCCCCCCTCGCTTTCTTTGTCGGAAATTTACTAAAGTTGAATTTCTACTTGTAGGGATGAGCGCAAAGAGCAGGTCGCGACGTCAATGGCTGCCAAGCAAAAGAAACGGACGGACAATATCACCTCACGGAACGAGAGGAGGAAAGACAAGAAAATGGGTGTCAAGACCAAACCTTCCAAAGACAAAGCTCGACCTGGTTTCGAGGGCAAGTCGTTTGGCAAGGGAAAACCCAAAGCTAAGGGCAAACCTTCTGGCAAGAAGTGATATCCTCGTACTCTGCAGACTGTCCGCTCTGTTGCTTCTTGTATCCGCCTTCTATCTCATTCTCAATATCATTATCATTGTGCTTTTCCGTTTGTATCTCAATCGTTGTTTTTCGGATGTTCAGGCATAGTGCGAAGCCATGCTCATTGAGTTTCTCATATTTAGAGCACGACCGCCTATGAAATTGTGAGGTGAGTTGTATTAGACTATATAGGCATGATTAGGAGGGTATAAATCCACAAAAAGACCGTTTAACTGTTTATGCAAGACAATAAATACAATCAACCACGGCCACCCCACAACACCCATCCCGCAAGAGGCATCATCATCGAACGAATGAGCGAAATGTTAGGAAAGAAACAGCACATAACATACAATATTCCATAACCATAACGTCAATACCACCGCCCGCCTTCTCTTCATCCGATCTTTTTGTCGTACTCTCAGTGCTTCGTCTCCAACCCCTCCCTAACGATCCCCACTCCGACCTCAGCCTCACACTCTCCCCCATCACCTTCACCCATCCCAAACCTCAACGCGCTCATACATCGATCCTGAGCCCACTTCGTCAGTTCCAAAAGCTCTTGATCACACAAATCATTCGATGTATGTAATTCCACTGTGACGACTAGTCGTTGAGTCGGTCCGAGAGCTTTAGGATGTCGGGCACCGTATCCTGAGGGACGTTGGAGTGGAGGCGTGAGTTGCCAGATGTGTGGTGGGGGAACATGTAGGACCTTCTCGTGTCGCTCAATCTAAACGATGAACGAAAAATGTTAGTGACACTGAAGCGCGGATAAACGAGTGGGGAATGACGAACCTCTCGCATGGCTCGTAAGAATGCTTCCATACGAGCTCCAGGAAGGCCTCTCGAGGGCGCCGTCTGCAGAAGAACAGAACCTAGCGCTACCGCGGCAGGGTATGCTAGATAAGACGTCACGATTGTCTCTACTGCAGCTAGCAATAAATCGAATTCCCGATGTTGGAATCTGTGGATTTAAGCAGTTAGGTCTTTCGAAAACAGTGAGATGAAGCGGAGGGACATACGACGGCACGAAGAGATATGTTCCAAAGAGGGACGTGCAAAAGAAAAGAGGTGCGAGGGTGTATGGATTCGAGAGAAGGTTAGCGAGGTAAGGTGGGTAGGAGGGCGACCTGTAACGGTATCGAGCGGGAAGAAGGACATGAATAGGCGGAATAAAGTTATTGGCAACTGTTATGAAAAAATGAGCATTTCAAACGATTAAAATCGAGGGCGAGACACTTACTGCTAACAAGTTTCGCTTGGTTATCGAAACCAATAGCACTGACAAGGAGGGACATCATGGTCATGAGAAGAAGTAAGGGAGGGAAGTCGATCCTAAACCGAAGGGGGACGAGATTAGTGGTTTGAACAACTGCGTTGGATTGTTTAAGACATACCCGAAAATATCAGTGACCTCGTCACCGTGATGATGATGGTGGCCTTCGCCGCTCGATAGGAGGAAATGTTCCAGTGTCTCCTTACACACATACACAGCAGCGAAAATGAGGTAGATCGACTGGGCATAAATCAGAAGAGTTTCCAATCTCGCATTTCTGAAACATAATTAGACATATTTCGAATTTTCATTTCAAATGTACGTACCCGAATGGTCGTCGCGAATGATCTTCATACTCGGCTTGGCCAACCAACTAGGGATCACTTTCCCCAAAGCGATACCGAACGAATCGAAAACAACCCAATATCCCAGTCCCGTACATGCCAGAGAACCTGTTTGTTGTCCAGAGACCCAAAGCGCTGCTCCCAAAGCAAATTGAAATACAGCCATAGAAGCAGCAGCAGGGCTGATATCGGGATCTGCACGGACAGAACCGATGGGTGATTTTGACCGTGCGAGTTCAGTAGGACGTGAATGTGAGTGTGAGTGTATATGCGGCTCCGGAGAATGGGAGTGTGAGTGTGAATGCGAATGATCATGGTCATGGTCGAGATGTGAATGACTATGATTGTGGTTATGAGCAGATGTTTCTGCAGATGGTGCTGGGCTGGTCGGGAATGTAGCAGCAGGGTTCCACGGACTGACAGGAGTAGGTGTGGGGTTTGTATGCAGCTCATCGCCTGGCTCCAGGAAAGAGAAAAAGTTGTGTGAAAGCGAGTGCTTGTGATGATGGCCCCTTCTAGATGCTCCCCGGTTGGAGTTTGATGGTTGCAAACCCGGCGCTACGTGCCCGTTCATGGTTGGACTAGAAGGAGGACGTGCACCGAATGTAAAGCCTTCACGAAATGTACGTTGCCCGGGACCAGGCGACGAGGACATCGGGGGCATCATCATACCTTCATCAGAGTGACTGCTCCCAACGGAATGCACAGACGAGGAAGGAGTAAAGTCCAATTCCTGTGCTCCATCTTCCGCAATTGATGTGGATGGCAATGTGCCTGGTCTGGGGAAGAATATGGACAGGTTTCGAGAGTGCAACCTAGAGTGCCTTCTTGGGTTTCCACCGACAGATGAACCAGACGAGGACGAGGGAGTGAGACCGTTCGTAGCATGAATAGAAGCAGGACGACCGTTTGGAGCTATGCCCTTCAGATCAGGCTCAGAGGACGGGGACGGTCCGGGGAAACGATACATCGTTGGTGAGACCGGACTTCGGGGGGAACATTGACGTCCCCGAAGGAGGGAATGAAGCTCCTAAAGGAGAGGGTGTACTGGGCGAGAAGGGTCCTGATACAGACCGCGTCCTGGCATGAGAGGATGCATGCGAAGGTAAAGACAGTGACTGTCGCATAGCAGGTGCTTGATGGCGATAATGACCATTGGGTGGTTGCAGATGTCCGTTTGGAGATGCATTGAATGGTGGTCGTGGGGGTACTGCGAAACTCGTTCGGTATGGACCAGCAGAAGGAGGATGTGAATGCGAAGCAGGAAGTTGCTCCGATAAGCTAGGGGCTGATGGCGTGGAGTTTACGCGTGAGCGAGGGGGTGAGGTAAGATTGACATGATTCCCTTGCGAGCCATGGCCGTTTGGTATAGGGATAGGAAGACTGACTTGTCCGTCTATTGGCGAGGCATCTGCGGATGAGGGCGATTCGTTCTGAATAATGATTCCAGGTGGTCGCATCAACGTAGGCACCGGCGGCGCATCCGTCGGGAATACGAGAACATTATCGTCCTCCTCTCGACTAGATTTTCGGCGATGTACACGAGAAGTCTGTTCTGTAGAGATGCTGTTTACTGCCATAATGCGAGCATGTACCTCTGTCGTATCACAAGAAGTCTTCAAGAATAGGATTCACCGGACCAGCAGTAACGTGTGTGTTAAACACTTCGAAGCGCAGTATGAAATGAGTGTCTGCGGTCTGATAGGAAGGAGTGGACAACGGTCGTGCTCGACGTTCGAGACGACCCACAGCTCAGCCAAGCTCTAATTACACCAAGCACAATGTTCTCTGCGGGAGCAGCACGGAAATATCCGACCAATGTTACATTGCATGGCCGACTAGCTCAGTTGGTTAGAGCGTGGTGCTAATAACGCCAAGGTCGTCGGTTCGATCCCGGCGTTGGCCATTATTTTTGATAACTCCGGGCATGCAAGAAGCTTGAGACGAATAGTTTAGTCTATGTTACTAAGAACGCTAGTACACAGTGTGAGTTACCCTGTGTTAGTCGTCTATCTAGTTCAGAGTTACAGTGACCGTATGATCTCGTTCTCTGCTTATTGAACCCAGTTGTGACGGCTGCAGTAAGCATCCCACCGTTCCTCGACCGGGACTGTTTACTACGCTGCCGCCACCTGAGCCAATGGTACTGGCGCAACTTTGGAAGATTCGATTTCAGTGAATAAATGCGCCGAGGTATCAGCTAGTGCACACTCTATACGAAACAAATATTGTTTCAGCAGGAAACTAAGAGCCAACAATTCCAGCAAGACCGCTCAATCAGAATGGGGGATAAATTTCTCTGACATATGTGATACGATCTAGGTGCATAGGCATTGGGAGTTTGTACATTGTACTCTGAGTGGCTAGCTAAACTATCAACCTCTCACCATTGGTAGGGAGACCGTTGGAAGATGAGTAACGTCTCACATTGAACAACAACGGAGAATGATCTGGACACTTGATGACAGTGGGGCAGAGGCATATATTTGACCTACATGGGAATTTTGATAGTATGATCTAGATGAATAAAGGACTATGAGTTTCCTTACCATATTAAACAGAGCTTGATATACATACCTGTGTACGAAAAACAGTGTATATACAATAGAGAGAGAGCGATCTCACGAAGAGATGCAAAGGGTTCCAAAAATTATGTGGTGCAGCAGACCTGGAGTAGTCTGAATCGAGTTACGCTCCGTACACAATGCCCGACCGCGAAAGCCAGCAATGTGTCACGAATGAGCGCGCCGCGAAGTGCACTGAAGGATGCGGAAATAAAGCTACAAAATCCTTCGCCATAGTGAACTCTCCTCGTACGCCATATGGATCTCGGGAACTCTGGAAAACGGTCACAGGAACGCGACGGTCTCAGAACCATGGGTCAGCTCTGGTCGAGCCCAAGTGACATTTCTTCGCCTTCGAGGCGGCACATACACGAGGTGTATTTATTCGTGTCGAATGTGACCACGAAACGGAAGCGGACTCCAAAAATCGGGAGGTAGGTTTTAGTCACATTTACTGTGTGACAAGGACAGACAACCACAACACAATGTGAATGTGTTGGATGATTTGAAATACTACGCATGACAAGTTTCAGTCACGGTACATCGCACCATTCGAAAGAACAGTGGGCTGCTGTTGTGTGAATTCGACAGACAGACAGATTTGGTGTTCAACATCGCGAACGTATACGCATGTACGAGTACATGGAGCGCCCTGGTAGGTAAACATGGCGGCCAATTGATGAATGTACTGAGCCTGGCCAATGGCCATACATCCGTAAAAACTCAGGGGCCCAAGCATCCCAAGTCAAACATCAACCACCATGCCCTGTATTTTAGGGGAAGCACAGAGTCAAAAATCCACATGAAAAAAACTGCTAGAGACCAAACTAGCAGCCGCAAGCAAATGCGAATGGCGCCGATAGAGAGAAGAAAAGCGATGAAAATTGCAACGATAAAAACGCACCCGATTCCCACAACGATTTCCAAGCTCACAACCCAAGCCCTCCCCTATACAAAGGATCTTCAGGCATAATGGGAAGCTCGCGCTTGTCTGGTACGCTGCTCAGCCTGTTAGGGCCGGACCCTGCTAGAGTCGATCGAGGGAGTAGAAAACTCAGACCTTAGCCCACTCGCAAGAAAGGATAGGTAACATCCTGTGGGGGACGAGTATCGCGGCTTCGGGACTGCTGCACTTGTGAAGTCATGAAGAAGAAAAAATACAAATCATTCTGAGTGATACAAATACAATTTCGCTAGATGCCGTAGAACGTTCCCAGCACGTGTTGAAGATCAAGCGCTAGAGCTTACCGTGTCCGTCAATAGACCGTGACAGTACTACTTCAGAATCACCGTCACTGCTTATGAAAAGCAGACTAATTTCTGAGTCTATCAACTACATATCTCTGAGTCTAATTAATTATGATACGCCATGGAAAACGTATCAAACTAACTAATAAACCCTATACTCTACAGAAACCCGTCATAGTCCAATATGATACGGGCTTCGACATCTTTTAGAAATGCCAATCGACATTATTTGTGAGGTATGTTCGGGACTGCTCGACTGCTACTCCTTCATACTGAGGTATCATGTTCCAGGTACTCTACTGGTTACGTCCGTTAGATCTCCTGCGTTTGGGACGTGTCAACAAGGCGTGGTGAATGCTACTGATGCATCACCGCTCAGCACATATATGGAAGGCAGCTAGGATGAACGTACCAGGTTCCCAGAACCCCTCCCTGGTATGAGCGAACCTGCATTCGCCAATTTATGTTTCGACACTCAATGCCACGTAAGCGACTACAAACTACATTCTCACTGGTAATCTTATTTCGCTTCATCAAGATGTGCTCAACGTCGCCGGTACGGGGAGTTGTTTGGGAATTTCGCATGCGGCTTTGTGATCAATGTGTACAAACCAAGTAAGTTGTATTGCTTCATCGATATCAACCCAAAATATCAACCTAACCACCCTTAGGACATCATGATCCTCTGCCCTATTGTCTCAGAATAACCCTAAAAACCTTGGGAACTTATCCCTCACATGTCTGACAACATTAATGGGTCTAGAAGTATGGATATTTTTCCTTCTGTTGTCTTCAGTACTCACAAATTTATACTAGGGGTCTTCACGACTGAAGCAAATGATATCCTAGACGCATGGAGTAAGCTAAAAGATGAAAAAGAGAAGGAAACGTTCATCTCGGATGCAGAGGATCGAACCTGGGCCGAAAAACTCAAGAACGTGGGTTATGTATATTCATCGCGTACTCGCAAAATGCTGATTTCTTAGAGAGAACATATTGACAAATGTCGGAAATGGTTTTGTACCTTTGAGGATGAACACAGTCAACAATTAAAAGCTATTAGCAAGCAACGACTATGGGAGTAAGTTTTTTTTGTGACATCGAGATATCTTTCTTGCTGTGACTTATTTTGTGATTTTAGCATTTATGAAAGGCTAGAACTACTGGGCTACGGAGATGACTTCATGTGGGCAGTAGACTACATGGAACTGTATGGCATCGAAATTGTTAGAGAGCCAGAGCCTCCCACCGGACGAGGTAGGTCATCATTACTTTACATGACATTTCGACCCTTGTTCACATATACATCCCCAAAGGATGGGTCAAAATGTGTCCTCAAGTCACTCAATATCTCAAAGAAGCGATACGTCCCAAGCGGCTAACAGAGGAGTATCGCGCATTCCTCCAATACTGTCTCCCTTCTCTTCGTACAGCGGTGGCTGCATTTGCACGACTTTACGGCAACGTTTTCCCTCTGCTTGCAAGCTTTGCTAACCTAGGCGAAATCAGAAAACACCTAGATCCTATGAGCAAAGACGATATCGACCTTAAGTTCGGCTCGTTTAAACCTCTACTACCCAAGCTGCTTGCTCGTTGGGAGAGGAACGTCGCAAAAAGGCTCGGTAAGTATGTGAGAGATCGTTCTTGGTCCATTAACATTCCCGCCAATGTTCAGCCTGGGGACCTGGTCATAACCTATACTCTGTGCTGTGACAGTTGCGAACAGTTCATTCCGAGCACTGGTGTAAGACCTGCTATTCACGACTGTGCTCCTGGCCTCGAGCGGCATCAGCGGAAGCTCTCAGAATGCGACGATATCTACGTGAAGGTACTCAGTCAGTTGGGTGCCCAATCGTGGCATCCTGAAAGCTACTCTAACTTAATAGGATATGCTCAGTCGGTTCTAGTGGGGTGTAATAAGGGTGACTTGGCGACCGTGCAGGAACTCGACGAGCTTGATCCTAGGCTTAGTTGCAAAATCTGCTGTGATAGCTCGGGTCTACGAAAGATTTTTCATTGGAGAGAGGCTGTAAGTTAACACACTGCGTCCACTTGCGTTTATATCTACTCACCCTTTCCCGCCCTTGCTTTCCACATTGTTCATGCGACAATGTCGCATGGTGGTCATAAAGGTTTTTGGGGTCGTCATGTACTTCCTGTCGTATGGGAAGTGCTTTCGAATCAAGAAGTCCAAAAACTCGCCCCTCTCGACCGAGCAGCTAGCGAATATGCAATTTCCCAAGAGAACAATCAACCGACTTGGTGGTGTCGCCGTTGTGAGAAACATAGTCTTCCTCGAGACGACATTATTTCGCACGTGAAGGATGAGTTAGTGATTCTATCGTTCTCCAGTTGTATATGTATAACATTCCTCCCTTCCTTTAGACACGCCATAGAAAACCCTGATGACAACGACTACTTCCCAGATCCTGATCAACCGATAAAGACTGTAGGTACCGTGGCTGTGGTCTCGGATACCTACAAGGCAGATCCAACAACACTTCCTGCGACTATTCAAGAATTGTTCAAGAGTGGACGAGCTGCTTACCAAAGTGATCTATGATTCACACTGCTGCCATTATTTTAGGCTAGTCGCTTAAGTTTCAACATATCTCTTGTATTGGTCAGTGACTCTAGCAAAGAAAAAGAATTCTAATAAACAACATGATAAATACTGTGAGACAGGGACAACAGATCTCTTAGCCCTCGTAGTGTGCAACCTTCAAAGGCATGTAACCACCCTTCTCCTCTTGTCCCTTTACCACGGGGATAAGAGAAGCGAAGAAGTAGCCATCAACCTCAAAGTTATCGTGAGGCAAGGCGAAAGTATAGTTCCTAATGAGAGTGTAAAGGATAATCTTCAACTCCAAGAGTGCTGTATTCGCAATGCATTAGTCTATAATCCTGACTGACGAAGTGCAGCAACCACTCACCGAGCCGAACGCCGATACAAAGACGAGGACCCTCGCTAAACGTCACAAGGTTAGACCATCCTTGAGTCATTTGGTCTTTGGGTGGAAGCGATTTATCACCAAGCCATCGTTCAGGTCGGAAGGTATCGCCATCACCCCACACTGCATTCAAACGGTTCGAGCAAATGAAAGGAATGACCATGCTCTATAAAGTTGCATGCGTCTCGATTAAATAGAAGCTTAAAGCTTAACAGAATACTTACATCACCCTTCCGAATGTGTAGCTCGGTGATCTTGGATCCGTCCGGTTTCGTAATTGGGAACTTCAATGGTACGACATCGTCTTGCAACGCCTTTCATAAACGTGAGTGAATAGTTTCCTTCGAAGTAGAAGTTCACTTACAACCCGTTCTGCATCAGTGACAGGATATACCCGCAATCTGGAAGAGATCTTCAATATATATGAAGGCAAGATCAATTACAGCCATAGACGTACGTTTCCTTGATGACCGCATCAAAGTACGGGAACGCCGCCATGGAGGCAAAATCTTTTTCAGTAGGCTCTCTACCGAAGGCAAGGAGTTCCTCGCGGAGTTTGCTTTGAGTGCGCTGGTCCCGGGCAAGCTATATACCAATGAGTAACGGGTACAAAAGCTTAAACGTCGATCAAACGCACAGCATACAGGCACCATGTCTGGATATACAAGCTTCAACAAGATGTAACAGCGGGAGCCAAGGAATTACTTACCGCTGAAGCAGAAGTGCTATCGAACCCGGCCACTCTAAAAAGGTTCGTTAACATGTATTCTGCGAGTCGATACTCTAAACCTACATGAAGGTCGAAATCTAGATTTAAGGGTTAGCGTGAAGTATACGAGAAATGAGTAACGCAAACTTACATTGTCTCTAAGACGGTTTCCAGACATCTCTCCTGTACGAACTACAGAGATAAAGTTTGATGATCAGTATGTATTTTGCAAACGAATAACGTTATTGTGTCAAGGAAAAGCTGTGAAACTTACGAAGCATAGAGAGCAAATCGTTGCCTTTAATCGACGAAGCATTAGCATTCCTCTTGGCGGCCTCGATGATCTCCGCGGCGAGAGGTTCAACAACCGCCTTGACGTCACCTTGTGCTTGGATAGCAGGAACAGGGAGATGCGCTATCCAAGGGAGTGCACGAAGGAACGCGATATGCTTTGGGCTAGTTTAGAACATGTCACACGTATATAGATTAAATTAAACCAACCTTGAATCCATCAGGCTGTATGACAGCATTGGCTTGCTCTCTCCATTTCCGTCGAATTTCCGGTGAACCATCCTCAATGCAATCGAAGTCGAGGTTGAGGGCCACACGGCCAAACACATCAAGACTAATGAAACTGTCGTCCAATTAAGTTCCATTCGTGGTTGAGATAGGCACGTACGTTGTCTTTGACACGATGTCATGAATGTCGACGATACCATTGCCTTGATCAATGAGCTGTGAGATTTTGTTGGAGCAATGTTCGACAACATCACGGATGATAGGACCCATGAGGTTCACTGCCTCTTGCCTGCAGGCGCGGAAAGTATTAGTATAACGCCACTATTCGTGAAGATTGTGTAAGATAGGACTCACGAAAATGCTGGAACTAGTTGCTTGCGCTGAAGCTTGTGTAAATCACCCTCTGACCAAACTGGAATAATGACATCAGTGAATGGAAGCAGCCTTGACAAACCAGCACTAGTGACATACCCAAACCTTCGCCAATCAATCGTTTCACGAATGGGCGAGTGTACGTTGACTTTGTGTAAGCGTAACAGTTGGTCGTGAGCACATGGTGGATGGTAGCTGGGTCTGCGGTAACCAGCTATCGGTGCCTTCAGTACTATGTTCGCGAGAAAAGTATATCACATGCCGACGCACCATCTTGCCAGTACCAAGGGGAGCCTTGACCTTGATGCTAGGACCGTAGACATCAAAGAAGCGACCCCAATGTCTTCCGGCGGGAATGATGGCTGCTTCTTTGAAGTGTCCCCACACTGTGCTGGAGCATGGCTATATTCACGCGGCAGGCATTCTGTGAACACAAGAGCTATTTTTGAACACAAGAGAGAAACACGTACGGGTTCCGGCACGCCCTTGTACGGCTCAGGCTTAGTAAGCCACTTGAGTATAAAGAGTCCAGCAATCGCGACGGGTCCCCATACCCAGAGTGGGTACTGGCCCCCCTCGCTGATAGCTGTACTCATCTTGTCGATTATAGTAGGCATGTCTCTGAGCAGGCGAGTAATGTGTTGGCAGTAATTTGTCAGTGCAAATTTTTATCTTTATATAGGTGCAGCTGCAAATTAACTGACACCACCGACAGCATCCCAGTATCGCTGGCGTTGCGATTGATGTGAAGAAATAGCATCACCTTTGTGGATGCGCTTCCTGTTAGTGTGCTATCAAGCAGGGTATTCTTCTCCTGCCGGGACCGAAGCTGTTGACCGAAGCAGTCATCCCGCTTGTCTATACATCCAGAACGAGCAAACTGTCGATCTATCCAGTTGTTCCTGAGGATGACGTGGGACCAATGGAATCGGTATTGATAATATGGCCGTTCGCAAATACATATTGGAGAAATGCTGACCTTATGCTTACGCCTTGCATCGGGCTCGGAGCAGATAAACTGTATCCCTGCTTGAAAAACGCTCCATTTTTGTTTGACATTCAAGTTTCCGTGTCAGTGCGATCTTTACCGCGATGATCTACAATGCTGGAGGCACTTGCCATATATGGTGAAACCGCCCATCAGTCCGTAGCAAAGGAAATAAGCGACGGCCACGAACTTGCCGCGATTATATGTACCGTTCATATCCGGTAGTGATAACGCTTCCAAACGTTGGTTTAGACTGGCATCGTCGGACACCGCCCATACAACTGCGGAGATCAGACCCTTTTTGTTCCTCACCGCCATTGTCATCTCATGGAAACGATCTGTCTACATATATTCATTTGTCAGTTCATATGTTCTCAAGGACTCTGAAATGATCTTTCCTCCCACACCTACCGTCAAACTACCGTTCATTCCGATCACCAAACCCCGTTCCCTACCACAGTATTACGTAGACGCGAACTGCGGGAGGATAGCACCAAGCCCCCGAGGTCCCTGACCCTGCAAAACATCTCTGATCTGGAAATCATCCAGACTCTGGAAAAGTCGAACCCCACTCCGAGTCTGACTTCTCAAACCCCACCAGTTGGTGTTCTTTGGATCTTTAGCAACATCACCCCACCCTGCGTCGTGCCCAACCCCAATCTTGGATAGTTTGGCAGCCTTTTCCGCCCACATCCTAGCTTTCTCCTCGTCCTCTAAAGCACAGTAAGCCTTCACAATTCTTTCGAACCAGACGGGCCAGGTATCTCCGTCGTAGAAACGCTCCTCATCGCATATACTGATCATGAATCGGCATTGAACGAGAATCTTATCATCAGGTAATGTTGGATTTTTGATCCACTGTAGCAGAGCAGAGTCGTCTCCACAGCGGTTAGCTTCGCTGGCTGCTTTTAACATGGCCCGTAGACGGTCGCTTAGAGAAGTATCGGATGTACAGGATGGGCAGATGCACTTGAACTTGTATCTCTCCAGTAGGTACTTCTGGCGCTTTTCTCTAGGCTCGTATATGTCGCTGTATCTGGCGTACACCTGTTCACCCTTTTTGATAGGCCAAGTCGCTCTGAATTCAAGCGCAAACGCTTCGAGACGCCATGACCACATCGCATTCGGTGAACAGCTAGACGCAGTAGACATCAGTATATCAAAGATCTCTTTCTTAGAGGCTGTCCTTCTTACCTATGGTTCGCACGGGATATATCTTTGCAAACAGCCTGGCATTCAGCATCATAGTCTGACATACCCAATCTGAATCCAACAGCGTTGGTATCCATGATTCCAGTGACGTGAGGTCTGGTGTATCCTTTGCAGTTGTGCAGTGCGAAGAACTCTTCACGATTTTTGCCAGTCAATCGTTCTGCGACCATTCGCTGGAGCTCCCATGGGTGATGAAATGGATAAGGGCTTTGACGCATATGTCCGACCGCTACGATTAGAGGTCTTTCAGCTACGATGACTTCTCCGATATCGATATCCTGAGCGGCAAACATGCCCATACCGATTCCTCGGATAGGTTTGATTGTATACCTGGGTGGCTGGGGAGTATTCACTGGCTGAGGGAACCCTGGTATCGACAGAATTTTGGTTTTTATGCTTTGATGTACAAGACATTCTGTCTGCGGCTCATGTGGTCTCGACGCATCAAAGAGAGGTAGGGTCGTCTGCAGCATCGGATCTTCGATTGGAGGGACGACTGCATCGTTGTATGGACCTGGCTCGGGATACACGGATGGGATTTTTTTTTTTTTTTTTTTTTTTTTTTTTTGGAAGAGCCGTAACGACCGTACAGCATCTAACTTGGTTAGATCTATCCGGTCTGGCTGGGGCGACCTCTTTCGAGGTCGCCTTTCCCCTCCAAGAGGAAAAATGCATTACGCACGCCCACCTTACGGTGGGCAGTGTGGGACTCTGGGCACCCCCCGTAGCCGGTGTTGGCCGGCCACTATGTGGGGGGGCCCCCTACCCACTAAAACCTCGGGTTCCCGAATCCAGTCGTTCGGGAGGTCTTGTTCATTTTGTAATACCCCGGACCACGTTTTGAGTACGATATCGGGGTCCAGGGCTTTCTTCGCGAATTTGGCTGGGTTTGCCATTGCTCGGTCTAGTGTAAGTCTGTTGTTTATCATGTTGTACCAACGGTTTGTGATTTCGGTTGTGCTGTGGCTGAAGTTCTCTTCGGGTGAGTGTCTTATTCTGCGTTCGTTTCTGAGTTTCCATATGAGGTAGGCTGATTCTGTCATCAGGATCATGTACAACCTCTGGCGTCCGCTCTTTCCTTTGGGTTTCTTTTTTCTTGGGTCTCGTGCGAGATGTAGTGTGTTTTGGTCGTCGTCTTCGCTTGTGCCTGTTTTCTTGTCGATCTGTTTGAAAGGGATGAGTCCGCATCCTATTAGGGTTTCAAGGCTCTGTGTCGGCCATTTTTGGCCCGATTTGGACCATAGGTTCTGCGCCAGGTCCCATACAGCAGTTTGTCCCTGTTCCTCGCATTCGAAGAGGATATGGGTCATGGTTTCTGGAGTATCACACTTGGGGCAGTTTCGTCGGTCTTCATAACCCGGTATGTTTTTCCAGTAATTCCCTACTTTATGTGCATTGTGGGTCAGTTTCCATAGGAAATCCCCTATGGTGTGTTCTATGGTTTTGTCCCGGAGGGACTCCCAGATGTGTGATGGTTTGGGGGTGTGGCCCGTGATCGTTTTGATTCCTATTTGGATTTTTTGTATGTTTTCAATGGTTGTGCGTCTCTGTTCAGTCTTCCGGCCTTCTCGGATGGCTCCGTATGCTGATGCCTGAGTTATCTGTGCGAGCTCAGCTCCAGTGAGGTTGAAGCTTTCAGGTATGGTTATGTCTATGGTTTCTATGGGTGTTGAACTCATGCCGTTCTTGGCCAGTTGCTTTGCCGCTTTGTTTTCGTTTGTGAGTTTATTTTTACTGGTCCATCGTAGCGTTGTGATTGCTGATCGTTTTCTGAGGTGTGCTATTACTGCTCTGATAAGGTCAGCGTTTTCTAAGCCGAACCACCCGTTTGTTTCCCAGTGTGTGAATTCCGAGGTGAGTGCTTTTACTACATATGAGGACGTGGTTACCACGTGTAGTGGGGCGAATGTGGGGGCACTTTGTGCTATCAGTAGTATGGCTGTTAAATCGGCTGCCTTCTTTGTCGTGGGTTTGATTCTGACGGATTTGTTTCGATTGTCATCCTCTGATATCCAGATTCCACACCCTGTCCTCGGTTCTTTGTTCCTCTTTGCTATACTCATGCTGTCAATGAAGACCTCCATGTGTTCTTCTATCACGTTTGCTCCCTTTCGCGGTCGGTAGCCTGGTTTCGTGTTTCTCACTGTTGGGTCGGTGAAGACTCGGAAAATTCTTGAGACGTCCCCTTGTAGTGTTGTGGTCGGGTTGAAGGTTATCGCTCTCTCCTCTTTCTCTGCTTCTTTGTTTGCCTTAATCCTTTCCTCGGTGAGTGTCAGGTCATCTTTGGGGTTGCTGGAACGGATGGGATTTTGATTGTGGTATGTTGTGGTCCGTTCGTGCTCGGGGTTTCTTCAAGCTCTCCGAGTTGCTGCCCTCTCAGAAACCCACGCTTCATTGTAACGATGCGCCCGTAGCTCGGTGCTATAGAAATAGTCGGTTATTTACGGCGTAGAAAGTAATGATGAGTTGAATGTAACTGAATCATAATGACTCGTAAGTTCTTCCGTTCACACGATCCTCTTAACCGAACAGTGACGTACGTTGAACTTCAAGGACTTCCTAATATGGAATGATCACCTTGTTTCTCACGCGAGAACAAGCGCTTACACTGCATCGATATACTGCCAGGTTCAAGTTGCACCCATAGTAGAAAAAGAAGGAGCGACTTCCTTCCTGTATGTCTATAAAGGTGACTATATAAGGATAAGTAATGCTTCAGTATAAACTATCGACATTGTCCTTCAGGAAACAAAACGAATTCGAACTTCTCGAGTCATTCCACAAATTATTTCCTGCGAAAGATATGAGTCTTCATCCACAACAGGATGCTCGACCCCTCAATGCGGAAGACATAGGTGAGAGAAAAGATAGCAGCGACCTGCGAGTGATGTTAACATTGAGAGTACGCCAGGCAATGATTGTTTGTGCTTACATTGAACACAGTAAAAACCATAAACAACCCGATGTTGCGCCAACGATGAGCATATTGTATATTGAAACCCTGAAGCAGGAACTGATCGGCGTTTCTGAAAGCACAGTACTGACAATTGGCCGTAGCTTCTGGATTGTTGAGATATCCTCCAGCAAACGTAATAAACGGTTCCAGGAATGCTTTGCAGGTTTGTCCGGATGGTGGCGACACGATCGCAAACTCGACAGGGGAACAGACTATCTCCCGCTTTCCGACAGCTGGAGAAGAGAATTTGTGAGTGAATATTCACAACAGATGCACCTCAATCATACCTTGACCGAGAAGGCCCTCAACAAGATATGTGTAGGGAGATACTCGGTACATCCATCTCCACCAACTGAGTAGCTGGTACGGCTGCAATACACCACAGCTACAGAAACATACGCAATCAGTCAGATGATGTCGTTTCCGTCATGGAGATAAAGTGAAAAATCTTACAAGATCATTACAAACGCAAAGAAGAACGCAAATAGAAGCGCGGCAATTTCAACGTTGGGAGACATAGCGGCGACCGCCTAGAAATGATGTTAGAAATGAAGGATATGATCACAGAGAGCTTAGTCTCGTACCTGACCGAGCGTCGTGTAGTAGATCGGCGTAAGAATACCATACAAGAGATAAGTATAGCCACCGCGATCAGTTGGGAAACCAACAGTCCAATACCAACAAAGGAAGAACAAAGTAGATCCAATAATGTTCCAAGGTGTTTCGACAATGAGTTGGGCTGTGAGTAACGCAGTCCAACTGTACATTCGACTGGGACGTTCTCTAATCTCATAGACTGTGCGGGTCTCAATGAAAGGAACAGTAAGTTGTTGACCCAAAGGTACACCCGGAAGTAGACCGATAAAAATAGCCTAATAGCCGTTTTAGCTCGGAATCTCTAACAATATGTGGGAACGTACAAAGAGCTTGTTCTGGGTTCCTTGTATAGTGTTCTTGGATTTGAAAAAGGTGAACCCAATGAGTAAACCAGCGCCGATATTGAGAGCCATTTTGGCGATCAGGAAGCTCGGATTTCTCCAGTGATCTTGCGCCTCGCGCTTGACGAGTGTTGCGAGCTGATACGACCATGAGGTTGCAAATTCGCTGTGGTGCAACGCTTGAGGGGGTGGTTTCGCTCTGCCTTCAGCGTGGATTGTATCGATTGCAGCTTGCACTTTTTGAGCTTCTGTAGACTGCTTCCAGACTTCGTGCCAATCCGTATCTGAGTGCGCAGGTTGCGCCGGCTCCTGTAACAGTAAGGACGTATTCCGCACTAATAAATCATTAGATGTCAGCCTATGTATAAATACATATACATATAATTTCGGAAATGCCTACGGGTTCTCTTGTGGGTCGCAACGACGTGCCCCGTTGTTCTGGAAGTAATTGATTAGTGTTTAGCAGTGGTGCCCAAGTTCTCCGAAATAGATGGTTTGTCCTCCGGATCTGAGGAGAAGCAAGCGGTCGAACGTTTCGAATAGCTCGGAGGACGGTTGATGAATTCTGTTCAAGATAGAGTCATGTTATAAGCTTAGAATAGAGATAGGCACATACGTGCAGAGAATAGCTTGACCGCTGTCAGCGAGTGAACGCAAGAACGACATGATAGCCCAAGCACTTTGAGAGTCGAGCCCAGACGTAGGTTCATCCAAGAACAAAAGTAGACGTGGCTTAGCAGCGAGTTCGACGCCAATGGTGGTACGTTTGCGGAACTCGACACCAAGAGAGCCAACGACAGCATCTGCGTAAGCTTCCAGACCGCACATCTTCAAGCATTTCTCGACACTGGTAAGCCGTCAGCACTAAATGTGAAAAGATATAGTAGGATACATACTATGCTTCTTTCTCGGCCAAGGGAACGGAAGTTGGTTGGCGTAGCTTAGCAGAGAACAAAAGAGCTTCGCGGACGGTTTGTCTCGGTAAGGTGGGTATCCATCTGCTGTACGTAGCCACTGAGAGAAGCAATGGAGGTTAAGGTCAGAACCGTGCAAAGGATGGAATGTTACGAACGTTTGTGCTTGGAAGTCAGAAGGCAGAGGATAGCCATTGACAAATCGATCACCAGTCACCACGCCAGTACTGATACGTTGTGCGAGGGTATTCAAGAGAGTTGTCTTGCCAGCACCCGAAGCACCAACCAAAGCTGTCAATTTCCCCGGTACGACGTAACCTGAGACGTCGTCCAACAGTTTCCTCGTGCCACCACCAGAAAGAGGGGATGGTGTAACTTAGATGTTGCCAAGAGAACACGTCCGACATTGCAGGTGCTACCACGGACCTCTTTCTCTTTCTCGTCTTGAGGGATGATATCTTGATCTAAGGCTTGAAACCGCAGGTTCGACCTTTTTCCTCGTCAGCACTAGCGGCAAGCTCTTCCACATTTGTTTTGGATCCTCGCTTGAACAGTAATGTCGACGGTTTCGCCTGCTGACTTGGTATTGAACTCCGTGAAGGTGAGGTACGTGACGACGAACGCGAGACCAAATGCGCACACAATTCCAAAGTTCTATCAAAAGAAACATAAATTGAGCAACTACGATAATACGTGAGATTTCACAACGTACCCGCCAAAGATGACTGTATGAATAATTGAAAGAGAGTTCAACGTAGTTATCCCCGCTCACAGTGGCTTGTCCGGGAACGGAGCCGACGGTCGTGCAAGCTTGGTTGGACAACCCAATGCTCTCATATCCGGGACCTTGAGGGATGAGAGTGGAACAAGCTGCATTGAGTCCGTGGAACTCGTTGACCATAAGCGCCTCGAATCCATATTTCAAGGGCTATCGTCGAACATCAGTAATAGTCAGATGGTAGGCTTCAAAGACAAGAATATATGGCTTACACTAATGTGAGTAATCCAGCGCAATGCGCCAATCATGGTAGGTTGCGGGATTAGATAGCCAGTGTAAAGAGTTAAAATAAGAACGGAAAGACCAGCGATTGTCTGAGCCGGAGCTGCAGACTTGAAAGCGGCGGCGACCATTCGGAAGAAAGCTTGCATTACTAGCGTTGTTACGAATACGAGAAGAAGGAAGATACTGCAGGATACAAATATGAATGAGATATCAGTACGAGTGAACGCGTTTACTCACAAGAATGTTTTTGCAGATTGCTGTAATCCAACTAAGAAGTAGAGAATGACGGAGAAGAAAACAATGATTATAAACATCTTAGGGACCTCGATCAGGGTGAGAGCGAGACTCTCGACAAATGGATGGTACATCGCTGCACGAGATTGGCGAAGCACGATACGTCGTTGAGAGTAGAGAGCCGGGATTTCAGCCATCATAGAAATGGACGCAAAGAGGATAGCACTGGTCACATAGAACGTATGAGTATGAAGCGTCGAACGAGCTAATTTGCTTGGATTAAATTAGAGACTTACAAGAAAAGGACACCACCCCGAGAGAAGAAGTCTGAAGTCTGTTCCCGCAAACGAAGGAAGATTGTACCCATAATGACGGCTTGAATAGCAAATACACTAGTTGAGACATATGTCAGGTTCAAGCTATACAAGAAGGAGGAATATACACATACGCGACTTGTATAATTTGAACAACGTAGTCACCTTTCAGAATCTGGAGCCTTCTCAACATTAAGGCCTTTATTTGCATAGGGGATAGAGATGAGGAAGGGACTCTTGGAATCCGTCCACTTAGCGTGATCATAGACATAGCTCTGCCTGTATTGTGAGAGGAGGTCTTCCTTTCCAACGTAACGAGTTCTGTACGCTTCCATATCATCTCGGTTCCATTTAGATATCTCGCTCTTCTGGAAGTAATCTGCAAATTCCTGAGCGGTCCGCGGTACTTGCTTCTCGTAGCCTTCACGAACAATACGGCCGTTCGGATCGGTTACAGCGACTAGGAAGTCGGCAGTAGTCTGTCTGTTTGCAGGTTGGTAGCCCATGTCGATGAAGTACTGACGAGCACGATTGGCAGGTCCGAAGTATGCCATCTTGCCGCTGTATATGACACAGACCTTGTCGAAGTGTTCGTACAGTGATTCTCCAGCTTGGTACAAAGATACTATAGTAGACTGACGGATAACATCAGTTGCGATACGAAGAGCCTGAACAAACTCTAAGGCTGTCGATGCACTAGGTGGAAAAATGTTAGACAATAAGATACTAGAAGGCCTAGAAGAATATGGACGCACTCTAGACCTCTGGTTGAGCTTATCGTATGTAAGGTCAAGATTAGCGGTTGCGAAATTAGAGAGAGGCAAATGAGACAACTTACTTATCCCAAGAATTAAGCTTGCTCAACGTTGCAAGCGATTCGGCAATGGAGACACGCTTCTTCTCGCCACCAGAGACACCTCGATTGACGCATCGCCGACAGGGGTTCCTCGAACATGCTTGAGACCGAAGACTGTCGTCAAAATTTCAACCGCATGCGCAACGTGTAGGTCGCGAGTTTCTCCGAGAGCACGAGTTCGCGGCGTGCGGGTTTTCGCAGCGAACGAGAGAGTCTCCTCGACCTGTCAAGGTAGGGAAGTGTACATCATCCTCGGGACAGTATTGAACATCCCCGCGATAGTGTTTGTTGACTTCTTGAGGGGTAAACGAATCGTAGTTCACCTCCCCCTTGACTTCATGATATTCGTCCCGTTGATTGGCAAGAACTTTCAACAAAGAGGTACAACCTGCACCGGGTCTACCCAAGACGACTGTACGGAGAATAGAGTAAGAAATGATAGACAAATTGTGTTTCCAAGACTCACGAAGCATTTCCCCCGGTCGGACACAGCCTTCGAAACCGCTCAAAATGTTACGAAGGGCGGGATGCCGGAGATTATTGATCGATTGAAGAATGTTGAGGGGGTTGAGGAACGAGCCTAGAGTAGGCTGGTATATCGCACTTGCGCCGATACCGATTACCTGAAGGTCTTTGAACATAACCCCAAGCTCTCGCCTGTTTCCAGATTCATCAAGCCTGTCGCGACGCAGTCAGTCGGGGCACAGAGACTTGAGTACTTTGAAACCAGAACTTACTTGCGGTTGTAGACCTTTGCGGCTTTCTCCAAATCAAACGGACCATCTGGAATCAACGTATCTTCCGATACAGCAGAGACAATACTCGTGAACTGGGAAGGCTCAACGCCCTACACGGCCACGCTGTCCGGCGGACGCTCGACTCATGCTGCGACGTAGTTCAGCTACACCTGAGGGATCGAAAAATCCTACGTCGACAGTTCGATGATGAAGAGGGTTGTCCTCAAGAGCACGATGACTATCAGAGAGGTCATTGGTATCCGAGGTAATATTAGTACGAGCATCAGTTTCAGATGTATCCAAAGGTATCGTCTTGATAGAAGTTTGATCAGGATCCTCAGAGCCCCGGACTGAAGCCATAATAGTGACTAAGGTAAGGAAGAGAAGACCGACAGAAGGGGTGATGGTATGGTATTCGAATGGACGCCCTATATATAAGCTTTGGTTTGCTAAGGCAGCACGACGGGCGTAAGCATAGATGGGGGTATCAACCCCAACTCCTGGAAACGGTGCATCAAACAGAACAGGCGGCATCTTCGTTTAGAAAAAATATCGATTCACCAGTAGGTGTTGAGGTAGGGAATGCGATGACATATGCTACATGCACAGCGTTGCTTAGTACTTCGTCCCTGCTATGCCCTGTATCTTCAGTCACTTGAGTATAAAAGCACACAGAGAGGTATGCAGCATTGCCTAGAATACCCAGATGAGCGGTGCATTACTCGACACAGTGACAGAACCTTCAACAAGATGGATTTGGGCGCTAGTATCAACTCAAGCTTGTGATTTCCCACAAACGCTGGGGTAAGCAGTGATGCCTTTCTATATTTGGAAGGTGAACAGGTTCCAGGACTACAAAAAACCGCTCTGACAGAGCCTTGTTGACGAGAGCAGGATTGCTATCGTACCACTTTCAATTTACTCAAAGATTCACATGAAAGTATACTATATGATGCAGACAGGCTCCAAACCTCCTTCCAGCTTCTAATTTGGCATTTAAATGATTGACTGTCAGGCATGAATAGTCTGGTTTCGTAAGTGCCCTCGATAGAATACAGGGATCTTCAATGAGAAAGTGAGAGAGTAAGTAGTGCATACTGTTATCGAGGTATTCAGGTACACTCTTAGTCCTAACCTAATCTAAAGATTCATTAGGCGACATGGTAGCGGAAATTTGAAGATCGAACTTGTACCGCGGCCATGCATGGTGATCGGCTGCCGACTCGTCATGACCAAAACAAAGCTGACAACCTGTTCCCCAAGGTCTCGCGGGAACCCCAACAAGTTTCTAGCTCGTGAAATCTTCATTTCGACTTCTCTGCATCTTCTTTGCCCGCGTAAACGCGTTGGTCCATGACATCAACTCCCATCAACCCTCGAGCCCAGAAGACTGTCACTTTGACAGTCTTCTAAAGAACTGTCGGAAATTACATACAGCTCCCTTTTTATCAACCTCTCCGATACAAGCATGTTGACCTCAAGGACGCCTCACAAACCTTGTTATTCATGCCATTGAGGAATGCTCGTGTTGACGTCGGTGGCAGCCTATCCCCAAACGGCCCGCGTCTCAAATTTGAATTGCATTTGTATTCCAGGTCTGACACCTTGCTAGTACCGTTCAGATTCTGCATTTCTGTGGTATGTATGGCTTACTTGGCCGACTTCAGCGGTCGCAGCCATCACCAATCTATCAAAAACATGTTTCAATCAGGGTAACATGAAGCTTCCATCTCGGTCGAGTGCAACCTCCCTTGTCCACATAACCTGAAAATCTTACTCATGCAAGAAGGGTAGATCATGACAGACTGACCACGGAGTCAACCTTTCCCTTGCCCATTTGTTCGGAACAACTGCTTTGCACCGTACACCCCGGTCTGTGTATACCCCGATCTGTTCGGTAGCTAGGACGGGTTGGAGCGGCTCGTCGTATGTCCTACGTATAACCCACCGGTCTCGACGGTTCTCGACAACGGAGGTTCAAAGTCCCTTTGCCACTTGCGTTTCATATTCCAGGTACCGGGAAAGCACCATTCTGCGGCGATGAGGATGGTATACGGTGCAGACCTAGTGAGTGTCACTATGATAAGGTTAGATTCAGAACATTTATTACGGGTCTGGTCCCAAATGTTCGGCGGGACGGCGAAAAGATCATCATAACAAGAATCATTGATATATCTACCCAGGAGTCAACCATGTTGATATATTTCCCCAAGCCCATTTCTCATTCTCCTCGACGAACGCATGCACCTTACTCCAATCCTTGCACACATGCGTTACAGCCAATCCCTCACCAACATCCTGCGACCCTTCCCTAATTTCCGGCTCCAACGTCATATCCGCATTACACATGATCGTCTGTCGAAGATAGTTCAAGCAATGATGCGAATGTTCGACGTCTCGTTTTTCGTGAGATGCGCCGCCGTGGCCGTGACGGCCCAAGATGGCGTTTCGTAGGGAGTCGAGACAATGTATTTGGTGGTACATCGACAGACCGAAGAATCGTCTTTTGGGTCCAAGTCGGATGAACCCGAGGTGTTTGCCTGGGTATATGGATCGATACTCTGCATCTGCATCTGGGGAGTCCAATGCGTAATGTCTCGAGTCTTCAATCGTGAGTGTAACGGGATCTCCAAGATCAAGAGGTAGGGCGTTAGGATAGTCGTCTCCTTCCCAAGCTATTTTAATTTCAATGATGTATGATGTAGATATTGAGTTCAATGTTTCGATGCGTCAAGAGCAAAACTTACTATAATCATTCTCGTTTATCAAAAACATCTGTCCTGGGTTACTTATGCTCTGCACACTTTCCCCCCGACAGTTCTCTCTCGAGTGCATCTGCATCCATGATGTCGCCAATTGGAGAAACGCAGATAGAAGTAACGCCACGCTTGCTAACAAGATAAGTTTAGAAGAGCCTGAAGCGCTGTTTGGTGAGGTCAGGTACTGGCGCATGACCTTGATCAGAGCATTTCAGAGCAGAAAAGTATAAAGTATCCAGTTGTTTTGTCTGCAGGTACTACTCCTAGCTAGCAGATAGTGGATGACACGTAGGAGCACGTAGGAGGCGTAAAATGAAATTCTCCAATCGTGGGGCTATATGATGGAATTAGACATGCTCTAGGCATGCTGCCAGGATTTTCTGACAGCAGCACAGCGTTTGCGGAAAGGGAAAAGTAATAGATTGAACCGGGGCTAGAAGAACTCAGTTCAGGGTTTGGCAAAGTCACGGGAATAAAAATCTCCTCAAACATATGCCTGGTTGGAGCGTTATCTCGCAATAGTGTATATCGTTCTCACAATCTTTATGTAAACGAACATCCGTATCAAGTTAGTACTTTCAAGTATTCCGCGTTCTCGCGTTCCAATACATGGAGGAGATGACAGAAAATGAACTCAAAAACCAAGTGATCATGAAGCCTTGGTAACAGATATCGGTCTTTTGATAAACACCATACTTATCAGAACCACCCACCAGAACGCTGATAGATCCCTGTTGTAAAGGAAGAAGTGCTGATAGTACTCTCTACTCCATTCGGGTCCATCCTGTACGACTCCGTATCCCACAAACACCGAATCCCATACATATCTCACAATAACTAGCTTGGTGGTATATATACTAAAAGTTAAATGCAAAGATGTTCGAGAGCGAAGAGTACCATCAGAGAGAGTAATTCTGGTGAGTGTACCAAATGGAGTGCTCGAAGTCCACGGATGGATTTATGCGACAGTGTGACATTTGCGAACCCGTAAATAAAGAAAAAACGAATGCATGAATCTATGAAGGAGTGCAATTTGTCAAGGGTGTGATAGGGTTCTCGATTGTCGATCAGCTGGAACTTGGGACGCAAATGGGTGAGGAGGATTGTACATTGGAGAAAGCGAAGACTAGCGTCATGCTTGGGAGGGTGGGACGGGAACAAACCCGTCTATGATGCAAAGATACCGATGATCTTGAAGGGCGGGACGTTCCTATCATCTTCCTCTCCAGCCAGCTGGCACTCGACGAAATGCGAGCCAGGCCCGACGTTATGGTCAATCATCTCTAGCCTGTAAACATCATTCTCATAAGCAGAGGCTATCTTTTTTGAAGCAGAAAACTCACGTAGGTTTGGGTTCTCCAACGTTGCCCGCATTCTCAATCATCACTGCTCCCGCAAAGTTATCATCTACCCAACATTCCACCGCACTTCCCTCACCAACGCCCATACCCTCTTCAGGTCCACTGACCGGTTCCTTCAAATAATAGATGCCAATATCCCCCGAGCTTACTTGCACACTGACCCTCAGTCTGCTAGTCGGGAGAGAAGAGTACCAATAATGAGCATGCGAAGATAGCTCTGCACTTCCAGGAGCGGGGTGATATACACTCCAACCTGTACCGGAACCAGTGAATAGGGAAGCAGGGAGAGGGTTAACAAGATCATTTGCGGAAACGCAGAAAGGCGCGACTTCGGGAGGTTCATCTGAGGTTGGTCGGGTGTTGATACGGGACGCGGGCACGCGGAAGTGAGGGTAGAGAATGTGGTTGGCAGCAAGAGCCTGTCGGACATTCGTCTCTCCTTGATCAGCCTGTTTCTCCCCCGCAGCAACAGGAGCAGGAGCAACAGGGTTCTTATTGACAACAGGATCCACATCTGCATCTCCACTATCGGCATGTTGTTGCAAAGGCTCGAATGCGGCAGCACCAGCAGCACCAATTCTCTGACCCAACCCACCAAAGATACCTTTAGCATCTGTGGGTTGTTTCTTTGAGTCGCCTTTCTTGCCGCCATAGGCAATAGGTACACCAGGGCCCAAGAGAGCTTCTGAAGCTGTCCCAGTAAGTGCTGACCAAGCAGCACAGGTGCGAGATTGGAAGTACGAGATAAGGACGTCGGCGAGGAGTTCGTGACCTGCTGGGTTGGCAAGTACGGGGTCGGCATAGTACTTTCGTTGGACATAAGTCGGGTCTTGCATATATTGAGTGTAAAGGAGGGGTTTTACGCTGAAAAAAGACAAGTTATTAGACCTTGCAGTAGAACTACTGCGATAAGATGAAATGTAGTATGTACCTTATATGCGGAACGTCGTAGAATTGAGCTACGACACTGTGCCAATGGTCAGGACCGAGGAAACCATTTGTTTCTTGATTTTGAGGACTGAAATGACCGAGAATAACCACAGCAGGTTGATCAGGACGAAGCAAAAGCGATCTGATCAGCAATTCAAAGTGTTCCATAGACTCTTGATCACTACCAGACAGGAACCGACATTACATATTAGTCACAAAGAATTAAATAGGATAGTAACTACACTCACGCTTCATCATCCACGTCCAATTCGACTATTACCATATCTGCGACGTCCGGTACATGGTGGGCGTTGCAGAATGAGAAGTATTGAGAGTTGGTACGGCGCATGGCACCGTTAGTTAGTTCGGAGGCGGGGTGAGGGAAGACATCATTCCACCAGTTAAAGAAACGGGAGGGGTAACATGTCGGTGAAAGGGGATCATCGCCTGCACCATGGCATGCGGATACTAGAGAATGAATGTCAGATATAGACATATACTAGATAATGCATCCAGAAGTAATTAAGTGCGTGTAGGTGCTTGAAATGTTGCATTTAGGAACAAAGCACCAAGCAAACGACTGCCGATAACCTCGTACGAAACTCAGAAACAAAATCACTCACCAGAACCTCCAACGATACTAATCGTCACCGGGTGCCCACTCAACGCTCTTGTAATAACCCTCTGTACTCTCGCCCCGCTTCCCAAATGGAATCTCGTCTTCGCCAACAGCATAGGATCATACTTGGCCACCAACTCATCTCCAGGACCCAACGCCGGGCAGAAACTAAACGGATTCTCAACCTCCCCCGCCCCGTCCGCCCCCGACCCCGAAGTCAAATTCAAATAATTCTTGGGCTTCAAATCCGAATGAAGCAGCCTATGACGGGCAGTACTTGGAGATTCTGACGGAAGGACGAACCGCGTGAAGAGGATGAGAGAAAGGAAGAGGAGAAGGATGAGCCATATTCGATTCGTCACCCCGAGCGACTTCTGAGCGAGCCGTGAGGGTGCTTTTTCGTGGCTACTGCCACCGTTATGGGAGAGCAAGGAATCGAAGGAGGAGGACCGGCTGCCACCACCCATATCGGGAGTGAGCGGGGGTGCGATGTGAGGTGTCGGTTTGCCTGTGCGTCGTTGCATTCAGGCCAGGTTTGGGATTTGGATTTATTCTCGGTGGCCGACGAAGCGTGACGGGGGGCGGGTGTCTTGCGTTACGAGGAAGCGGAGAAGATTGATTAGCGAGGGGTGCCGATTAGAGTGGTTCCGTATTGTCGACGACTGGTAGAGACGCGAGCGGGATGGAGAAAGGAGGGAGGGGGATGAGGCAAACGACGTCGACGCCGCTGCCAGAGAGCTGAGCAGAGAGATCAAGAGCCTGAGCTGGCGAGTGAACAAGACCGAATGAACTTAGTCGCCGGCTAAACTGCGTCAGGACCGAGGATGGCCACTTTCTTCATCTTTGCCAATTCCCAAACGCCCATTATGCCACTCTATTTCTGTTTCTGCACTTATTCAGTATCTCTGTTGGCGGACTTAGAGCATTCGAGACACTCTGGCCCCGATGCTCTGTGGAGATAATGTCATGGCCATCTCTGGCGCAATGTGCTCTCGTCAGCGGTTCCGAGATAACCTGGGAGCATGCAACAAAGCTGATTGTCGATGACAGATGAAGGTAGTGAGACTCAGATAGAAGGCATTCAGGCTTCGATGGGCGCAAACAACGATGGAGATCCCATTCATATAATATAGCTATACGAATAAGTAGACTATTGCACCGTAAACTCGAAAGAAAAAAAACAATCCTATCCAGGACTCGCCGAAAACAGCATCAATCTGTCTTCACACGCGAGACCTCTTCTACCCAAAGAAATTCAAACTTCTACAATACATAGGTTGGGGGCGTGAGCAATGAATAATGGTCCAGAAAGGGAACCCATCGAGGTATCAAGGTGTGCATTGGAAGTTCGAAACGTAACGTTAGAAAGCAATAAAAACAGCAGAAAACGAGATGACAATGATGAATGAATAGTAGGGTGTGTGTTAGAGATTAATCGTTCGTGTAAAGAACTTTAGAGGTTGAGGGCGACGGCGCCAACAGCAGCAAGGGCAAGGAGGGTGTTGAGACCGTAAGAAGCGGCACCGTTGTTGTTGCCAGATCCCGTACTGTTCGTTCCAAGCAAATAATTGACATCATTAATGTGGCGCTAGGCGTGATGAGACTGAAATGCAACTTACGTCTGAGGGGCGTCGCTAGCGGTGCCCGATGGGGCCGTCGAGGATGCAGAAGGTGCAGTGGACGAAGCCGAAGCAGAGGGTGTTTGAGATGCACTGGCAGGTGCAGAGGAGGCACTAGCACTGGCAGAAGAAGTGGCTCCAGCGGGGGTGGAGGTCAAGGTAACACCCTATCGTAAAAGCAAACGAAATCAGAGTCAGCTTCATTCAATTTAATACAAACTCAAAAGTAGGTTAGGTGCTCATGGGTTCGTGTTTCTGATCGCCCAAAAAGGGCAAGCAAAGGCACAAAGGCACAAAAGCGAGAGAAAAGAAGCCACAAAGAAGTAGAACACTTACGACTGTGGCGCAGAATTGGCGCGCTACAGCTTCCGCCTTCTGAGCGTCGTCGGCGGAGCAGCTGCTGATGATACAGGAGGTGGTGCTCGAGATGAAGTCAGAGCTGTTGCACAAACAGTTGAGGTCATCACTTTGGCAAGAGCCGGTTTGGGCGTTCATGATGCAGGGGTTGGCGCAATCTGTCAAAGGCAATATTAGTGTCTATTGCATTTCGTATAGCTAGCCATTAGAACATACCAGGGTATTGCCTGGGGAAGAGGGAGGCTGCAGAGGAGGCAGCGACGAAAGCAGAGAGGACAGCGATGATGGAGGAAGCGCGCATGTTGACTATAATAACAATAGTTGAACAACAAAGGAGGACACGAGTTGCGAGAGAGGTGGAGATAGAAGGACGAAAGTCAATAGAGACAGACAAAGGCAACAAGTGTTAGAGGGATGGGTGACAGACAGGCGACAGAGAGGACTGTGGAGGTCTGATAAAGCTAGCAAGCAAGAGTAGAGTTCAAGTTGCTATGGAGGAAAGCAAGAGTGGGAGCAAGGCGGGGACTTTATATGGTCGGCTATTTGGGAACTAGCCTAAGAATGGGAAAGGGTCACAAAGGGCGCGACGAAAGGAACACAATGGACAAGGGGACCTGAGAGATGTTACATATGATTTGGGGTGATTTGTAGATGATGTTCGAGACTGGAACAGAAAGAAGCTTGTTACGCGCGTGGCTCAGAGGTCAGGCTGTTGAAACAGAACGAATGCGGTGTCGGATGTAACGGCGAAACTCTAGAATATCCAAGCGATTACGATTGTCGACAATGCGAGTTGGTATTACTGATCAGGGAGGATTATTGAGGAGAATAAGAGGAGAACAAAGGCAGGGGAGGAAGAATGGGAGAGACGATAATAGATTGAAAGGGAATCCCATTGTGGGCAATTCCCAGGTGTAAGCGTGTGTGTGCCTGGCAAGGAGCGTCTCTGCTCGGGCTCAGACTGTGAGAGAAAGACAGGGAAATCATGCAGGGATTTTCGGTGGTTGTCCTCTGATTAGACTGGGATCCAATCGCAATCCCCAAGTCTCTTGCGGTTCAGACAGAGATACAGTTCCGACGACAACACCTTCCAAGTACGGACAGATGCATGCCCGAGTGCATCTCCGAGTGCAACTGAGCGATTCGGCAATTTCCGCAGAACTGTAAAGTACCTCGAGCGCTTGTCCAAACCTTATTGTGAGCAGCCACGGTGTGCAAACAGGCACAAACACAAATCGGAGAGAGCGAGGATTGGCAGCAGCGTACACAGTCTCAAGCTCATCGACCCCGACATCCCGCAAGACATGGTACGCCGTCTTGCTGCCCTTTTTCTAAACCATCCCTAACAGTGTCCCCGTATAGGCCCCCAAATCCACCGAACGCAAAAAGGTGCTTTCCACAGAGTTGTCTCAATAACTTATAATAATGTTATATAACAGACCGGCAAGACTCGCTCGGCCCTCCAAGACGTCGTCACCCGGGAGTACACCATCCATCTCCACAAGCGGGTACATGGCCGTTCATTCAAGAAGCGTGCCCCCCATGCTGTCAAGTCTGTTGTAGATTTCGCCCAGAAGGCTATGGGCACTTCAGACGTCAGACTTGATCCCAAGCTCAACCAGGCGTTGTGGGCTCGTGGTATCAAGTCTGTCCCCCACAGAATACGAGTCAAGCTCGAGAGTGCGTCCTTCTGCTTGCAGTGATTTGGTGGTGGAAGCTAATTGGGACGACCGGAAATTTAGGAAAACGTAACGACGAGGAGAACGCAAAGGAGAAGCTCTTCACCTACGCTACCTTCGTTCCCGTCGAGTCCTTCAAGGTCCGTTCTCTTATCTTCAGTCAACATATTAAAAACTCGTAACTAAATTAACCATCTTGCAGGGTCTCGAGACCGTCGTTGTCGACGCCGAGTAAATATTTACTCTTGTCTTGTGTCATTAGTCTTTACCCATCCATCCACACCTTTTTTGCGCTCATCATGTCCCCCCTGCTATCACGCTATGCAGCCACCCATACGATAATATGCCATGTCATGCCGAGCAATCAAAATCACGCATCTGCGTCGTTCGAGGGAACCGTATTTTTGACTCGTTTGAAACAAACTCGAAAGACGACAACTCGTGTGAGTGTAGAGCTCTGGCTTTCAAGACAGTACCGTGAAACCCTACACGCCTCGGTTTTCGAATATCCGCTTAGAGGGGGTATATATGCAATGCGACATATTAAGTATACTATTAATTTCATCTGAGAGCAAAAAAAGAAGTATCCACACTGAAGAACAGTCGAAAAAAGCCTCTCTATCCCACCATCTAATCCATAGACCGCTGTGATCTAGCCACAACTCATAGTAGGTTGAGATCCCTGTGATGTCTAACCTTGACTGCATCAGCTTTGGTCGACTTGTTCGGCATTCTTTCCCAGATAGGATCGACATCGGGACCGTCGAGATCTCCTGCTCCGTCCCATCCCCAACACCACACTAAAGTAATTGAGCATAATTGAGCACTTAGACAGTGAGTGAAAGGACTAAAGCGAAGAACGTACCGTAGTCAGGACCGTTCTCGAACTCGAGTTCGTCTGATTCCTCTTCGGTGAAAAGACGGTCATGAGGTCCAAACCATGCTCGATCTTGAGGGTCTGTTCGAGGGTTATCAGGCAGACCACCGAGACGAACATAGCCTCGGATGGAAGTGAGGTTCTTTCGTGCTGGGTGAATAATATCATACACCCTCTGTAACAACATAACAACGTTAGTCCACTCCAAACAAAGACACAAATAGAAAAACGCACCCTATCGTAAGCCAACTTGACTCTCGGCACCATCATAATTCTCCCATACCCCGCCTCCCAATAATCATTACAGATCAAACTACATTCACTCGCCGAACACTCTCCCTCAGTAATCTTAGCCATCCTGAATCGTGTATGCGGAGGCGTATAGAAAGGTGCAGGGTCGAGGACGGCAATACCGTTCCAGCATGATTGGACTTGAATGGGAAGGTGGCGCATGAATCGGTCTTGTGAGGGCGGGTGGTGGAAGACACTTTCGAAGGGGGCGTTTTCGAGCGCGGTGCCGTTGATGTCACGGGCGACCCAGTTGTCGTAGAAGACGGGTGAGCCCTGAGTTTGATGAGAAGGGGAAGGTTAGTTATTCCGTACAACGTATCAAGGAATGAAATGGAAGCGTTGTAGGATAAGGGACGAGGAATAGGGAATAGCACGTACCAACTCCTCATGGAACATATAATCCGCCGCACAAGTGATCCCAGCATTATTCCTCCTACTCTGCCAAATCAACTCCAACAAGTCGTCCACACAAGGCAAGATATCGTTCATGAACACAATCGTGTCAAACACCTCATTCTCCGTATTCCGCAATTCGTGTAGGGGGACGAACGCAGCGTTTCGCACTTCCGCGAGATATTCGATACGATGGTTGAATGCACCCCTCGTACGTGTTGATGTCCGAATCATCACTCGTAACCCGACTGAGCGACAGAGAGCGTCGAATATCCGGAGGAGCGCTTTCGTTTGGTCTGTTGAACCGTTCTCGTAGATCGAGACGAAGACATTCTGGTACCCCAGGACGGAAGCCACCCTAAACAGCGTCCCAAACAAATCCGGAATGACGTCGAACGAATTGTACAAATTGATCGCAAAGAAATACTTGTGTGTATCCGGTTGGAGTCCTCTCGCTGAAGGAGGAACATAATCCCCTTCACTCCCACTTCCCAGACCCAGAGAATCGAGCCATGATGTTCGGGAGGAGGGTTGTTGGTGCCCGATAAGTGCGGCATACCGTTCCATGGCTTGTTCTTTGTAGAGCGGTTGGGCATTCCGTGTACATTCTTTGGTGTAATGGGGGGAGAGGGAGGTGAGGAGTTCGAGGATACGGAAACGTTGGTCGGTGGTAGGGAGGGTGACTGGGTGACGGGTGCTTATGCGACTTGTTGAGCTGTATATTGGGGCATGTCCGCCTCGCCAGACTGAGTTTGACGTAGACTATGTGCGGAGGATGAAACATGGTCGGAAGGTAAGCATAGAGACACAAGTGGTATAGGGATGAGTGATTATGTGATAGGCAGATAAGTAACATATGAGTTCATTACTGTGTTGCAAAGAAGGCAGACAGACAGACGTACGCTCGAGGTGAATATATTAGCCACAATAAGACCAATGAATATACCAATAGACAACGACACCCATGTCGGGAGTCGTTTCAACGGATTCGTACTTTTCGGTTGCATCACTTGAGCTGCAAGCCATTCCAAGTCAGTAGGCAATATCGTCGACTTTCGTGCCCTCATCCTCATCGTCGGACTCAGCACTTCAATAGTGGCATACACAACAGAAGACCGAGACCAAGATAAGGGGTTCAAGAACCGTATAGAACCACACACATACCTATTTATCTCTTCACCAAGTAATTGCTGTGACTGAGTGACTGACACTATGTTCGGGCATAGAGCGCGAGTTCAGGACCAAATTAGAATGGAGCGTGCTCGCTGTTTAAGGGGTTCTGCTTGAGGAAGAGTCAAAAAGTGATTAACCCGCGTGGTTCTTGTCACGTCGTTTGAGTGTCGTGGAGTCCAAAGGAGTGAAATGGAGAGACAGGAGGTGGGAGGAGGTCGTACAAATCCAGCGAAGAGATAGGCCAGTCGCGAATACCGTTACTCGAGACTCCCCGACACGGATGCCACCTGTCACCGTCATTGATCGATCGGGAACATATTCATTGCTCGAGCTCGGGGCTCGACAACATACACGCTTATTGCAACCTATTTTTGTTTCAAGAACAGACGGGATGTAGGCTGAAAGATTTCACTGCCAAGATATCGCGGTTATACGAAAGTATGGTAATTAGAAATAGAAAAAACAAAAGTCCGTGGTAAATCCAGTCACAGAGTAGTTTACATGGTGGTGGTGTGTAGAAAATCACACACAAGTCTAAGCATTGCCAAGCATCAACACTTCCAAGAGTGCTCACAAAGATCTCAAATCTCTACTACTTAAACAAGCGCATCCCTGCTCTCCCCATGCCCATTCTTCTTCACCGTCTCAAAGTCGGCAAAAGGATCGTCCTTATCATCCTTGTTCTCTCCATACCCTGCGATACCAGGACCTTCGTAGCCAGGAGGCTTCATGCTACCATCATACGCCGGAGCGTAACTTGGAGCGTAACCACCTGCATGAAGTGGTGGAGGTCCGGGAGGTGGTGCGAAGGTACCAGAAGGCGCGCTATAAGCGAGGTAGGGAGGGTTATAGTGCTGAGGGTAGGAGTTCTCGAATTGCTGGGATGGGGCGCGAACTTTCTGACGGCCGAAGTTAGGGTCAAGGAGCTGTTTGTAATAAGACCAGGCAATTGCACAGAAGAACCCGGCGAGGACTGTTATGGGAATGGTGGTCAGCTCTAATTCGCCTCTCGCAAGACAATAATAGACAAATAAGAATGAGGCTTACCGATTTCAACGATGAGTGAAATGATCTCGTTTGCAGAATCATGGCTCCAAGCATTCTTGCAGACTACCGATATAATTAGAACATACGGGTTGCGAATAGGGACAAATCAGAGACGTACATTGTGCGGCTTCGGCTGCATCAAGATGGTCACGAACAGTAGGGCCCCAGATACCAAATCTCTGAGAACGGGAGAGTGTAAGTCAACAGTATCACCATAACAAGTCAAAGATGGAGTTTTGGACTTACGAAAATGATATCACCACCCGTAGAGATCTCTGTGCATTCGTCAATCAAAGCACTCTGAGCCCATCGTCAGTGTACCATTCAAATTCTTGAGTAAAAAAGACAATGACGCTACCTTGAGTGTGAAATGCGTGATTGTTCGCACAAATCCAGCACCGATGACCAGCAAAGAGCTAACAATAGCAGCGATGGAGTAGATTCGCACGAGCGCCAGGCGTTGCTACAGCGGAGACACAGACATGTCAGAATTGCATATTACCAATTTCCCGATAGAGTACGCACTGTGGCCGCAGCAACAATACCGAATGTTTCGATGGCTGTCACCGAGATGTATAGCGAGCCGAGAGCAATGGCGAGAGTTGCGAGCTTGGGTTGACCATCTATTGTTTCATTGTTAGCTGTTTTCGGTACAATCGAAGGGGAAGAACAACGGAGACGTACGGTCTTTGTCTACGTTGATATCTCTGAACAAGTTGATCTAATGGAAAAGGTGTTAGCCATGATCTCATTGGCACGAGGTGGCAACATTGCGTACAGCCCTAGAAACATGAATCCTGTCAGCTCCATTCTCTGCGATGCACAGATGAATGAACGACATACCAAATGAGACTCCAAATAGCAGTAATCAGGGAGACTGGAAAGATTATGAAGCTCGATGAGCGAGGCGCAGTCATAGACAAGATGACCGACACTTACGGACAAGGACAACGGGTCTCAGACTGGACTGATACGCTCGCGCGACCGCTCCATACGCTGGAGGATTACCTATAGCCACCAAATAGTTCGAGGAATAGACATACAGTAAAGTAGAAATCAAAACGCAATGAAGTATTGCTCGATTAGCATGCGTCATAATCTCTTGGCGGTCGCGACGTACCTGTAGCCGGAGGTGGGCGCGAAGACATTTGTAGTAATACAGCGAGCTGGAAAGACGAAAGATAGGTGGAGAAGGAAGCTTAATGATGAAGTTTAAGAGAAAGAGGAGAGAAATACAGCAGCGCAGCTGTGTCCAGCACTGTGAATGGCAGTGGAGAAGAAAGAGGAAAGGGTAAGAAGTCCGAGCTACGGGCACACGGTCTGTCTTAGCCAAACACAATACAGCCTCACAGCAATGGGCGCCTCGGCTCGGGCACATTGGACATGGGTTGTAAATATAGCTCACTCGGTCAGATTATCGAACAGGCCATAGCTTTCAGGTATGTAGTGGCAGAAGGTTGATTGATTATTGTGTGGGTAGGTACATGACAGGAAAGCGGATACACAGAATCGTACAAACCGGCCAACAGCATCATAACATCTATCCAGTACTTACGGAACACAGAATATACAGCACACGTCATGTTGACCATTCGAATTGAATAAGCGGCGTACAGCCTTGCAACGTTATGATCCCATGCCAAGCTAATGCGTTTGAAGGAGTTTATAATCTAACCCCGCATTAGACACCCGACTCGGCCTCTAGATCCCTTCCGGTGGGAGCGTTGGTGTTGACGAGTGGTTCGGCGAGGACAGGGAGGAGCATTGGGCGTCGCTGTAAGACAACATTATTGAAATGTGGGAGACATCGTTGATAGCATATCACAGCCTAGTTTATCGAGATATGAGTAGCTGCTACAGCGCGAGCGATATGAGCAGCAAAACACCAGCATAAGCGAGATAGGTACACGGAACAGAACTCAAGTCATGAGAAAGCAGGAAATAGGACAACAACGTCGTGTAATGCATGCATATTGCGGTCGTATCAGACCTGCAGTCTTAGCGAAGTGGGATGAATGTTGAAGAGTTGAGGCTAGTATTACTGCATGCTAGTATTGCGACTCGAGCAATGCACTTTGAATTCACCCAAGTAGGTGGTTGCAATGCAGCCGGTGAGAGGCGACACCACAACTGTTTAGCCAGCGGACACACACAAGATGCGGGAGAGTTATATTGAAAAGCCTTGTGTTTGCATCAAGCAGTGAAGAAGCTTGACATAAAAATTAGTAACGGTTGACGATGGGTTATTGAGGCGTCACGCCATGAGCTCCTGTGTTTGAGAAAGCATTCAACAAGTATGACAGATTTAGTTCAACAGCAAAGAAACCAGATAGACAGAGCAGGACACAATGTTATCGAACCGAGCCACAAGTATGAAGAGGAGTGCCTCAAATTGAATTTAGCGCCCCATGAATACGAGCGTTTCGGAGTTTGCCGAAGCTGTATAGTTCTTTGCAGCCACCGAGCTTGCCAGGCTACCACATACAGCAATATCGTCGGCGCCGGCACCAGCAACCTCAAGACCAAGGTAAGCCGAACCTATGCTCGTTCTCAGTCTGATTTGACAGTGCTAACGATACTTTACTTGTGTAGGTAACTTTCGACCTTAATGTGAGTTTTGTTTCTGTGCAAAATTTGGCTTGGAACGATCGAAGTTGGGAAGTACGTGAGGCTGTTGGAAAGATATTGGAACATGGATTTGGAAGCCTAGAACGAGCTGGAGGAGGAAAATGAAGAAACGAGAGGAAACGGGCTGCTCAACTACTCCCAGAATACCGATACACGACTCGAACAATGTACTAACTTTATCTTGTTTACACAGTTTCAGCAATGGCCCAACGTGTCACTCTCCGCAAGCGCACTCCCTACAACACCACCTCCAACCGCCGACGAGTGGTCAAGACCCCCGGTGGCAAGCTCGTCTACCACCACATCAAAAAGCTTGCTACTGCTCCCAAGTGCGGTGACTGTGGTATTGCTCTCCCCGGAGTACGCAATTTTATACCAATGGAGTGCAAGTTCTCGAAACTGATTGGATCTGCTTGATTTCTGTATTACTCAGGTTCCCGCCCTCCGTCCCCGGGAATATGCCACCATCTCAAAGACCAGGAAGACTGTCCGCAGAGCGTACGGTGGCTCAAGGTGTGGTGACTGTGTCAAGCAGCGGTACGTTTCCCCCAGTTCTCTAAAAATCCCCATCGACTAAGTCCTAATCTCTACTATTTAGCATCCTCCGGGCGTTCTTGGTAGAAGAGGCTAAGATCGTCAAGAAGGTTATCAAGTCGCAGCAGCAGCCCAAGGGCCGCAAGTAAACCAACCTCTCGATCATTGGAGGAGGATTTTTGCTTGCCCTATCACCCCACCACCCTTTTGCATGGAGTTTTAGTTGTTGCCAGAGACTACTCCTTTTTACCTACTGCACCCTACATTTTATGGTGACGACGAACATGCCCCTCTCACTCTTCATTTCCCCCTTGCATGCATGTGTACTGCTATCGTTTACGACAAAACAAAAGTATGACCGATGAGGTCGGTATGCGCCCTTGCTTTTGTGTGTCCAGCCGAGTTCTCATAAAATTCGGTGTTTTATTGCCATATGTATCATGAACTATCGACTGATCAATGCCGCTATTTTGAAAGTTTGATGTCAACTCTAAGGAAGTGTCAGTGATGCTTTGCCAACGTTCCTTAGTATATCTGGGGACATACGCCTACTTCTCTTTTGTGAGACAGACTAACGTAACGAATTCCAGGCGCTAACCCACTTCTCATCAGTAGATCATGCAAAGTCGGAGTTAGTGAAGCTTGAACGTTACCTTGAACCGCCGCGGCATACACCTAGATCTCCTAGACCATAGAGTCATAGATTTAGAAACACGCCATGGCTGCCCGTCTCTCTGTGAAGCAGGACTACGAGAGCTTGCTAGACAAGTACGATACATGGCTATTCGATTGTGACGGTGTCCTTTGGGAAGGCGATCGCTTGATCGACGGTGCTATCGAAGTGCTACAGTTGTTACGAGAGAAGAGTATGTTGTGTCAGTTTGTCTTCGATGCCTATGGGGCTGATCAATGAGGACTGACAAGAGAAGTCCGTGTTATTCGTGACGAATAATGCGACCAAGTCGAGAAAGAGCTACAAGACCAAGTTCGATAAGCTTGGAGTTGAAGCGCATGTAGTCAGTGCTTCACGAGTGCATAAATGCACATCGAGCACTACACTAATACTGAACAAAATTATGTAGGACGAGATTTTTGGCTCAGCATTCGCGTCTGCCGTGTACATTTCCTCCGTCCTGAAGTTACCTAAGGACAAGAAGGTGTACGTGATCGGAATGTCCGGAATCGAAGAGGAACTAAAGGAAGAGGGTATTTCATATATTGGTGGCACAGTACGCCCTCCAACTACCTCACTACCGTCGCAATCCTCTAATTGTCTATATTTCATAGGACCCAGCAGATTACACCCTCGAACCATTCAGTCTCGCCAACTTCACACCCGATCCTTCCGTCGGGGCGGTTCTCTGCGGTCTCGATACCGCTATTAATTACACCAAACTATCCAAAGCGTTCCAATACCTTATACGGAACCCTGGGTGTGCTTTCCTTGCGACTAATGAGGATAGCACATACCCCGCTGCGGATGGTTTGTTGCCTGGTGCCGGGTCGATTAGCGCACCGCTGAGGTATGCTTACGCGAAGGATCCGATTAGTATTGGGAAGCCTAACGGGACTATGTTGGAGTGTATCAAGGCCAAGTAAGTTATCTTGTTATTTTATGTTTTTCTTTCACAGTTCGGTGGTTGATATAAATGTTTACAGGCATGATTTCGATCCCAAACGGACTCTTATGATCGGTGACCGACTGAACACGGACATTCAGTTTGGCAAGAACGGCGGTTTAGATACGCTCTTGGTTCTCACGGGTATAACGAAGGAAGAAGAGATTACAGGACCAAATGCCTCACCCATAATTCCTGACTATGTCACCAAGTCTCTTGGTGACCTTCGCATCCTCAAGTCATAGAGCTATCAGACATACGGGAAAGGCGGGAGCAAGAAGAATTAAAGAATTAAAGAAGAATGTATTAGATACCACTGGAGTAGACACTAGAGTGTCCCAATCATGTAGATCTAGAGGATAGACCAACGGCATGAAGCACCTCACTTGCCCTTTTTCTTTTCGCCCTTCTGCTGGGCTTGCGAATTTGCAGCGTCCTGGTTTTCCTGCAGCTGAATATAATACAACTGTCGCACACCATTCTCGGCAAGAGCCAACAGGGAGCCTATGATATACCCCGAGATAGCCCCATAGACGGGAGGAAGAGGCCATTGCTAAGAATAACACCTCATTTCAGTTGATTGATCGAGCAGATGAATTGTTCCATGCCCCACACACCTGCCACGGCCGTTCCCAATCCAGACCTAAGGGTATGGCGCCAGCCCAACACCCGAGTACAGTCCCTATTACAGGGTACAAAAGGGCTCTATCGATGGGTGTACGCGGACTGAGGTGATAAGGGAACAGAAGGGTGAGAACCAATGTTGGGCGGGGTTAGCAATGATGTGCATGATATACACGTTACACTCACGAGAGCTCCGCGAAAAGTCGGATCCAAGTCAAACGTCTGACGAGGGACTCGGAGTCTGAGCCTAAAGAAGGAAGCCCGTGGATATAGCTGGCGGGGAAGACAGTGAGGAGCGCGATGAGCAGGCCCTAGGGCAGAGGTATGGAAAAAGATGGCTGCCGAAGATCCTTTCAGCAAACGCTGGTCAATTGTTGTATATTGGTATAGGAGACATACCTATTCAACGGTGCTCCGTATAGTATAGCTAGGATGGAGAATGCGAACGCACCCACGGTGGTTGCAATGCATGACCCACGGAACGCCTGCAATAAGTGATAGATCAAAAGGGTACTTTGTACAGATATGTCTAATGCACCAACCGTGAGTCTGTTACCTTTGCGCTCTTGTCTAAGTAGTTTTTGCTCCGCCCGTTGAGCCGACTCGTCTGCGGATCCTTTGATTATTGTTTGGGTATCCAAATGCCAGCGTTGCAGCCAAGTAGCCCACCAGACTTGGAGTACTGCGGCCCCAACACAAGTCCAGATGACGGTCCGCAACGGATTCTCTGTCAGGGACGTCAGCACATCCCCAGGTGCCTGATCCTCATTCTCTGATGCGGAAGCTCGCAATAGAGTGGTAAGCGAGGTTCGGGGTAAGAATAGAGATGTGAAAGTAAGCAAGCTGGTGTGTACGCCTACTATAGATGTGTATCGTGCAAATGGGAAGAAAGGGGGAGGGGGCCTTTGGTCTACAACAGCGGCCGCCTGTGAGCTAGTGCCAGGTGTAGATAGCTTTGCAGGCTTTCTAGACCTCTGCAATGAGCTTGTGGCCGACATGCCAGTGAGGTGGAACTAGCAATAGGTCCGACACAACTAGAGATACCGGTTAAGAATCAGTGACGTATCTGTCAAGGAAGGTTGAATATCTGGCACCAATACAGCTAGATACCCTCTTAGTTTTTGGTTTGGCTTACCTGTGACTAGTAATCAATTTCGGGCCTTGCTTTGTGTTCTACGAAACAAGTTGAAACGGAAATTTCCAATCACTGCAGCGCCGCGTGTTGGTATCGTCGCGGGCTCAATGAAGCGCCCATAACCAAGCAAACCACGCTAAGTTTCGCCGCCGCGGTATCACTGGCATGATCTTCACTTCCAAGTCCTCGACTGACCCCCCACAGCTGCCACATGTCTTAGTCCTTAAAATATGGAGGAAGGACCTTTTGTTAGCGAGAAGATCTTCTGTTAGGTTTGTTTTTGCCAAGGCACTCTTGTGGCATGCTAAAACTCGACTATCTCCGTCACGGTGCTTTCTCAACAAAACTGTATCGACCTATCGGGGGGACGCTACCCTGAGACAAATGCGATCGGCGGAAACTATTCCTAAATGTGTGCTGAAGCTTGCGGATGTCCGTGGAAAATGGACAGTTCAGCCTAGCCATTTTGCTCTTCCTGGCATGTCTCTACCTCCCTATTCGGCCGTTCCAAGAAAATTAGTAACACGCATTCCTTGGCAAGCATACCACCAGATAGGATCTACTCTTCTGTACCTGGCACAGACATCGCCAGAATCTATTTTGGTCAAGTGCCTTACCTCGACACCCTACGGTTTTCCGCTCCCGCATTTTACAGCTGATTTTCCCAACCGACGCGCCCACTGTACAGGTCTCAATACACAAGTTATACGCCTGTGGCAGGCTTGATGTATTCGGCTTGCATAATCCGGGTATCCGTTGTATTATATTCATGATATTCGTATCAGCTAGATGGTTCACTAGTACCTCCCATGTCCCTGACATGACCCTGGTTAGGGTGCGTCCTCTGCCTGGTCTACAGAGTCCTGCTTCTCATCATTCTCCCGATGCTACTCGCGCTCCTCGGACACCCTCACTACTACTGCGGGCTCGTCGCTATGACTAGCTTCGATCTCAGAAGCATCACCAACATCACGACTGGTGACGGGTTCCATATCCTCTTGCCAGTCTGTGTCGGGCTCCACGGTCGTTGAGTCGACATCTGAGTCGGTCGACGCAAGTTCCTCTGTTTCCGCGGCCTCCGCATCCGCTTCTGATTCTACTCTCGAGCCCCAGTCTATCGACTTAATCCGCAACCCGAGCTCACCACTTCGTTCTCGGTAGTTTCGCACCATTTGTCCTAACCCACCCAGTGATCCGCTCATCTTGGCCTCCCTGATGATTCCCTGGAGTATATTGTGGCTTTCGTGCCCTTCGACTATATCTCCAAACCTCATTCGTTCGTTTCGAAGTTGCTTGCTAGACTCTCGTAGAAACCAGCTAAGAAGTGCACTCCGATGCGATGCATCTATACGCTTCGTCTCTTTGATTGTAGTGTCGGCTAACCTCTGTTCTTCCTGAGTCAGTCTTGTGAAGACGTCCGTAGTCCTCTTGTCAAAAGTTGTTCTTGGATATGGTACTTTCTCGGCCTGTAAAAGATGCGGTGAAGAGGTTTCAACGTCAATCATTTTCCCTGACATCATCATGTCCTCCACATCGCATGCTTTCAAACTCAAGTAGTCCAATCCCTTCAGGGGCTCGATGGATGGTATCTATCGATTTCAGATGAATAATTAAATGAAAATCGGAAGGATCTTAGAAGGTGTGGATGAACGCACCCCTGGCATGTGAGTTGCCATTATTTGAACTGGTATATTATGCTTTCTCACGTAGTGCATGACCATTTGGATATCCTTTATACAGGGGTGGTCATTTGGCCGCACTTGGTCCATACGGATGTCGTTCAAAGAGTTATATGCCTCTAACAGCTGCATTTGGAACATATGAGAATTAAGTTTCAGGGTTTCAAATTCGTTACTGACCTCCGTGCCGTTAAAGGTTAGCACCTTGGCACCTGCCTCAATGCAAAGCAACGCGTGGTTAAACCCACTGACATGTGTCAAATTAACGTTGTTCCCGGGGCACCTCCTCTTAATCCTTAGTGTTGCCATGATGCCTTCTCGCGTTGCTGGCACCTATTGAGGGTTAACTGACATTTACAGAAATAGGTTGCTATCTACGCACTGAAACTATAATCTTGTCCTTTGGAACTCCGTTTCTCGCTAACCTCGCAGTAACGAGTTGTATATTGGAAAATATATGTTCCTTGGTATCTATCTCATCAACAAAGGTAAAGTGGCGTCCTTCTGGAAATGTATCTGCCAATGTTGTACCAAGTTCTACCTGCTGTAAAAATCATAAGCTAGACTGACATGATAGTGTATACGATTCACACTTACGTAGTATAGACAGGAGTTATTGGCCAATGGACCTTCAGGGGGGTTGTCGTTATCCTTGACTCTTTCAATCGAATCATGGTCAAAGGACGAACCATTGTATGTAAAGAAGAAACTTTACCTTTCCAAGGCTTTATTGATACCGACCCAAGCATGATATCTTGTTTCTTCTCTCGATAAACCTTGGTGTACCGTTTGCATATCTAGCATCGTACTTGTGAATGGTAAGTCATAAAGCTCTGTAGACGTTGCTTGGTCATTTCCATTTCTACTGCCGTTCACATCGAAGATCTTACGGTCAAATTTTGATGTTGTTGCAACCAACTCCACTCCGGCCTTCTTCAGTTCCTGCCAGAATGGCTCTCGATGTCTCTTCTCCGCCACACTCTTTCTCTTTGATCCCGACGCCCAGGTATTGGGTTGTTTTCCTTGAGCTTTAGATGTCAAATCAAATGGTGAGCGTGTCTGTTTGATTGATATGTCAATTAGCCTCACTCCTTCTGATTCATTTGAATAACACACCAAGGGGATCAGTCGCTTCCCGTTGGATATAGGAATACGTGATTGTGGCACAGGCGAAGGTGGTCGAGGGGAAGACATTTCGTATGTAACTATAGTGAAGAACGTTCAGACGTAGAATTTGAGAAGATGAAGGTGAGTGGCAAACGTGTTATCTGAGTGCCACTAAGTGGCGACGGCAACGCCTTTGTGTGGACCTGTAGTCAATGCATTGTCCCAGTCGGGAGACAAAGAAGGTGCACGATCACAACGCGATCGGGGCACATGACTTGTCTCGATCACCATCACGAGTTCGTGTTCAAGCTTTGGCCACTCTTTCTCCTTTCGTACTTCATCTACACTACAAGTCTACAATCGGCGTTCATCATCATGATATTCTATGGCTAAGCCCGGCCGTCATACAAGGTTCTGTCTTCGTATATGGGATTTAACGACCCTGGAAATCATTGCTCACTAGAAGACGGCCTGGCAACCATGTGTTCTGCTACCCAAGGGTCCATTATTAATTGCTGATAAATTCACCCTTGACTCGAATGACGTCCCTCGAGCATCACACCTTGGACAGCTAATACTTACGTGTCTCATCCTAAAACCTTATCAGCGCTCCCGTAGTAGTACTCCTGGCAGACCCTGCATAGACCAGTTTCATACCGGTAAAAAAACGAGGCGCTGTAGGAAGGAGTGGAGATTGTCCGCTCATCAATCTCGCGCGGAGTACACTGTATCTCCCCTTTTCCCTCGGACAACAGCATCTGAGCTCACGACTTTCGTATGCCGTAACCTGCCGTTGATGTCTGGCCTTGGTTTAGACAGGGGTCGAGAGTGAATGTGCTGCGACCGCCCAAAATCGCTTCAATCGGGACGGGATAATTCATTTTAGAAAGGTGTGTACTTCTGCAGCTTGATTCCTATCTTCTATGGTCAGAATAAGCCTGGAGCCTATGATTCTGATTACTGCAACGAAGTTCTGTGTTCCACGAGCTCCTTCCAACCTCCCAGTCTCTACTTCCCGCGTATTAGTTCACAGGGCACATGGTGGAGTCATACGGGTTTCTGAAGTTCTGATAGGTCTTATCATGTCTATGCTGAGTGCCTATCCTCTAGTTGGGCGCTGAACTTCCGTAGCCGGTAAGTCAAGCTTTTAGTCACCGTATTTTGGGAGGGACGTCACGACCGCTCAAATATCCATAAAAGATCGCACGATACGGGGTTATGGTAAGAGGTCGCTCAAAGTTAATATTTGTAGGTCTCCGTCCACATCCACGGCTTGTTCCGTCTAAGTAACTGTATTGCACAGTTGATCGTCGTGTTTCTAAATAGGTCAACTTTTCGCAAAGTGCTTTTATGTGTCGCTAGCGAGTTCTCTGTACTGTCTAGCCCCAGAAGCTTATTTCGCGGCGGAAGTCTGGATTCTTTGGCGAGCATTTGTAAGTGCTGAATGAATGGTAGTGTGTGCTATGCCATCTCAACGTGGAGAAAATGAGGCAGATAAGGCATTGAAAAAAATAAAGTTCAAGTCTACTAAGGTGATCATTTTTCTGTGTATCAGAAAACATCGGTCCGTTGCTTCTTATACCCTCAGCCCATCATGGGTATTCCTGAGCGGTCGTTGGAAATGTGTACTAGGTGTAGACCACAGACCGCATAGACCGGTTAACCCGCGAGGTCGGTGTGCGCTCCGGCTAACGGAATAAAAGATGAAGAAGGTGGTGTGGAAAATCGTCCACCTATGGCTCTTCAAGCATTCCAGTTAGAAACCTTAGATCAAGCCACATTTCGGGAAGACCAATTGATAGACGTGCTTGAGAGAAAATAATATGGCCATACATCATGTGAACGATAGCAATCATACAAAGCATACTAGTAACAGTGATATGTACAGCAAGAAAACAGAGCAGAATGACTAGAGTACGAGTTTCAGTATCAGGAACCATCAAGGTATTCTAGGTGATTGGTAAACATAACAGACAACATGAGAAAACAGCAAGGTATCGGATGCAATACGGTATCCAAACGTTGAGGCCGCACGCGTTGGGTATAGACGAGAACACTCGAGGACATCTAACGCCAATGTGTCAGATGTTGTACGGGGGGCAGCGTCGGCGTATAATAGTTGTTGGTAGGAGACATGCCGTGATGTTGCTATAGAATGCCGTCAGTATAACGTTAATGAAAGAAGATCGCCGGTAGCAATGCGTCACTCACGATATAGGCGTCTTCTTCTATTTTAACAAGGCCACTATAGGGGCCTACGGCGTTCGAGAACGAGGGGAGAACAGTTTGGTTCGATGATGACGACGAGGGTCGATGATGCAAGGAGTTTGAGTATTGTTCGCTGATAGGCTGGAAAAAGACAAACGTCACTAGGATCCAGAGTTCTACTTCAGGCCATTTGCACATAGGCAAAGCTGCCTACAGTAAGGGAACGGACACTCGCCGAAAATGACTGTGCTGAAGGGCTTGACGCCGAACTTGTGTCTGAAGGGGTCTCCGCAATTGGGTAGTCCATATGTGCTGTATATGGTGAGAGGATCTGCTGTTGGGCTCGCTCGTGCCGCCCATATTGCTGAGGTATGGTGAGCGGAGGAGGCGGAGTTGGAAGCTGGTGTTGTGTTTGATCCTGTATTCAATATCACCCGGGGAGCGGGATAACTGAATAGAATATAACACTTACAACGTACAGTTCGCCATGATCGATTGTTCTTCGACGTTTGATGTCGCGATCGGCGTGTCGATCATCAAAGGATGTACGGTAAGAAGGATGACGAGCGATGTCGGGGCGTAAATCTGCGTTTCGCTGTTCAAGCTGCCGACGAAGTTCTTCATTTTCGCGCACCAACACCCCCACCTTTTCTTCCAACTCACGTATCCTCATGAGTGGCGGTGGCAGAGCAGCAATCTGTTCTGGGGTGTACGCAAGTGCATATTGTAGCTTCGTCACCGTTTGCTCCAGCTAGTCGAGGAAGACGTAGCCGTGTAACTGTAAGTCAATGAAGTTGAGAAATGGGAAGACCCGACGGCGCCTCACTTGCTCAATGTACGCTTTTCTCTTAGCTCGATGCCTCGCTTGTGCCTTAGCTATACGATAGGTCAGTATAATCCTCCATCACGTCGGTCATGTCGATCCCATACCATTACGGCTGCGTTCTGGACGGTCAGCGAGTGACGTACTCGACTGATGGTCCGGCGAGCTACGAGAGGTAGATGATAGAGGTGTCATGTAACGTAACGCAGGGAGAAGAACAGTAAGATGATCGGCGGGGTTGTATTATGAGCACTCTGGGTGGGCAATCATTCCCCCTGGCCCTCACACTTATAAACGTCGCGTACAAACGTAGCCGCCGACCCCTTCCACCTTTCGGCTGCCCGCAAGAGTCTACGCCCGAACAGGTATCTGGCTGGCCTTCTGTTTGTACACAGCGTGTACACGATCCATTAGGTTTATCTCCCTTTTTCGGGGAATTATCTAGCGGCGACGCATGCTTCAGGACGGCCGAGAACACAGAACCGCGAAACCTGTAGTCCCCAACCAACTGCCTCCGTGCCAATACAATTCTCAATTCTACATCAGCGCGTGGCGATAGCGAATATTCGTAGGGACCCAAGAGTAGGGTAACGGTCGGACTTGGGCCGTCCCTGGGTCATGCTGGACTAGGGAGCCGGGAGCGGCATGTAACGACTCAGCGATCCCCGCACAAGTACGCGAGGTAGGCGGGGTTTCAATCGGCAAGTCGAGGATAATCGACCTCTGAACCTAGTCGGGCATGGGTGGGATAGAAAGGGCTCTATACAATGGGAGAAAGTTGACCAATGAACCCTCCATGACATGGGACTCTACGGCAACCGCAGAGCTGGTGGGGGAATTTGGTGCTCTGCCCTGACCTAAAGTTCGCGGAACATTCCGTGTTCCCTCCTATTATGTGTGCCGTGCGTGCGTTACTCTAATACTTATACATCGTAGATTCACGATTCTCCCCTTCGCAGCCAGGGAATATTCTCCCCTATATTTCCAACCTATTTCATAGATTTCAGTGTGCGCAGCTCTGCTTCCCGGTGTTCAAGATGCCTGTAACAAGCAACCAAGGGCTCTCGGGAATTATCTTTTGGTTGCAACACTTGATCTCTTCTAATGGAACGCCGTCGCGGAGAGGTCCAATCCAAGATAAGACTCAGCCAAAAACATAATCACTGGTCTCCCCCTTCCCATGGGACTCGACTTCGTTTGTCTTAGTAACTTCTATTCTAACCGATTTGCGCGGGATTGATGAGAAACTGCGAGATGGCTTCCCCTTGACGCCTCCCCTGCTTTTCAGATTCCGGCCTCTACCTGGACATGGTTGGAGTGTAAGTGGAGAGTGAACTGCCCGTTTGATCTGTCAAATATGGCGCTCTTGACCATCTTCTTTGAAGACCGTTTCCAAGGCATCTTCCCTTTCTGTGCTACTTCCCGCTTCAGTCATACTGTATTATGCAGCCTCTGAATTGTCGGAGAATCCGTTCACGCGGGAACCGTGTACACAAAACAGCTGCTATTCTCTTTCACGAATATCGAAACCGAATTCACACCACTTCTTGATCTGGGCTGATGTGAACGCGTTTCGCCGGAACCGAGTTCTTTTAACATCTTGTAACATCGGTTCGTTGTTTCCATAATCCGAGGATATTCGAATACAACACGTTAGTGCATACCAGACTCCAAAGGCAAGGCAATCTCTGGTTGTCCCCAGGCAATAGTCTATCTTTAACTCTGACCTCATAAACCTCGTTACTCTCTGCTCCGATTTTGCTCCCTCGGCTTGTATAACCGCTGGCAGACGGCTGCACAGATCGCGCTGTGTATCGTGTATCCCCGTAACCTACGAGGTTCTAACACCATTGAGTTTGGCATGCAAGGTTAGGATATCACTTCCTCATTTGTGAATACTCTAACCTTGGCCGTTCCTCCCTAGCTTACTCCTTTGAGAACTAAGGGACAACGATGGTAGGCTATAGGCAATTTACCTTGATCTAATACAAACGAAAGAATACGCATCGACGAGCCTCTAGGACATCGCTTTAGCCACAGATCCATTGGGATTGAGACCTCCGGTAGGGCGGTAGATGAGGCGTCTGTTGAAAGCAAGATGGACACCCACAGTGAGTTGCTCATTCTGACCTATGATGGCCGACGAGACAGTCAATTTTCGACGCAGCCCATGCATTCCAATGTCCATCGTATGATGTGCGCAAGATGTATCCAAGACAGCCGCTCTCCTTCCCGAGAATGTCCTAACACAAGGTCCTCACATACCATGCTGGGATGTGAGCTTGTGATTTCGCGCCCTTGCTGGTGGGTCAGTATTCACTTACACGCGTGAATCAAACTCTACTTACCTGGGAGTTGTGTCTACGCGTAGCTGGTTGTCATGGATAATCGGTAGATACAGACCGCCCAGGTATGTGCCATAGACATTGCCGAACATCCTCGGCCAGATCTAGGTGTTGGTGTTGCAGACAAGCGGATGCTGACAGTACAGTCGTGTTAGTCGGACACCAAACATAGAAGTCGGGCGTCGATTCGTTTGACGACGACAGACAGAACCTGACAGTTGTTACATGCTAGTCATGGTTCCGAATTGTGTACAGTCTTCTGAAGTGGGTAGTAGCCGACCCACTTGATTGACTTTTTCATATCCCGTCTGTGCCCTGAGTCAGATTTACCATGATACACTTGCAATTTGCGAGGGATTACGGAGGTCCGAGTCGATATGAATTAGTCTGAATGCTACTATGAGTTGAGTTTCATATTCCATACTTCTGAATGAATCTCAATCGGATATAGGTTCTTGCAACTCACCTGTTATTACCTATTGGTCCTCGGCATTTACGACATTGACTGGCCAATAGCACATATCATTAATTCGTAAGTTCCTCGAGAGATCTGTTCATTTCACCAAACCTTTGGGTACTTGCCGTGATATGTCGTAAGTGATTGACCTAGTTATACATAGCATCCGCGTATTACTTTTGAGTACCCGCTATAGAAGCAATGCCGCGGAACTGTTTACCTGCTCCGCGCATAACATCTGAGTTCCAAACTCACCTCATCTCTCGCTGGTGAGACTCTAGGAGATCACCTGCGTTATCAATCTCAAACGATTTGTTATGCCAAGCAACTAATGATACCGACAGCCTGCTGCGTGTAAGATTCGAGTCGGAACGAGGACGGTGAGTAGTTTATTCTGGGCCATCATTTGAAGAAGCTGCCTTGCTCACAAACAATGAATGGTACACCATCAGGTTTCGCATCGCATATATTATCAGTGTGACGATTGGGGCCATATTTTCGATACGTCATGGGGTATCAGCCGAGTGGAGAAAAGGTACACACATTGCAGACGCATTGCAAGCAAGTGATTCTATTATTGCAGTCATTCAATGGATTGAGGAAGAAGAGATACAATGTTCGTGCGCCTTGCGTCGATGGCGTCTAGTGCCTGTCAGGAAGCAGCCCCCGCCGACAGATTTCGGGGGAGCCCTACCGGGGTAAAAGCTAATCCTAGCGACGACGCTCAGAGAGAAGTAGGTTCGAAACGAAACGTGGTGGCTCGCAAGTGTTGAACTCTTCATGCCGCCAACCTGGTAGGGGCGTGGTGCTACACCCGACTACTTTATTCTCACACAGCGGGTCTCACGAGGAAAAGCCTGGAGACGTGTTGTGTATGATTGTGGCGGAGTGTCAGGATAATGCCGGTCGATTGAAATGCTGCACGGGAAGGTGCGCACGCTGTTGAGAAAAGAGATCACCGAGCGACATGAGTGAGTAATAAACCGATGGGAAGGTTGTTGAGAGCTTACGGAGACTCCTTGTCAATGTTTCATCTACCTTCTGATTTCCGCACCATGCACCATATCGGGAACCCGGGTGAACAGGTACTGGATACGTTTTTGACGGCACAATATTTGTAACCGCATGCTTGGAAGAAATTCACCTGTGCATCAAAGTCAGTCAGGCTCTCTGTCATCGTCGCCGATCGGCAACATGTGTTCTTACAAGATATGGGTCCATAACGTCGACAACGATCGACTCCTGATGCGCGTCAGCCTACGTGGTCGGAACATGAGAATTTTTACACAGTCCAGACTCTGGAAACAAGCACTAGCCCTTACCTTCTTGCTGATTACATCAAGTAATGCCTTCCCCACGCCCCTCCGACGACAAGGTGGGCTGACCGCGAGGAGCTTTAACGACCAAGAATTCTGTCGCATGTTGGGGTCTTGGGGGAAGCCACTGCGGTAGAGGTCTTCGTACTTTGGGCCATACTGTACATACTGAGTTAGTCGGGGTCTAAATAATAAGAAAGAGATTGAAATGAAGTACATGGTCCGTATACCATACTTCCAAATCTCCTTTTAGCCTGGAAGTAAACGTGCGATCCTCCCTGATGAACAATATTGTCAGAACGATGAATGACAGGTGGGGGACGCTGCGCATGGGCTTACTCACTGAATTGTCCAGTCATACCCAGGCGCAAGCCAAGCAGCAACGCCACAGATAGTATCCCCATTACGCGCGACAAAACATTGCCCTCTGGCAAGGGCTTGTTGGAGTGTCAGCCGATAGATGACTTTCTCGAGGACCTTATCCCCGCCGCTCATCGACTGGATGCCAGCATCTAGTGGACAAGGGCGAACGATGAGCAGAAGTACGCATCAGTGAAGGATCCTACTTGACTGTCTTGGAAAGGGAGTCGGGAACTTACTATCTTGAAACGCTCGAGTCAAGGCATCAATTATGCGCTCAATCTCGTCTTCTAGTTGGACACAGGCCGGCCAGATTAGAAGTCAAAATGACAACAGCCCTGCCTTTTTACACACCTGTGGGATCTACCACCTGACGTATTGTAGGGGAACGCTCTCCGGACTCGGAAGCCATGATGAAAGCAATCGAGAAACGACTGGTTGTCGACATCTTCCAGCCTCGACGGATGGTTGACTTTTATCTAGCGGAGGTGCTCTATTTCCCCTGTGTACTCAGCTGTCAACCCGAGGATTCTCTATAGATAACCGCGGAAACCGAGGCCGCACGGTTCCGAGTTATGTTTTACCAGGGCGGTTTATAACATATGACCCTCATCGTTTTGTGCGAGGAATTGTTTAGGATCAACCCAACCAGGCGGTGCCCGTGAATGTCGTGCGCGATTATGGAAAGGACTGGAGCAGACGGCGTATCAGCTGGTGGACCTAACCGCGAAACTTGGATCATTTCATCTCGTTTATGGCACAAATTCCCAGATATAGGCCTGATAAGATAAGATCTGTGAAGAGAAACCGCCCCTCGCTGAAAGGTACGCAAGGAACATAGTCTAAACACGGGTCCTCCTCGCCAAACAACTCATACAGACATCATCTGCTCAGCTGCCTCGGTACCCCCAATCTGTCCTTTCTCTACTCCCGGCGCCGCGGTCGTCCGAGGCAACCAACTGAACAGCGGAGTTGTTCGAGTCCCTGAATTGCCAAGCGGCCGTGTGTCGCGCATGCCCCACTTCCTATCGATTCCGCTCGTAAAAAAATGCACATATTTAGGACGGCGAAGTGGTCCACTTAGTAAACAACCTCCCCCGCCTTCCACATCAGATTGTTTGGCTCCTCGTTGTTCACTGTTTCCCAGCCATGACCGCTTTCTGACGCTTACGGCGGTGATAGCAAGTAGTAAAGAAGCATAAGAAGCGATAATAGGAGGGCGACCTCGGGTTGTCCTCCTCAAACCTTCAGGCCGACTTTCGGGTGCTTTCAAACGGTTCTAACCTTTCGAGCTTGCAGTACCGACTTGGGATCATTGACGGAGCATTCGAGACAGCAGTCACGCAGTGTCAAACCCCTCGGAGCAATTATAGGTCCGACCTGGTCCTGCCAGGAACAAGGGCTGGAAGAGATTTTGCACACAAACAGCAATATAGCCATTGATGTATCTGGGTCCTAGTAAATAGCACAAAGCAGACGCAAAAGGCAAAAAACGGAGCATTATAAAAGAAAGCAGAAAATCGAACCGCCAGCTCACGAGCACCATCCGCCATGAGCCAAAATATATTGTTACACCATACTGCGTCACAACCGCTGCTGGTACGCACGTAATCACTTGCTCGTCTAGAAATTCTCTGTTGGTGATAAAAACACACGTCAGTCACACTGCTGGGATAACAATAGCCGAGGGGCGGGAAGTGACACTTACCCTTTCCGAAGAAGAATCGGGTTCCGCCAGGGGTAGAATACTTGTTACAGGACACATGCAATTGCCTCGAGAGGACGGTGGGGCCACAGAAGAACTGCGGAAGAGAAGAAAAAGTTAATGACGGACCGAGGAACGGAACCAAAGGGTACATACCACGCCGACGTCAGTTTCAGGGTGCTTGTCAACGATCGAACTGAAGACTCTGTCCCAGTTAGGACGACCGAAGTGAGTGGGGGCACGGAGCGAGGTGATAGCATCCTTCTCGGCACCGACATCTTGGACCTGTAGCAGCAAAAGTCACGTCAGTATCGTTCCACATTTATATTCCAACAGACTGCGACGGCAGCATCCATCATTGCATGGACAAGACCTACAATGATGTTGTTCATATCATCCTCCTTAATCTTAGCAGTGAGGTAAATGTTAATCTCAATACGGTTCTGGGTATCTTGCTCTTCGATAGCGTGCAAGAGCGAGTGGAACCATTCCGCACTTCCGAAATCACGAATAACCCAGGTGAAGTAAACCTTGGACAAACGAGTGGGCTTGGAGTTGTTGAAGTTGTTCATGCGGTACCAGATCGACTTCAAGATCCTGTAATGAAAACGTAATGAGATCGTGTGTTTCCGAAACTCCTCGAACGCAATATCAAACTTACGAAGCGAAAGGAGTGACACCAATACCGGCACCAACGAGAAGGACAGTCTCGTAATTCAAGAAATCTTCGGAAGCAGAGCCGAAAGGACCGTCAACCATAATACGAGGCAAGACACGTCCAATAGGGTTGGTGGAGGAGTTAACGACAGCGCCTCCAGCTTCCTTCTCGCCCTTCTTCCTGTCGAAGTCACATCCAACAGCCTTAGCCAAGGCACCAGTGAAAGTCACCAACGACACGGATGTGGACGGAGATGTAATCTTCCTCAGGGGCGCTGCAATTGAGATATGATGGATTAGCGATTGTTTCAAAATAAACCCGGAAGATGCCACGTACGAAGTGAGGGTGAAAGGGTGCCATTGGAAGTAAGAGACCTCAGGGCAACAGACGAAGATGTACTGTCCGGCACGAGTAGTGGTCTTTTCTTTCTTGATTTGCAGCTCCATGACGTTGGAAGGATGTTGAATGACCTTGTGGATATAAGTCCTGTGGCGGGAACGAACCTCACGGAGGATACGTTCCCAGATCCAGATAACACCGCCGACGAGCCAGTAACGCTATTCGAAAATAGGTAAATATGAGGACTAAAATACAACAATACGTCATAGCATACCCAGAAGACACCGATCGTGTTGAAAGAGCAGTAGGGAGGTCTGTCAGGCTTGATCATGCAGAACATACCGTGCAATTGCCAGCAGATGAAGAAGACGATGAACAAATGGTGGGAGTACCAGAACCACTCGAAACGGGCACGGCGACGCTTCTCCATAGCATACCAAACCATGATACCGAGAGCGGCAGTCATGATCCATCCAGTCGCACCAGGACCGGTAGCGAAATTGGCGAGGAGGAAAGCCACAATTCTCTGGCCGGTGTTCTTCGCATCAGGGTCAATCATGGCGAGTTCAGCAAAGTTGACCATGTGAGCACCAATATGGACAGCACTACCGACGACAATAGACCAGGCAGTTGCCTTGTGGAAAGTGATATTCTTGTCGAACGGAATGATATCATTGAGGGGTGTGCGACGGAGGAGCGAGATGAAGTTACGGCAAACAGGGAGAAGGATGAGAGCAACGTCGACGTGGAGGACCAAAGCAGCCGTACGGGCAATAGCTAACGGATGATAAAATTAGCACCTTGGGATGCATAGTAACGCAGCGGACTTACGGAAAGTGATTCCGAAGGTTGCACGAGCAGTGACTGAGTTATCCTTCAACTGATAGTGCATAAAGCCAAAGGCGAAGACCAAGGCATGCAGAAGGATCCAGACGAAGAAGGTGATACGTCTGCCTCCTTCATTGATCATCCAATGCCTCCACTTTTCGCGCAAACCATTAGGTTTGTAGGGGGCCCTGACGGAGGTTGTAGTGTTGGACCTCTGGAGACCCTGCAACCTTCTGCGTTCGGTCTTGTTCCTCTGCAAGTGGCTAGCACCCGTTTGAACGGCATAGTTGTTGGCCATATCAGGGTGCTGTTCTATGTGAGGCACTTTGCCATCTGAGAAGTCCAGACCGGAGTAGCGTTTCGCTGTGGCCATAGCGAGAGATTATTAGCTTGCGTGTACGACGTCCTGCGCGGATAAAAGTATGGTGAGGACCGGCCTGCAATAAGGCGTATTCTAACGAAAGGAGCGAGGTGAAAGCAAAGAAGAGAAAGGAAGGACAGCCAGAGACGTGAAGATGGGAGTTGGTAAGAGAAAGACTCTTTTGATTGTCCTGTCCGCCAACGGCACCACGGCGCATACCGTTGCTATGGCTCTACCACCCAGAGCCGCCTCGGCCTCCTCTCCTCCTACCATCATCTACCCTTTCCGCAGCCACCCTCCCTTTCCCTTTCAGGTCGTCGTCCAGGCAATTGTCGAATTCTTTTCTTTCTTTTCCCTACAAGCAACTATCGTGAACGGCTCCCGCTCACTAAACCTTCGCAGAGACATCTTTGATTCCATATCACAACCTCCCGTCTGCGACAGTTGCACACTCATATTGCTGTCCTCTGCCGCATCCGGCACCGTCTTATTTATGCCACAGACACTTCTAATTGCCATCACAATCATCTATCACTTGTCTGCACTTTTGCACATTCAGGCTGACCCCATATAGCCGTATACAAGCCGTATATATACTCAAATAGCATACACACCAACCCTTCGAATCGAATTAGCCAGACAAATACCTTCTAATTGTCACCAACGTTACTTTGCAAGGCAATCCGACGCATCGCACCTTCGTGCGGACCCAAACGCACATCACTATTGCTGCACAAGCGCATCAATCCTATGCTACGTAAGGTACCAGATCTCATAAAGCCAATCATGTTACAGTAAAGCACTACTTTATTGTGAGTTACCTTTGACTTGGACAAGTACCGATGTGCATCTCGCAACCCAAGCAAAGCCTTTGTCTAGTCTATATCGCTTTCGATACCTTAGGCCACGACTCGGTCTCCCTAGATTGCACCTTGTATTTCACAAATGATCGGGAGATCGTAGCGAACCCAACCAATAATAACAACCACAATTTCCACGTTCACATAGGATAAGTATGATCAACTGGTATATTGCTAGAAACTAAGTAATCCTGCTGACTTCCTAGTTATGCTTTCCCAGTGGCATTACATGGTGCTATTATTCAGCATCCGTGTTTAGCGTATTGCCAAGCTTATTCTTCCAATTCCGAACTACACTCACCTGGTAGACCACTCTCATCGACAACATTGATGCATACAAAGCTGAGTCCTTGACCGACAGGCGGAGAGACATCGATATCTTGGAATAACATATTGGGACACGGTACCGCCGGGCTGCATTCGAGATCAACAACTATAGAGGCGCGATTGAACGGTAATCAGCTCCATTTCCTGAATACCACTGACCCGGATGGAACTCACTTTTGTTGGAAAGCGATTGCCCAGTCCAATTGCTAAAGGTGAGATTACTGAATTGCAACTTGGAGGGTGCGTCATTGCTGTGTTACACGATGGGACCCGTCAGTTTGGTATCGCTGATGTGGGGCACTACACGCGATCATTAACATCGAGATTTGTTTTGGATACTTACGAATGTCCTCCATTGGTCTGATACAGATGAATAGGTCCATCTACCGAGTCCAGCTGGAAGTTCTTCGATTTAACATTCGAAACAAAACCTGTGTGTCGAAGAATGCACTTTGTCAGACACCGGACACTGGATATCACGTCCGAAGGAGATACGATCTGTCATCTGTTCGCGCTAGAGATGACACTTGCCTCCACCTCCTCCTCCACCAGTAGGCGGGGCGCCGTTGACAGAGCCGGTCCACGTCTTGAAATACACCTGTCCGTCTGATGTCAGTGATCATTGACGTTTGGTGAGAACGACCTTGGTTCTATTGCCGCAAGTACTTACTCCGGATTTCATATTAGGTTGTACTTGAGGATCGAGGCGGACCATCTATCCTTTCAGTGACGCGCCGTCCGTTTAGCTCGTTATCTTTATTGGCATACCTTGGCGTCCTCGAGTAGGACATGGTCTACGATATCTGGCTGTGTAGCAGAATTGAATGCACTATGTGTTAGCACTTTGGATTTCTCCATCCGAACTAATGCTCACCATTCCTGCATATTGCCCCAAGGAGCCTACCGCAATTCCGTTCCCACCTCGACAGGTGATGTTTCTAGCTACGATATTCGTTGAATTCTAGGAACCCACCAAGTCTCAGTCTCGAAGTCCCACACGGGTTCGGTGAAAGGTCAGCTAGCCTAGTACTACTTACTCCTTTAATCGCTAAACAGTCATCCCCGCAGGTGATCTACATTGTCAATTTAGCGTAGAGTTCGGTTTCATGTTCAATGATGACGCATTAGCGCAAAAAAAGAATTGGTAACTTATTTAAACTCACATCCCAATTTAGCAGCGATACATTGTCCGAGCGATAGGTGTTGATGCCGTCGGTGTTGGGTACGATGCTATAAATGGTTCAATTTGTCAGTCCGGTGGTTACTTCTACGGACAAATATGAATATGAAAAACCACATAGCACCACTCTTTTCCGAAAATAACCTCACCCTCATTATTGCTTGTAGCCGAAACAGGGAACCGGAAGAAGAACTGAAACAAAGAAAAGAAAATTCAACAATCTGACTACTCACTTTTGCCCAGCATACAACGGATCGGTATTGGTCGCATTGCACATCATCCCATCATACACCACACCCTGACTCTGCGCCACCGTATTGCACCAAAACGGCTGACTCTCGATCCTGAAATCCCGCACCGTCCCACGCGTGACATTCGACAGAGTGAACGCGATAGGCCGTCCATCTCCGTCTGAACGTGAGCGATTGCCGTAGAAGGACCACCAGGTCTGACCGTTCCCGTTGATACCCCCAGTGTTATGGGCGTCGATGGTAAAGTCATGTCCGGTGATGACAAACCAGGATGCTTGGCTTTGGATGAAGACGACTCGGTAGGTGTTGTTGCTGTTGAGCCAGTATTCGACGTCGGGTTTGAACTGGGTTGTATTTTGGTGGGTGGGTTAGTCTTTCTGTGCGTTGGGTGGGACTTACGTTTAGGTATCCATGGAGATCGACTTTTGAATTTTCTAGGTTCCATGTCATTTTGCTGTTGGAGGGGTTCGATGTCAGGGATATGCACTGATGTATGATTGGCCTGGGGTGGATACTTACCGTGTTATGTTGTACTGTCCAGACTCGAAGACCGTGTTGCCTCCTCGTCCACACCGGGTTATAGCAGCTTCGACCTACTCAAGCAATGAATACACCCTTCCTTAAACCCCATATACCCGTTTATACCTGGTCAGTATCATCTCGACCATGGCCCAAAGGTCGGAGATGACAAGCCTCCCCGTGTTTATCTGCCGCCGAACGCACCAAGCAAGTCGCCAACGCAAAAAATAACGCAGTCAGTACACGCATCCCCGAGATTCGAAGCAACTCATTCCCCACAACATCCATCCATGCAGTCTCTTATACTACAAGACAACTGCGGTGTACAACTAAAATAACTGTCATAAGGGCACCATCACATGCCTGGCGGGCCGTGTCGAAGTCGGTCAGATCGTCAACAAATGACCAGTGTATACGGTCAACGAGCACTCTGGCGGGCCGCCAAGACTTCTATCGGAGGTGAATATTCGAAATACACCAATGTACGTTTGTCCATGTTCCGAAGTACGTCCTCCTCGAGTAGTATACTGTATATGTCGAGAACCTTCTATCTATTAGCTGTGTTATCGATCGATCGTCACGGTATCCCTGCTGCTGCCACCACGAATATTGTTCTTCTAGTACTGCATGAGTACTTCGTAGTTTTCGAAGCTCCTTCGATGTAGAGATATGCAATTTCAGCAGCCTAGCAGAGTTCGAATGGCGAGAGCTCCCTCGATCTATATATTTCATGGCAATTTAATACGTACGCGGATGACACCAACAGTCTCAAGGTGTAGTCAAAAATGCCAAGGATGCCCAACTTTGACCTCAGCTGTGAGTCATTGAATGACATACGATAACCACCACTTGCCTTCCTCGCCATCTCAAGTCGGACATTCATCTAAACTAAAACTTGAATGTGAAAGGTCTTTCTGGACCTTGTCCTACTGTATTACTTGGTTTTATAAGATTGGAAGATAAAAATGCGACATACTTAATCTTCGGATGGCTGTGCTTATTCGGTTTGACCGAATTTGGCAAGTTTAGTGGCAGCCTCCAACTGAATTCATGTGGAGTAAGTGTGACCAGCCACAGTCAGCCACAGCCGGGGCTGTCCAGGGTGGTTCGTCAACTCGATCGGCACTGGCGCGTTGACTCTGTTCATTATACCACCACTTCAACACCAAACATTACTAAGATAGGACTCACTGCTCCGTTAAATAAGCACACATCATGGGTGACTCTGGTGGTGCTGGCGCAGATTGTCTTGCCTCATGTTTCGGGCTATGCTGTGAGTACTCTTCGTCTATAATGTGTTGTAGATTTACCGACTAACACAATGACATCAAATAGGCATCTGCTGTACGGAAGGCTTCGAGAATTGGTGCCTGTTCCGTAAGTCCTCGATCGGAACCGTAATAACGTCCACTGCCCTGATGTGACTTTCAGAGAGATTTGGCGGGCGTGGAGATTCCACCAGTACTGCCGGATGCTGCGGTAAATGCTGCAAGGGCTCGTTCGACAATGATGATCTTGCAGACGAGATAGAAGCAAGAAAGCAGGCGCAAGCTGCCGAGCAGTCTCAGCCAACGCCAAAGACCAACATGCAAGTTCCATCATCAGATCTAGAGCAGCCAGCAGACAAACCAGCCCCTATAAGAGTTGACTCGGAAGGCGATTCACGCTTATAACGTTGAACGCTTAGGATTCGTGGATATGTGAGTCCTTTTTTTTAGCCACCAGACTTGGGGCTCGTAGAATATTTAATTAACGTTGAAATCTCTTCCAGCGATAATCTCCCTCATAATGAACATTTTTATACCTCATAGTAGTCCGAGTCACGTTTGGCGTTCTTTCTGTATCCCCTCAATCTAAATATCCGTATGGACAGTATGATGAACTCCCGCTTCGTACCAAAGGACATTATCAGAATCATCTTCTACGAATATGAATATGAATATTTTGAATATTAACATCGTTAAGAACGCTACCGTCTTGGTCGGGAACCACGGTAATAAGTAAGAGATGAACATGACATGTACACAGCGAACATTGAATACTGAACATTCGACTACTACATACTTATGACTTTGAGCCAATCGGTGGAGCCCCACTGTGACGTTATATCGGCGAGAATCACAGATCGCCTTCGTAGGTAGCTTGTCCACTCTCGAATAACTTTTGAATAGTCACAGGAAGTGTTGTTGGATCTGCCTTGTAGGTATCCGAGACTATAACCACGGTACGTACAGTCTTTATCGGTTGATCAGGATCTGGGAAGTAGTCGTTATCGCCAGGGTTTTCTATGGCGTGTCTAAAGGAGGGGAGGAATGTTATAAATATACAACTGGAGAACAATAGAATCACTAACTCATCCTTCACGTGTGAAATAATGTCGTCTCGAGGAAGACTATGTTTCTCACAGTGGCGACACCACCAAGTCGGTTGATTGTTCTCTTGGGAAATTGCATATTCGCTGGCTGCTCGATCGAGAGGGGCGAGCTTTTGGACTTCTTGATTCGAAAGCACTTCCCATACGACAGGGAGTACATGACGACCCCAAAAACCTTTATGGCCACCATGCGACCTTTTCGCATGAATGATCTGGAAAGCAAGGACAGGAAAGGGTGAGTAGATAGAAACGCAAGTGGACGCAGTGGGTTAACTTACAGCCTCTCTCCAATGAAAAATCTTTCGTAGACCTGAGCTATCACAGCAGATTTTGCAACTAAGCCTAGGATCAAGCTCGTCGAGTTCCTGCACGGTCGCCAAATCACCCTTGTTACACCCCACTAGAACCGACTGAGCATATCCTATCAGGTCAGAGTAGCTTTCAGGATGCCACGATTGGGCACCCAACCGACTGAGCACCTTCACGTAGATATCTTCGCATTCTGAGAGCTTCCGCTGATGCTGCTTGCGGCCAGGAGCACAGTCGTGAATGGCAGGTCTTACACCAGTGCTCGGAATGAATTGTCTGCAACTGTCACAGCGCAGAGTATAGGTTATGACCAGGTCCCCAGGATGAACATTGGCGGGAATGTCAATGAACCAAGAACGATCTCTCACATACTTACCGAGCCTTTTTGCGACATTCCTCTTCCAACAAGCAAGCAGCTTGGGTAGTAGAGGTTTAAACGAGCCGAACTTAAGGTCGATATCGTCTTTGCTCGTAGGATCTAGGCGTTTTCTGATTTCGCCTAAGTTAGCAAAGCTTGCAAGCAGTGGGAAAACATTGCCGTAGGGTCGTGCAAATGCAGCCACCGCTGTACGAAGAGAGGGGAGACAATAATGGAGGAATGTGCGATACTCCACTGTTAGCCGTATGGGACGTATCGTTTCTTTGAGATATCGAGTGACTTGAGGACACATTTTGGCCCATCCTTTGAGGATGTATATGTGAACAAGGGTCGAAATGACATGTAAAGTAATGATGACCTACCTCGTCCGGTGAGAGGCTCTGGCTCTCTAACAATTTCGATGTCATACAGTTCCTCGTTGTCTACTGCCCACATGAAATCATCTCCGTAGCCCAGTAGTTCTAGCCTTTCATAAATGCTAAAACCACAAATTAAGTCACAGCGAGAGAGATATCACGATGTCACAAAAAAACTTACTCCCATAGTCGTTGCTTGCTAATAGCTTTTAATTGTTGACTGTGTTCATCCTCAAAGGTACAGAACCATTTCCGACATTTGTCAATATGTTCTCTCTAAGAAATCAGCATTTTGCGAGTACGCGACGAAGATGCATAACCTACATTCTTGAGTTTTGCGGCCCTGGCTCTATCCTCTGCATCTGATATGAACCTTTCCTTCTCCTTCTCATCTTTTAGCGTACTCCATGCGTCCAGGATATCATTTGCTTCAGTCGTGAAGACCCCTAGTATAAATTCGTGAGTACTGAAGACAACAGAAGGAGAACTACCCATACGTTCAGACCCATTTATGTCGGCAGACGTGTGGGGGATAAGTTCCCAAGGTTTTTCAGGGATATTCTGAGACAATACGTCATCCGATCGTGACGTCCTAAGGGTGCGTAGGTTGATGTTTTGGGTTGATATCGATGAAGCGATACAACTTACTTGGTTTGTACACATTCATCACAAAGCCGCATGCGAAATTCCCAAACAACCCCCCGTACCGGTGACGTTGAGCACATCTTGATGAAGCGAAATAAGATTACCAGTGAGAATGTAGTTTGTAGTCGCTTACGTGGCATTGAGTGTCGAAACATAAATTCGCGAATGCAGGTTCGCTCATACCAGGGAGGGGTTCTGGGAGACCTGGTACGTTCATCCTAGCTGCCTTCCATATATGTGCTGAGCGGCGATGCATCAGTAGCATTCGCCACGCCTTGTTGACACGTCCCAAACGCAGGAGATCTAACGGACGTAACCAATAGAGTACCTGGAACATGATACCTCAGTACGAAGGAGTAGCAGTCGAGCAGTCCCGAACATACCTCACAAATAATGTCGATCGGCATTTCTAAAAGATGTCGAAGCCATCCCGTATCATATTGGACTATGACGGGTTTCTGCAGAGTATAGGGTTTATTAGCCAGTTTGATACGTTTTTCACGGCGTATCATAATTAAGTAGATCCAGATATATATAGCTGATAGACTCAAGATTTAGTTTGCTTTTCATAAGCTGACGGTGATTCTGAAGTAGTACTGTCTGTTGGCGGACGCGGTAAGCTCTAGCGCTTGATCTTCAACACGTGCTGGGAACGTTCTACGGCATTTAGCGAAATTGTATTTGTATCACTCAGACTGATTTTCATTTTTTCTTCATGACTTCACAAGTGCAGCAGTCCCGAAGCCGCGATACTCGTCCCCCACAGGATCGTCACCTATCCTTTCTTGCGAGTGGGCTAAGGTCTGAGTTTTCTATTCCCTCGATCGACTCTAGCAGGGTCCGGCCTTAACAGGCTGAGCAGCGTACCAGACAAGCGCGAGTTTCCCATCATGCCTGAAGATCCTTCATAGGGGAGGGCTTGGGTTGTGAGCTTGGAAATCGTTGTGGGAATCGGGTGCGTTTTTATCGTTGCAATTTTCATCGCTTGTCTTCTCTCTATCGGCGCCATTCGCATTTGCTTGCGGCTGCTAGTTTGGTCTCTAGCAGTTTTTTTCATGTGGATCTCGGACTCTGTGCTTCCCCTAAAATACAGGGCATGGTGGTTGATGTTTGACTTGGGATGCTTAGGCTCCTGAATTTTTACGGATGTATGGCCATTGGCCAGGCTCAGTACATTCATCAATTGGCCGCCATGTTTACCTACCAGGGCGCTCCATGTACTCGTACATGCGTATACGTTCGCGATGTTGAACATCAAATCTGTCTGTCTGTCAAATTCACACAACAGCAGCCCACTGTTCTTTCGAATGGTGCGATGTACCATGACTAAAACTCGTCGTGCGTAGTATTTCAAACCACCTAACACATTCACATTGTGTTGTGGTTGTCTGTCCTTGTCGCACAGTAAACGTGACTAAAACCTACTTCCTGATTTCCGGAGTCCGCTTCCGTTTCGTGGTCACATTCGACACGAATAAATACACCTCGTGTATGTGCCGCCTCGAAGGCGAAGAAATGTCACTTGGGCTCGGCCAGAGCTGACCCATGGTTCTGAGACCGTCGAGTTCCTGTGATTGTTTTCCGGAGTTTCTGAGATCCACATGGCGTACGAGGAGAGTTGTCTATGGCGAAGAATTTTTGTAGCTTTATTTTCGCATCCTTCAGTGCACTTCGCGGCGCGCTCATTCGTGACACATTGCTGGCTTTCGTGGTCGGGCATTGTGTACGGTGCGTAACTCGATTCAGACTACTCCAGGTCTGCTGCATCACATAATTTTTGGAACTCTTCGCATCTCTTTGTGAGATTGCACTCTCTTATTGTATATGCCCTGTTCTTTATACACAGGTATGTATACCAATCTCTGTCTAAATATTTCAGGGATACTCATAGTCCTCTATTCATCTAGATCATACTATCAAATTTCTCTATGTAGGTCCAAAATGCATTGCTCCGTATACCAGACCTCCTTATTGTCATGTATTTTGACCATTCTCTGTCACGGAATATCACATATCCTCTTCAAAGAGCCTCTGTACTATGAGCAACATGATTATGAACCATGAAATACCGTTAGTTGTGGATGGCATCATAAAATTGTTATTTTCACTTTTGCTCTTTTGCATCACGACTACCATAGGATCTACGCCAAGAACCTTTTATCGGCGGTCAATAGGCTGAGATAAACAATACATCTTCCCATTGACCGTCTCCAATAGGCCTTTGAGACCTTCCCAGGCTTGCTGTGCCCGAGAGAAGGGATGGAAGATAACATACTTGAGACATACTAGGTCCGACGGGAAATCGTCTTCGCCGTCAGGTTCATCATCAACCTCTTCGCCATGACGTGGACGGACAGCATACTGAGTCCTAAGTCGGGATACCTCTGCTTTGATAGACCGAAGCTGAGCATGATCGTCCTTAGTGCCCAATTGAGATAAACTCGTAGTCATGTTGAGGATCCAGACGGTAGCTTTTAGGATTTGCCCTGGACGTGTGCCCGTAAAGTGAACAAAGAACGCGTCAAGAAGGGGTGAGTCTATGGTTCGGGGGACGAATAAGTGGTTTTCAAGTTGGTTTTCGACTGCTACGATCGGCAATACGAGCTTGTTATTGACAAAATCAACGAGAGTGACTTTTCGCTTATCGAGTCTCCAATCAAAAGATGCCGATCTGAGTAGAGATGCTTGTGGGATTGGAGATCCCTTCATTTCGAGGAGGGTGGGAGTAACTCCATGGAGTACCCTGTATGCATGTATTTGTAGGATACCATTCAGCGATAGGGGATGAGAGTGGGAGTTTGGGTGTAGTACTTGAGAGACACTCAACATTTCAAGTTGTTCGAGTAGGGCGTCATCATTGGACAGGTGTCCCAAATGTCCCAGGACCCTCAAAGCCGTTGGGAGCGACTTGAATATCGGCACGAATGTGTCATTCTGAAGAGGTAATTCTGAGCCCAAGGCGATGGGCGTGATGGCTATGAGAGTATCGTCATATATCGGCTTATTGAATGCAATAATGCTGCCCAATGACTTGACGAAATCACCCGGCTTTACATCATCCAATGCGCTTTGAAAATTTCCGTCCTGGAGTTGACGATAAAAGATCACTCTATAAATGTCACGAGGAACGTTTCCATAGTGCACGACGACATGATGGAGTAGTTCTCGGACCAACGAACGAATTTCGCGGGAGGTCCTAAAATTCAACTCGAGGTCGGTGCTTGGCTGAGTGACTTTTGAATTTAGGGCCCAATTGGAGACCGTACTAGAGATGACATCGTCGTCACGACCTCGGGGTAAGCCCCCCAGCCAGTATAGAAGTGGGGTGTATAATTTTTGCAGTCTGAACCTTTATTTCGGTTTTTGTTGTTAAACTTTTGTATTATTGCAGAGCAGACAGAGGATACATACCCTGCCATCAATTCTTCTTCTGTCCAGAGGGGCATACCCAAGACGATCCCTCCACGTCTATCGATCCATTCTTTGTATCGTCGATAGTCCGGTGGAGATGCTTGAATTGGGAAGATTTTTGATACACCTTGGCTTACGAGATGAGCGGGAGGAGGTATGATCTGCAAGTCGGACCCTATCAGACACCATATAGTGTCTTGACTGGATTCAACAAAGTCAGACAATGTACCTCCCAAGTTGGGTAAAGCTCTATAGACGTGACCATGGCGGAAGAGATACATCGTCCCGTCAAGGTAGAAAGCGACTACTTTCCCTTCCGCTATGAAACAAATGAGCATGAACCACAACCAGGTTGTCTTTCCTATAGGTGAGAGATAACATGAATGACAAGTGAGAAATGATGAGGTCTAGGAGCAACGGACCTATTCCAGGCTGCCCGGTGATAACTACACCTCCTGTAGGCATCGCCCGCTGCAAACGCACGACACGATGATAGAGGGTCCTGTATGATTTCAACACTATGAAACAGTGACTGGTATCTGACATATAGTCTAAACGGAATGAGGGATCTCCGAATCGGTCACCCTCTACTCCAAATGCGAGCGGGATCATTTCACGATTGAAAGTTTGACGGAAGGACAACGTCCGCCAATAACTGTAGAACTGGTGCCAGTGGGAACGGTCTTCCAACAAATCCCAACCTGGAACAAATAGCGGGGGTTGAATATCTTCCGAGCAACCTGGATGTTCAGAGAGAATTAGGCGTTTGGCATAGACGTCATGATGTATAAATAATGTAGTACCTGCATCTGATTCGTATGAACAAGTTGTTTCTTCCTCACCCCATACCTCGGACCCAAAGTGCGTTTCGGGTGTCTCTGGAACACTCAAATCATCATCTTCTATCTCTGGCGGTACTAGCACGAAATCGACGACATTCGTGGCCAACTGGTCCGAACCAAAAACATCTGCAATCGTCTTCCACAATTCAATAGGTTCACGACCAGAGATGCTTTCGGCGAGATCTCCATCTTGTCCTACTCCCAATGTCATGGGCTTGTTTGTTGAGCAGAGTTAGTAGAATATCACAGCCAACCAAAAGTACTTACCACATAAATACGGCTATTCGAGCCGTCTCTGATACCTCTGCTTTGCAGAAATACTTTGTGAGCTGTGAGGATGATGTTGATTGCAACACCGATACTTTCGCTTGGGTGGATACTTAGGCAGAAAGTCTGATAAGGAGAGATGTTCCAATGGTGGATCTTGTATACTAGTTGGATATTTTTGTGCAGGTCTGGCTTAGACATGGTTAGTAGTTAAAGTGCAGGAGAGTATGTACACGTCTGTGTGCGTCTGCAGGTCGATTCTAGGCTTTCAACACCTGGCTATCCACGTGTGAATCCCTGGTGGGAAGAGGCAATTCGTCACTAGAAAGGGAAGAGAAACACTAGCTGGCAGCGAAGAGTATGTTAGGGATCGTAGTAATTCCCACGATATCCAATAAAACACAACTGTTGGTATTCTCTGAGAAATTAGTGAGTATAACAATTCCCAAAGACAAAGGCTGAGACAAAAACGACTTGGCAAGAGTCACCAAAATTTATAATCACCACGATGCGCAATAACCAATGAGCGATGGACCAGTCAAGCAATGGGCACAGAGCTAGCGAACATAGCCGACACACATTTATCCTGAAGATGAAACACAAATGTCAATCATGATTGCATCAACGTCCTTGGATGTACGGCAACAACCAAAGCTCCATTCAACACTCCCTCACCCCTCTTCTCAACCCACCTCCCAAACTTCATCTCCTTCCCCACACCCGCCACCAAAAGCAGCGACTTTTCCCCTTTTCGTCTCGAGGTATTCACATCCACATCATTCCCTCCCTCCTCATCTTCGGCATGATGTGAAGAAACCCAAGTAAACTTGTCGACCTCTTGTCTTTGCGAACTAAGAATCTGAAGAGTATTCACGACACCTAGTGCAGGTATCGATCCAATTAGGGAGAAGGACCTCAGTTTGGAATCGAGTTTCCAGAATCGGATTTCACCGTCCCATGAACCAGAGACGAAGAGGTCGGAGTAGCGGAGTGAAGCGAGAGCGGTGATGTACCGGGGTTTTCGGACGATGGGGATTTCAGGGTCATCTGTGGTTGTTTGGGATTCGTCGAATCCGTGGGCGAGGGCTTGGGTGAAGACGGGCTTTTTTCTTTGGGTTGTCCAAAGACATATTGAGCTATTGGACATCGTTCAGTATTGAGTATTTCTGTTCGTTTCGAATAAAGCCAATGATATAAAAACGCACCCACTATCACCTCCACTCACGAAGGTATTTTCATCAATCATCGCCACACACTCAATACTCCCCTCCATAAACTTCTCTTCCTGCTTCCCTTTCCCCTTCCTAGACCTCTCCACACCATCCACATCCATCTCATCATCATTCCCCGCGAGCACATCCTCCCAACCACTTTTCCCACCTCCTCTGAACACCAACTGACTTTCCTCAGGAATTTTCCAATACCGTACACTCTTGTCTCGTCCACCGACACTGACTGCCGTTTCTCGCATGAGAGAGTCGATGGAGAGAACGGGTGCTTGGTGTCCGAAGAGAGTCTCGACGTATCCCATGGTGTTTGGTGAGAGGTCGAAGAGTTTGAGACTACGGTCGAAGGAACCTGAGTAGAGGTGTCTCGGTGGGGTAATTGTCGATTTTTGTGCCATTTTACGGAATGTGAGTGCCTAGGAAATAGATAGCAAATACGTTTAGAAGGCTTTCTAGAGAAGAATAAAATCGAAACTCACAGATACGCTGTCTCGATGGCCGCTGAATCCTTTACCCACTCATTCTTCTCGACATCCCATACACCTATCCGCCTATCCTTTCCTCCACTCGCCAGTAATTTTCCATCCGGGCTTAAAGCAAGAGCCCAAATTTCGTCGGTGTGTCCCTGAGGTTCAGGAGCATTAGGATCCGCTCGTGCTTTCCCCTTGCCCTTCTCTGTCGATTTTATTGGTCGCACTTTTCTGAAAATATGCGACTTGCGACCAGTATGGAGGTCCCATTTGAAGATAGAGCCGTCCTTTGAGGACGTATACAACCAGCGGGCATCTTCGGAAGCGACTGCTGCTGTGACAGAATAACTATGTCCGCGTGTCTTTAGCGTCGGTGTGTTTGAGAAATCATACTACATAAAATAATATTGAGTAAATCAACACCGCCAAGGACCATGTCGTGTACTTACGTTATCCGCTACAAAGAGATGTATTTTCCCTGAATGTTCCATGACATCTTGCTTTAGTCTCGCAGAGATGAGCTCTTTGTCAATCTCGGCCGCGTCAAATTCGCCATCGGCTGTAGAGTAAGACAGATGCGTGCTTTACGTGAGTTTACGGGTTGTACGCAGTAGAGAACGAGGGAGGGGGGATGCAGGTCTAAGAGGGTACAAAAGCCTACCTAAAGTGAGGTCTTGCTTGACGTTTTCCAAGTACAACTTGGCCAAACGGAGTCGTTTCTCTGCAGGCGTTTCGTCCTCGTCCTCTTCTGCACTTTCATAGGCATCTGCGTCTGGAGCCCGCAGGTCCATATCGTCGATATCTCCATCACCATCATCGGAGGTCTGGTCTGAGAGTTCTTCATCTCTTGCATTTCGTTTCGACTGTGTTGGGCCCCGTTTCAAGTTGTTTGCGGGTGATCGGGAGGGCTTTTTTGAAGTAGAAGGTCCGTGGTCACTAGAGACATTGCGCTTCCGTTTTCTGTTCTTGTTGTTGGCAAAGAAGGCGTCGGGCATTGTGTGTTATTTGGGAGGACTGAAACCGTTCTTGCAGACTCCTCAAGAGAAGTGATCGAAAATTTGGAAGGCGCGCACGTGGGAACCCTAACCTAGGTGTAGCGCACAGAGAGTCATTTCAATAATTGACTGCAGCGTGCAGCCTGACTGACATTCCTGGAGAAGCGTCCCGCTGAGATTTGTTATTGATTGAGTCACGGTCATAGTCCAGACAGGCCAAGGCAAGCGTGCCATGCCCTCCCTCGTTCGTTCCACCCTCTCGCACAATCGCATCTTCTCAAAATCCCCCATCTACCCCGCATCCCTTTCCCCGAGGAACCAGACTTGCCCATACCATGCGTTCACTCACCCCCGCAGATCTCAATCCTGCCGTCCAGAACGTGCAGTATGCCGTCAGAGGTGAACTCGCCATCAAGGCAGAGGATCTTCGTGCAAAGCTCGAGTCCAAGTCGCATGGCTTGCCCTTCGAGAGGATCATTAACTCCAACATCGGTAATCCTCAGCAGAAAGGTTTGGATCAACCGCCGATTACCTTTACTAGGCAGGTACGTTGTCGGGTTCTTCGTTCCACCACTCGTTCTATTCTCTTTCCTATTCTTGGATCCATGAAATGAATCGCAATGCTTGTTGTGTGCTATTATTACACCATTACAGCTTTTCACAGACGTTCAAGCAGTTCCTTGAATTCAATGTTTCGAGGTTCTATTAATAGAACTGGGTGGCTCGAGGCACACCGACTTTCGGTAATGCCTCCTCAAGCTTCTAAAAGCCATCCTACGCATTGCAGGCTTGCACTCGTGCTTACACTTGACGTTTGTATGCAATTCCAAAGATGGTAATCCTTCGGCCGAAACGGTCCTTACTATTCCTTCACCTAATGTCAATAATACAAATTATTGACTCCGTTCACTAATCACTTCATTTCAATCAATCTCTAATACTTGACTCATCTAATTCACCTCATGTACTCATTCTACTTTACTTTGACAGATCGCAGCTCTAATGGAGTACCCTCCTCTTGCCGAAGTAGTCAAGGATGTATGGCCTAGTGACGTTATTAACCGCGCAAAGGAACTTCAAGCAGAGATCGGCTCCGTTGGTGCATACTCGCACAGTCAAGGTGTTCCTATCATCCGTAGGAGTGTAGCCCAATTTATCGAAGGTACATCTCCTTTTCTTCTATCTTTAGCAAACAATTTACTGATCCTTAATTTCTCGAAAACCCCAAAACAATTGACTACTACCACTACTGCTTGGTAAATTCCAATAAACATCGACAGAACGAGATGGCTACCCCGCAGATCCCGAAGACATCTTCCTCACCGCAGGAGCCTCATCCGGAGTCTCCCTCCTCCTCAACATGCTCATCACCCCCAACAAAACAGGTGTCCTCATCCCCATCCCTCAATATCCTCTCTACACCGCCGCCCTCGCCCAATTCTCCGGTATCCCCCTCCCCTACCATCTCTCCGAAGTCGACGGTTGGTCCACCTCCTTGGACGAAATCAAATCCGCCGTTGAGAAAGCAGAGAAAGACGGTGTGGATGCACGGGCGTTGGTCATCATCAACCCCGGGAACCCAACGGGTGCCCTTTTGGATTGGCGCACGATGGAGAATATCGTAAAGCTGTGTGAAGAACATGGACTCGTCCTCCTCGCTGATGAAGTGTATCAAAGTAATCTCCATAGCCCAGACACACACCCATTCCATTCATTCAAACAAGTCGTTCGTCGTCTTCATTCCAAAGTCCCCTTATTCAGCTTCCACTCCATCTCCAAGGGTGTCACGGGAGAATGCGGTCGTCGGGGCGGATACTTTGAATGCACGAACATTGACCCCGAGGTCCGCGCCCTAATCTACAAAATGGTCTCAGTCGGACTGTGTCCCCCTTTGTCTGGCCAAGTCGGTATCGATTGCATGGTCCGTCCACCGAAACCTAACGACCCTTCTTACCCATTGTGGAAAAACGAAACAGACAGCACACACGCCGCGCTCGCTTCTCGTACGAAACTCATGGCTCAACGCCTGAATGCCCTCCCCGGGATCTCCTGCGTCACCAGTCCTGGAGCTCTTTACCTATTCCCTAAGATCGAGCTTCCTGACTTGGCGGTACAAGAGGCTGAGAAACAGGGTAAAACCCCCGATACGCTTTATGCGTTGGAGTTGTTGGACCAGACTGGGATCTGTGTTGTACCCGGGAGTGGGTTCGGACAGAAGGATGGGGAACATCATTATAGGTTGACTTGTTTGTGTCCGGGTGTGGAGGACTATGTGGATGCGCTTGAGAGTTTCCATTTGAAGTTTTTGAAGAAGTATGGGGCGGAGGTTTGAGGTCGTTGTTAGATCTCGGGTTACGTTAGAAAGTAGAACATACGGAACACTAAAAGAACTGCTTGGGTCTATCGTCGAACTATTTCTTGCTAGTTACATAGTAGATACACATCACTTACCACTACTCACACATTCAATTCAATCACAACTTGGCATTTGAAACCTCAACAGAAGAAAAAATGGTTATTATGGGGACGGAGCACACTACAATTGCATTTGGTTAGAGATTTACTACATATACATTCAAAAGTGACTTTACAATTTCGTTTCTTTACTATATTTATGTCGTCCTTCAACGGAAGAAAATAGAACAAACGGAAGGAGAACGTAGGAACAGGAAGAGTTCGTCATGTATGACAAACCGACCTATGTCCCGAGAAAGTAGAAAATATAAACAGAGAAGAAAAATCAAAAATAGACAGAGAAAAGAAATTCTGACACGAGAACGTAACATAGAGTACGTCAGCGCAAGAATAGATACGAGAAAAAATAGTCAAATGAGGTATCATGGTCAATCGAGAGTAGTATCGAGAACATCAGTCATCAACAAAGAATGTCAGAAACAAGGGTAGGAATAAATCAAGAAGAATAAAATATATCGTATCCATCAGGTTGAGAACTCAACGTCCGAAATTGGGTACTAGGATCAGAAAACGTAGGAGACGAACGATCATAAGCAGCAGGAACAGAAGAAGAAGAAGAAGGTATCTGGGCCGGGGGTTGTGGCGAGCCCGAAGTGGAAATATTCTGTAAACCAGAACAGCAGGAACTTAACACCTGAGGATCAGCCGCAGCATAATCGTATTCGGAGGAAGTGGGGGAGTGACTGGCAACCGAGCCTGAAGTGCGAGATGAAGTGGAAGAGGCTCGGCTTACGGTTGCACGATGGGTGGTTAAGGAAGGGTCGCTCCACTGTCCGAAATAGCCGGATTGAGAATGGGAAGAAGAACTCGAGGCCACGTTGTGTCCTTGTCCACCTTGACCATACGACGTCGATCCTGATCCTGACCCACCAGCTCCCCCACTAGGTGGACTCCTCCTCCTATGGTGTCCGTGATTACTCGGTCCACAACATGATTGGCGTTCACCAGAGACGGCAAACGTCACCGTCCGGTCCCCTTCTTCATGACTACATTCTGGGCATTGACATCCCTGACAACAGCCACAACAGTCTGCCGCACATAGACACATGCCTGCTGGGCATTTGCATCGACCGCCACAACACTCCTCTGGAGCAGGGGAAGCTTGAGCAGCTTGGTTCTGGAGGTTAGACCAGAGAGCATACGATTGCCAGAGAGCGGGGTTGAAAGGCATGCTTTGTTGAGTATCGGTAGGTGGGGCGTTGGAAGGCTGCTGAGTTTGAGTGTATTGTTGTTGTGACTGCTGTTGCTGTTGTTGAGGTTGTTCAGAAGCACCGGGGGCATTGTCGAGCATGGAGGATAACTGACGCAACCAATCATCGATATGTTCAGGGAACTCGAGTTGCGCCAATTGGTCATTACTGAGAGCAGCGGGGGACGTCGGAAGATTGGGATTAAACAATCCACAATTGGCGCATGCAAAGCAAGCGCCAGGATTATTGCAAGCGTCGTAGGGGGCAGTAGAATCAAACGTGGGTCCACGGTGTATGACGCAAGCGGGGCAAGAACAGTTAGGTCCGCAGCTACAGAGATTAGGGCCCGAACTACCCATCGAGTTCTCGAAGAAGCTCGGACCTAGATCAGCCCACGCCGTATCATCGGGGCGATCAAACATCCCATTTGACATGGACGTAGGCGATGGTTCGTGGACAGACGACTCAGTAGATGAAGGGTGATATGCTGGACCTGAAGCCTCGACACCATGGGCGTATTCATATGCACGCCCATAAGGGCTATATAAATTGTGATTATGATGACGGGGAGGGTGAGGTGAAGGATGTGATGAAGGGGAAGCGCGATGAGCGGAGGAAGAGGTAGAAGTTGGGGATGGGGGGCGTTGGGAAGATGGACGAGGAAGAACGGGGCGATGACCGCCTGTATTTGCAAGGTCAACAAGACCAGCTGGACGTGAGACAGGTGCGGCGAGTTCGTCGTCCGGCTGGATGGTGTTGCCCTCTGCTTGGGCGGGTGTCCTTCGCGCTTGAGTTTTGCTGAGTCTCCGAGAGACAGGAACGCGCGGCGTACAACAATTGCATGAGCCTATAGACTGGCAATTGCATCCACTCGTCGATAATGCTATACGTAACGACAGAATGTTGATTATATGCGCACGGAAAGGGTCATTAATGACACTTACCGCTACTCCGTTCGGAGTCGGAGCCTTCAGAGTAAAGTTGGGTTGCGACCGACGCTTCCATGGCTTCCCTGGACAAGCCAGCGGGAAACGCGGCGCTCACCGGGACCTTGGGAGCACCTAGGGTGTCCACAACCAAAGCAAACCTTAACAGTCAGCTGAAGCTCCTGAGGGAGGCGAAGGAAAGAGACATCACACCTCTCGAGGGGCCTTCTCCAACGTCATCTTTATGTTCGCAGACACATTTGACATGGACCTGTCTTGTTTTTCGGAGCTCGCGACAGTGCTCGCATTGAGTCACTGGACGGCCCTTTTTCTTGATTTCGAAAAGGGGACGGTCGGTGTGTTTGCAAGTCGACGACCGGTGCCCCTTGATGCATGTCTCACTGTAGGAGATAACGCTTCAGTGGGGACAAGCGCAGAGGGGATGCCTGAGCAGCATACCAAGCGTATTTCTTGTCGCCTACAAAAACCTGGGGGACGGTCAGACGAGGAGCTAAGAGGGGAAGGACAAACAGTGCTCGACGAACCATTGTTGCTTTGGGGTGTAAAAAATTGTTTTCAGTAGATAGAGTTGTAGCACGTCCCGGATGCGCTGTGGGAGACAGGAGGCCTCCCTGGCCCCCGCGACGCCGACACTGGCGTTACTGCGAGACTGGCGACGCTATGTGCGGGAGCCTGTGTATGTTTATAAAACTCATGGGCAGTGTTTTTATACGGGGGGAGGACGAGGGAGAGGGTGGCGAGGACTGGGATGGATTTATATGTTTCTGTCACAGTGCTATCCTAGAACGCTCTGTCGGAACAGCCGGATCGACGTGTCACAGCGGTCACAAAGTCACGTGAGCGCATCCCGCGACGCGTTCAAGTCGCAAAATTCGCGCTACATGAGGCTGTTGCCTGCAATCGCCAGACGTTGCCACCCTCCCATCCCATGCTGATGCAGATGGCAGACTCCCTCCCCCCCGGCTCTCCCATCCCCCGTGGCCACCGTTGTTCGAGAAATCCTTCCCGCTCATTTTCCCCCTCCAGCTCCTCGACGACGTTCACGATAGGGTATCTGCATTCCCGGACAGCCTCATCATCACGCATGCATACGCCCTTCTCTGATCTTTCGAGAACACCCCAAACGCCACAAATAGCGTCTCGAGTACTCTAGTAAATACCGTCTGCAGAGATCGTGAATTTCCTGTATTCCGCCGTGCCCTCATCCCGCACCCCCAGACCGGCAACTTGTATTTTGGCAGATGAGATGCTTCTTCTACATCAGTCCAGGTATGCCCGATGAATGGACATCGAATATCGGACGTTTTCTTCTGTGATGCTTCGACATGAGGTAGGCTCTTCACACTCCTGGCAGAACTCTAAGAACGTATCAGCTCCTTGCCCCCCCTCCTCATCGCGCTTCACCCAAAATACTCAGAGTTCACTGCGATCGCCGATCCGAAGATTTCCTTTCTCTTTTCCGACTTGCATAGATCTCCCGCCCCAGTTTCTATCGTAGCAAATCATCCCCAGGTCAAGTGCCCCTCCCTCGCCAATTCCTGTATCTACACCTCCACTAGAGTTCACCGGCGTGTTGCAACCAAAGTTCGAAACGTGTCTGCTTGCATAGTAGCACGGATCTTGAACCCATTCCTGTCTGTACTCAATTGGCGGAGCTCCCCTCCACTGATAAGCATAGTACATATCCGGTCTCTACCAGAGGATCCCATAGCTAGCTAATGACATTACCTCCGGGGCGCCAGGATGGGAGTGGCTATATGCTGCTGCTGTATTGGTAGGCACTTGACACGCCCTGTGCTCCGCAGCAAGAACCCTTCGCGTGCGTTTTGTACCTTGTTAAACTTTATGCTCCCCGCTACTCGGGTTCACTCACTCATCTCAGATTTCCACATTTCCTTCTGCTCTTCGTGAGTAAAAACCCATCTTCCCTAAATTGTGTGCCGTGAGAATATTGACGTCATTTTCCATACTCAAGTTCTTTGCTGTTCCATCGTGCTGTTTATGATCTCATTCCAACACGACGCATGGTTCGTGTTTTACCTCTGTACTCGGTGATACACCCCATGATCTATAATGCAATATCTCCCATCATAATTTCTGGAGACAAGTCGTGCTTCGATAATATCGATCTGACGGACTTATTGTCCCGAGAATTGTTAAAACGTCATCGCAGCAACAACTCATACCTCGGGCATCATAGGCGTGTTTTATTGGTTCGAACACTGACCCTTCTATAGAAGGGGACATTCAAACATTGCATTCACAACCGATATCTACTTTAACCGAACCTATACAGACCGCCACTACGCCAGTCAGCCACAACATGTTTGCCTCGTCACTTGAGGTTCGCGTCGTTAGTTTCCCCCTCGTCCGAAGACGAGAGGTACTTATCTCGGGGGCCACGAAAAGGCCGACGCTGGACTTTATCTTGCTTGCCCTCCCCGAGAACGGAGAAACCACCTACCTTGTATCCCAGCAGCATCTTGAGGTACCGAGCGGTGGATGGTATCTTGAGGCAAGCCGCGACTTCGCGATAAACATCTTGAGGTTTGTGACGTTAGTTTCCTCCGAAGAGTACTTATCCCAGGGGCCACGAAAAGGCCGGCACAGGACACCCCGCTTGTAGGATGCCCACCCCAGGACCCTGTAAAGCAAAAGACATGAGTAGCAAAAGATGGATCGAGATGTAGGCTACAAAGCGCAGAAGCAACATGATTGGCGGGTCTTGAGGTTTGTGCTGTTGGTTTCCATCCTCGCGCAGGCCAGGGAGTACTTATCCCAGGGGCCACGTAAAGGCCAGCACAGGAGGCCTTTGAACTTGACGGCGCCCTCCCCGGGTTCGAAGGGGTGCCCACACATGGGGAATGTGGACACCTTCTCACTCACGTATGATCCTATGTTGGTGTCACCAGAGGCATGTCCTCGAGGTGTTGCGGGTGACACCATGTACGGCGTTGAAGAGGAAAGATGGGCGAGATGGTGGTGGTTGAAGAGGAAGAAGGGATGAAGTTGAACTTGGGCGGGCGGGTCACTTTATATCTACAGGCTCGGGGCTGACCGATCGAGGGCTGACAGTGTTTGAACTACGATGTAGAAGCAGCGGGGGATCTTCTGTTGCTTACATCATTCCCTCCCCCCATACAGTGCTTCTAAGTCGGGCAGGAGAAATATTCAGACCTCGGTGTCCTTGCCACGGTTGGCGTTGGTTCATCTGTCTAAATCTTCCTCAGAGTGTACACCAACTCGGGCCTCGTTCAAACAAGATACCCTCGATATAGATTCATCAAGTACCTCTGTACACATCTCGACTACCCTCAGCCCTCCGTCGTTGTATCATTGTGACTGAAGCACGTAGTATATTCCATACTGTACTATAATATATTTCACCCTAATGTTATATCTACGTTGATATAAATAAGTAACACTACTATCTCTTTACCTCAAGAGAAGCACTATAAAACACTCGGTACCGACACTTAAACCGCATACATCTAGACGTTTGGACCTGACCGCATTTTGATCCCCTTCGCTTCCGGGGAATTCGAATCTTTGATCGACGTCATCATCATTGTTTTGCACAGACACCGATCACTAGCATCACCTCGAACATTCTCCAAATCTCTAGTTTGCTACATATTCATCTCTTAGCGAAATAAGTACTTTTGATACGACAATCAACTACCGGCCACCTATTGATTCGCCCACTACCGCGACACCCCTTGGAACTTGTCTCATCCCAGCCCAGGCGTAACTGCCACCGATTCGGATCTACACAAGTTTCCCAGCTCAACTTAACTCTCTTCCTACCCTCCATCGTTATCCCTACATTCATAACTGCAAACGAAAAAAGACGCGTTCTCCAAGATGTTTGGATGTGTAGTAGCTGGCCGACTTTTACAAACAGAGCTTCGGCAGATTGACGAGACACATGCTGCGTTCGAGCTTCCTTCTGCAGAACAGATCAATCATGTTTGTGTGTTCCTGCTAGGAAATAGTGAGTTTCTTCGACTACTTTACTCGAAGACTTTCGTCGTATTTGTTTCTCTGTTGAATTTTATGTGGCCGACACAAAAACCTTGTAGATGTGATCACTGACTTCTCTTGATCCTTTTCTAGTCCCTTTCCCTGAAGGATATGGCGCCTCAGTGCACCTCTTCTGGCCCGGAAAGGGTTTCCAATTCCTCGGAATGTAAGTCCAAATCCTCCCCCAACCCAAATTCTGACACTCACCCCTATACCTTCCAGGCTCTCCAACGAAAAGCCTTCAGCAATATTCCGCCTGCGAGGCGCATACACCGCCCAATCCACCAACACCCACGCCGGCAGCGTCTTCAGCGGTGCCAGCACCCCCACCGGGACCACCGAAAGTGTTACAGCCATCCTCGGAATCGCCATCGAACCTCTCACCGCTATCCAACAACAAATGGCTACCCTCCCTAGTTCGATGAATGCGTCGGTGTCTGCTGTAGTGACAAGGAGCAATACACCTTCAATCGGTGGTGGGGCGGCGGGGGACGCGACGGTGTTGGCGGAGAAGGTGGTGAAGCATTTGTTCAATTATTTGTCGAGTTTTGCACAGAGTGCGAGTGCGATGACGCCTGAGACGCCTATTCCGATGGCGATGATTTTGAAGTGGTATGAGAATTTCGTGGCGAAACTTAGGGCGGGAGGGGCTGGTTTTTTGGATAATCAGTAGATGTTGTGTGTGGTGTGTTTCTTCCTCTTCCCTTCCCTCTCCGAAAGCTACGTTTGGGTTTGGTTTGTGATAGTGGCATCGGATGCTGATTTATTGGGTCTCAAGTCTTCGAGAAGTCAAGAACATATTGTATTTTTAGTATAGTCATGACATAATTTGTAGCGTTGCAATGTGACCGGTGCTTGTTTTCTCTCTCTTCAATCCAAGACCGAAGGAGCTGAACGGATCTGAATGACATTGAAATTCCATGGTATATCCAAAATTCGAGTATGCCTAAAAATACAGTATTGCACAAATCGTCCATATCCTCCCAAACCCAACGACACTACAACTTAGAAGAAACCTTCTTAGAAGCCATAATCGCCTTCCCAGCCCTACTCGCATTCTCCTTCCCAAGCGTCTTCGATATCCAATCGCCAATTTCCGCCACGGCTTCCAAATCGCCCGCAACAGTATACGGCGAGTCTTTGAGTGCGTACATGATATCTTCAGTTGCCACGTTTCCTGTCGCGCCTGGAGAATATGGGCATCCTCCTAGGCCGCCGACGGCTGAGTCGAATGTCCGGAGACCCATGTTGAGGGCTGTTTGGACATTGTTTACTGCTGAGCCGTAGGTGTCGTGGAAATGGCCCTGATAGGTTGAAACAACACCGGTAAATGGTAGTTATAGTTGAGCTGACGTGGTGTGGATAGATATAGAGAAAAAAACTTACTGCGAGCTTTTGTGCCGAAATGGCGTTCGTACCACCCATCACGGTCTCAAGGAGTTTAGTGACAGTGGTAAAGTTCCCAGTACCGACTGTGTCACCTAAGCTGACTTCGTAACATCCCATGTCAAGGAGTGCTTTAGTGACCTCTTTCACTTTTTGTGGGTCGACTTTGCCTGCGTATGGGCAAGTAATGACCACACTGACATATCTTCGAACATAAACACAAAAAGAGATCAATATCAGAGCAAATAAATAAGGGAATTGACAGACATACCCTCGCACTCGCAACCCATGATCCAAAGCTTTCCTAGTAACAGGTTCGAGTCGTTCTAGGCCTTCTGCGATCGTACAGTTGGTATTCGCTTTTGAGAAAGCGTCCGTCGCAGCCGTGAAGATGGCAATTTCATTCGTGGGAGCTGGAGTAGATGAAGTAGGTGGGTGTTTCGCAAGAAGGTCCAGAAGTAGATCTAGTCCTTTCATGTTAGGTACAAGGACAGGGTAATGACGACCTGGCATGCGTTCCATTTTGGTGATGACTTCTGCTGTTCCGGCCATCTTTATATATGCGTAAATGAACAAGAATAAGGAACAAAAGAATGGATGGACGCACCTGAGGAACCCATTTCGGACTGACGAAACTCCCTGCTTCGAGGTGTGTCAAACCTGCTCTCCCAAGTCTATTAACGAGTTCAACTTTAACACTAGGAGAGATGACAGATTTCTCGTTCTGAAGTCCATCTCGAGGTCCTACTTCCACTATGGTGACATGATTTGGATTGGATGTGGGTGTGGCATAGGTACGACTTGAAGTCGCACGAGATGTCTTTAGACGAGTACAGGTACGGAGACTGCTGGAGGTAGTGAGAGAACGGGAGACGCGAGTCGAGAGCATCCTAGAGTGCTGCTGTCAAATTTGGAGGGAAAAGAGGATCAATGGAGAAGGTCAGTTTCAAGTTCCAGCCAGAGTGCGGGGTAAAACCTGGGGTAATAAGTCCGAGTCTATGATGTTTCAATACAAGAAGTTCCGGCGTCGCCAACAGTTTTGGTTACAATTATCGTCAGGAACGTCACCTAGTCCAAAGCTCACACAAGAGAGCCGACTCGAACCCTTGTTTTAAAAACTCTGGTGGTATGTCTGAAGTCAATGCCTGAACTATGTCGTGAACAAGTTCGGAGGAGAGTATGTCGGCGGTATCGGGTCAAACACCCGATCGCAAACATTGCTTGATCCGGTCCACATTTCCCAGTGACGTCGTCTTGCATTCTGCAGAATTCACAAGCCAGTGTATACGGTAGACATTCGCTATAGGAGATCTTTGAATGTCAGACAAGCATGGTTGTTGGATCTACACCATTATCAAAAGGCATTGTATCATGTTGGTAGTCGAGAACTTTGTAGTAGTAAAAACGAATTATATGAACATGAATTTGGAACGAACTGGCAAGTGACGATACGACGTCATGTATACAATCAACCCCGTAGTAGGCCGTTGCAAAGCCTGTGAATGCAAGTTATAAAGCACCTCCGCAAGAAAGCCGAGCGCAAACTAGTAGGCGACGGATCTTACTAAACCCCTACTCTTGAATATAACACCAACACCGAGCTCGAGAGTGAACGTGTCTGTACCCCATCTCATCTCTACTCCTCCATACGGTCATCCACTCTATCACCCAGCAACGCTCTAGCGACCTCATTATCTTACTCATCTTAATTCAGTCCCAAAAGGTTCGATACTACTCGAATCAGACCAAGAGCACCCACGGAGTTATAGTCACCGGGTGGTCCCATTCTATATTCTGTATATCCATAGGGTCCATACGTCTCTCCATACGTTTGACGTTGCATACGTTGCATAAGGCTGAATAAGGCGTAAGGACCTCCCCAAGCATCATACTTATAACCTCCGCCAATCATTGGAACAGCATGTCCTTGAGGTTTCTCCGACCCACCAACTTGCGAGCCTCTGCTGCCTCTTCTACAAGATCTCTACGACTTCCCTCGACAACTTCATCTTCGAGTTTAAATCCCTTCCGTTTGTACCTACGAGCTATGTCGACTCAGGGAGCCAAGGAATACGAAAACATCATCGTGTCGCGTCCCGGTAATGGTGTTGGTCTCATCACCTTGAACCGACCCAAGGCTTTGAACGCTCTAAGCTCCCCTCTGTTTGAAGAGCTGAACTATGCTACTGCGGAATTGGATGGGGATAACGAGATTGGAGCTTTGGTTATTACCGGGAGCGAGAGGGCGTTCGCTGGTGCGTTGATTCAAATCATTAGGGATGATTTCATATTGACGGGGCTTCCATCTGTGTAGCGGGTGCTGATATTAAGGAAATGAAGGACAAGACCTGTACGTATACAACTTGTTTCATTCCCATCCCTCGTACAATCACAATTGGCAATGTAACACGAAACACCGCATATACTCATCCACATCCCCAGTTGCCGATGTGTACCAAAACAAGTTCCTCGAGAACTGGGGCAAACTAGCTACCATCCGCAAGCCCATCATCGCAGCCGTCAGTGGTTACGCAGTAAGTCTTGCTACCTCTCATCCGTTGCTGTTGCAATGCATCATTGTGGATTTCTCGATTCGTTACTGAGCGTTGATTTTGTCTGGCCAGCTCGGAGGAGGCTGTGAACTTGCTCTCATGTGCGATATCATCCTAGCGTCGCCTACCGCCGTCTTCGGGCAACCAGAGATCAACTTGGGTGTCATCCCGGGTGGAGGAGGTACCCAACGCCTCATCCATGCTATTGGAAAATCAAGGACGATGGAACTGGTGCTCACAGGACGTAATTTCTCGGCTGCCGAAGCGGAATCGTGGGGAATGATCTCTCGAGTGGTGAAAGAAGGTGAAGGGGAGGTGGTTAAGGAGGCTATCAAGGTGGCTGAGGCGATTGCAAGTAAGGGAAGATTGGCTGTTCATGCTGGTAAGGAGGCGGTAAATGCGGCGTATGAGATGTCGCTTGCAGAAGGACTGAGGTTCGAAAGGAGGATCTTCCATGGATTGTTTGCCACTCAGGACCAAAAAGAGGGTGAGTGATTGTTCCGATGAATGGTTTGAGTGAGATACTGAAGCAATACAATTGTCAGGGATGTCAGCCTTCGCGGAGAAGAGGAAGGCCAACTGGAGCCATTCTTGAACTCAAACCTTTGCGATTATCCCCGTAAGATCAATGTAATTGCTTGTATAGTATTGGTTGGATGGATATATGGGAATACGGATGCGAACATCATGTCGTGAGGGGATCCGTCAATCACGGAAGGCTCCGCATGCAGCTACGAAGGAGCAAGATCCAGTTCCGGCGTTCATCTCTGCTTTCCATGCAACGAACTGCAGCAGCTTCGGGTCAAAACCTGGGCGGTGTGCCTGTTGATCTCCGGGGGTTACGGGGATTGAGGGACATATCAGAACTGATTTCTGTATTTGCACTGTGCCTTCGGGGAAACTTTAACGGGTGAAATATGTTCTGAGACATGGGGCAAGAGGGTGAGTAAGCGAAGCTGCGGCATAAGAAAACAAGTATGAGTGTGAGCCTGGGGATGAGAGAGTTGAGCGTGACCGAAGGAGGTTAGCGTACCTGCCTCTGATCAACTTGCTTTACGCCCCTCACAAGCATCACTCCTTAGCCTCCTCCGTTGCTTGACCATCTTTACCTAAATATCCCCAGAACTGTGTGCATGGCACCCGCAATTTTCGTCTGACCCTTTTCCTGCTCCTCTCAGGACTCTGAAGGGATGGACAGGGAAACACGGGAGCAGTCGGCTGTGAGGATGTCTCGTACTCATCTTCGTCGGTAAGTTCGCCCACGAGTCATCTCGTATTCTCGTACGACACTCACTCATGTCTTGCAGCATACTAGGCTTGCCAGATATGCCCTTGAACTGGGACGTCCTCATGCTCATCATGGAATTCCTCGACCGCCGCACTCTCCTCGCCTACATGTCCACATGCCACACTCTCCACCGAGCAGGCGTCCCTTACCTCCTCAGTGACCCCATCCGCTTCAAACGATCCTTCAACGTCAAGTCCTTCTGCCAATTCGCCCTCGGTGACTTCCCCCATCGACTCCGCTGCCTCCACGAACTCGAATTTCCCGCTCGGTTCTGGCTCCGCAAGAGAGACACCATCACTTTGCTAGCCCAGGTGCTCAAATACTCTCCGTACCTGGAGAAAATCACCATAATACGCGCAGAAAGGTTCTTTGGCATTGACCCCATCTTGGGAGATGCGATTGCAGAGTCGACAAGCATTAAAGAGTTCTTTTTGGATGGGGTCGGCTATGAGGCGTTATCCGTTCTGACGCGCATGCAGTCCCCGCTGGAGTCGGTCGACTTGTTCATCGATGCTGGTGCTGTGGAGAATTATCCAGATCCTAATGAAGCCCTCGAGAGGTTTGCTCTTGGTCTGACTCACCTCAAAGTTCGATGGGTTCAGATGGGCATGTCCGTGCAGTACCCTAAGGTCCGAATATTGTCAATCGAGGATGACAACTTCGTTCCTATTGATCTCTTGATCTATGTCTTCCCCAACCTTCAGTCTCTTACCATCTCGACCAACACCAGTGAATACTTGGAAATGGACCAAGCCGAGTTGAAGCGGATTCATCTTCAGAACAAGAAGTCCCAGAGGTCTCGCTCGTGGCCACGACTGGACTATTTAGAAGGTGATGTGACATTGCTGTATTGTCTTGCTCCGACATGCAGGGTACGAAGGTTGTCTGCTTGGGTATCTTCTTCGGATGTCGACAAGCTATTGGTGGTATGCAAGAACACCCAGCCGGAATCATTGAAGTTGTACTTCCATATGGACAGGCTGTCTGTGGATGAGCTAGAGAAGATCTTGAAATCAGGCGATATTAGAAGTATCTCCTTGACCATTGATGCGTATAATATGGGCTTGCGAGACTTGAAACAATATTTCGTCAGTTATTTCATGCTCGGTCATCATTTAATACCCTACACTCACTACATTGCTACGTGTCCAGGAACGTTTCCGTGATCTCTTCAGGACGCTCACCATCAGTGTTCTCTACTTCCGTGTCATCTGGGGACCCTACCCAAGACGCTGGCTCGACCCCGAAGAGTACGACAGAGATGACGACGAAGAATACAATGCCAATCCCGCAGGGACCAACCCCCTCAAGGAATTTTTCAAGTTCCTCACTCTGGATCGATGTACGCTACGAGCCGCGAAGTATATCAAGACCTTGCGATATGCTTTCTTCGACATGCCAGGGAAACCCATGCGGTACTACGAGATTACACGACCCTCAAGAGATGAAATCGGTATGGAGCAGTTGTCTAGCGAAGTAGGAGAACAAATCGTCCAGGAGACGTTCGAATCTCCCTCTTAAAGCCTCGACACTGCAAAACCTAATATCGGTTCTGCTGTCTTCATTTGTTTTTCATGACGAAGGTTTATATGACGTGCGCAGGATGCGTAGTTTGTTGGTGGCAATGTTCTTTACGGTGCTTCTTCGCCGTTGTACCATTCTCTTGATGTCTATTTATTAACCTCCGTTCTTCTCATACCTCCCCAACCCCCCGTTATCGTTCGTTCTCGCCGAGATGGATGCTTTCCTTGTACAGGTCGGGCTGCTGCGTATTCCGCTTCTATCATAACTGTCGCTTCCGCTTCCTCTGTCAATTATGAAAACCCCACCTGACATTTTCCACAGCCTTCCCTCTGACGCTCTTAAAAAATTCCTAAACATCCCATAAACTCCGGAAAACAATGTAAACCCATTAACATGTCCTCGAAGTCATACCCCTCCCTATTCATTAAATCCACCTTTATCTATCTATATATTCCTTCCCTCCGAAATCAACATAATCTCATGATGCACAGTAACGACCCTCTCTTTTCGTTCATCGTTCACAGACCCTTTTTGCTATTTTTTCTTCCCGCTTTTTAGTTTTCGTTTGTTTGTTCTCAAGCTATGCTCTGTCCCACCGCTCACCCTATACCTCTATTGGGAATGTCTCCCCCATCTTGTCTAGCCCATCCTTTGTGTACCATAGAAACATATGGAAACCCCGAAAATATATACAATGACGCATGTGTAATAGAATATTACCAGGAGTGCTTGAAACCTTGCGAGTTAATTTAACGCTGGGGAAGGTTCGGTATATCCGGCGTAGCTCGCACAGGACTCGGACTCGGACTGGAGCCAGTAAAACAAGAATAACTTCTTCATGTTCATGTGTTGTATGTGCCGGGCCAAGATAGATTGCACAGCAGACTGCAGAAGGAGCAGAACGGGAAGATACATATCGAGGGACTCTGATTCAACCTTTGGAACTCGTGTTGAAAACGTGCCCCTCAATACAGATCTCTAAAGGAACCGAAGGTGAACTGAACGATGTTAGACATGATGATCTCAGGGGATAAGATACAATACCCCACATGACCCGTACTCGCACTGTAACACACCGCACGGCCTAGTTTATCAGGAAACGCAATCCAGAGATCAAAATAAATACAGCATTCCTGTGCTGTTTACACCAATACAATTTGAAGCAGTCGCAATATACGACGCGTCAGTAAAATAAGAGCAAAATAAAAAATAATGATAACCCTGGGAGATGAGCAACCGAGAGCAAAACATCCACTCTTAGCCATTACTAGATCTCCTGGCCATTCTTCATTTGAAGCATTCAAAATCAACGCTCAGGCCAACAATTGCTTCATCTCTTCCAACCACCATTGGTAACGCTGCCAAGAACGATCGTGAGAATGTATGAGGTCTGTCAAGCGATCCATGTCGAAGGGCAATGAAGGGTTTGCTTGTATTGCTCGGACAACGTACGAGCTAGAAAGTATCTTGGGTCAGTCTTATCATCCATCAAGGAGTTGAGATATTACTAAAACCGAGCAATAGGGCAAGAAATGTGGGGAAACATAATACTCACATAACAGTAGACTCTGCCAGAGGGTTCTGGGGACTTCTGAGTGCAGTGCGCATTTGGCCCAACGACGCTTGGTTTTCGTGCCATAATGTATAAGCTTTCCTTAGTTGAGGTGTCACTTTGTCGCCAGGTTGGGTTGTGGACCAACGCCATTTAGTTACTATTTTGTTGTTCACCATAAATCGGGGTTTCGTGGAACCGCCACGATTACGGTTAGAGGCAGGATTCAAACGCATAATATAAACATTGCCCTCATTCCTGGCCAGGTTCGATGTGTAACGTTCTGGTCGTAGCTGGATGTTGTCGGTCCTGGCCATATTCACGAGCTCCGTGTAGATCAAGAGCGAAGAGTACGCATCATTTGCAGCGTCTACAACAGCGAAATTTAGGACGGTGTCCTCAAACCTCAGAAGCAATGGGACTTACATGTTTTCTGCTTCTCTGACAGCGGGTTGGCTTCCCAATCACTGACACGTATAAGACCTTTGTCAAGTGTCTTGTTAAGGTACATATCGGCCATCTTTGCGAGGCTAACCATAGAGCGATTGTATATAGAGCTGAACCTCGGATCTGCTTGTTGAGCTAATCCACCTAGCTCAACGAGGTTATTTGCGCGGATGCCGAAGTCCCTGAGTAACTTTTCTCCGTCTCCTACGGAAATAAAGGGCTCATATGAAGTAAGCAACTCAAGTATCGAATGGACGAGCTTACCGCGTATGTTCACACCCATTTTGACGACGTCTCTGGACTCTATTATATCCTAAGATTACATGCATGAGCGCACAAAGTCGTATGATACAAGGTTTCAAGTACCTTGACTTTCTGGGGGAAGTCTAGGAACGAATTGATAAACGTGGGGTATCAACGAGACGGAGGGACTATCATACTTTTCATTCCAGAGACTTGAATCAACACTATCATACGCAAGTCGGATATCTGTATGAGAGCGGTCTTGAAACTTTGATTCGTTTCAAGGTTTACCCGCCATTCCATGTCAAGTCCAACAGGCCTAAAAGAAGGATTTGGCAAAATGAGATCCTGTCACATTTTGTTGACTAGAAAGGGGGCGTTCACCCTCGTTTGAGAGCAAGGACGAAGGCATTCGCTTCTCTCTCATTCCTTGCGTAAACAACCCTTGGTGCTGGAGGATAGTCTCTGTAGTCAAACAGGGGCTTGGTGACGTTTCGATAAGACATTTGGCTTATTCCACCACGTCCGTTCATGGTGGCAGATTCAAGAGTTCTGCCTGCCAGTGGCTCAGGGGGCTGCATCGGACCTTTTTCGGTTTTTTGCTACTTTGGGCTTATCGCTGTGTCTTCTCGGACATAGCGGACATAAGAAGCGTCGAATTGTCCTTCAGGAGTGGGTGCATAAACCAGATCATACACACTGAGAGACGCTATGCAATGACGTTGACTTCTCTAATACTGATTTTGAAGAAGCCATATGCATGCTAGTGATAGGCAACCAGTCAAATATCAAGGGGACGAGAGGTTTTCTATGTGTAGTCATGAATATCCATTTAATACGCTGCACACTGTAATTTTGAGGTACCCACAATTTATCAACATCTCGACATCTGCGTGACAACATGTTCTTAGAATATCGAAGTCCGAGTCACTGCCAGATTTACGCCAAAACGATCGTCAGACAAGCTAGGTGCCAGTGAATTTGTCAAGATTGATTAGTTGATAACTGCTCAGCAGCGTCCCTAGCAGATTCGGGAAGTTCATGAGCTCTGAGAATATAACATGACAAACTGTATGAAATAGAGCGGAAAGATTCCTGTCCAAAAAGCATCTGTGCTGGCGTAGTGCGCAGGCCGTCAAATCCTGGGACAACTAGAACTTGGAGACGCCGCGTTTACGTCACTATCGTAAAGTTTGATATACCAAACATCGACGCGCTAACATACTATACTACATGAGCTAATTGTAGTACAACATGAATGATGATACAATTGACTGTAGCCGTCCTAAATGACCAGAGTATAAGAACAAATCACCCATTCTTACATGCCCGAGTCCATAAACCCGGACGAGCATTGCTGTTGAACATTCAACGTCAACGCTCAGGCTGCCGCCAACAACGCATCCATCTCAACCAACCAATCCTTGTGACGTGCCCAAGAACCGGCTTCCAGTTGAACAAACTCTTTCAAGCGGTTCATGTCGAAGGGCAGTGCAGGATTTGCTTGTATTGCTCGGACCACATACGTGCTAGAAATGTTTCTAGTCAGTATTACTCATAGTAAGTAGGAAAACGTGATACCCACATGACAGTACTCTCTGCCAAAGGATTCTCGGGACTTCTGAGTGTAGCACGAATATAGTCCAACGACGCTTGCTCTTCTTGCCATAGTTTGTAAGCTCGCATTTGCTGATATGTAACTTTATCACCAAGCCGGGACTGTGTTTTAGAGTGCCAGTGGGTGACTTCTTTGTTATTTACCACGTATCGAGGTTTCGTGAAATTATTGGTGTTGATATTACCTAAAGGCACGGCAGGTATGGTGGGATTGGGAGAGACCAGCCGACCGGAGACATAGTCTTCTTTCAGGTTTGACGTATATGGCCCAGGTAGTAAGGCGATATTGTTTTCCTGGGCCATATTCACGAGGCATGTGTAGACCATGAGGGCAGAGTACGCATCATTCGCAGCATCTACAATGGATCATGTCATTAATCTGAGTGTCGTGTATATAGTCAGAAATTTTACATCTCTTCTGTGCCTCTGATAGCGGGAGAGATTCCCAGTCACTGAGACGTACTGAGCCTTTGTCGATTGAATTGTGAAGATACCTCTCGATCATCTTTGCAAGACTGACTATAGAGCGATTATATGTATCTTTGAAAGTTGGGTCTGCTTGTTGAGCCAGCCCGCCCAGTTCAACGAGATTGTTTGCAATGATGCCGAAGTCATTGAATAACTTTGTTCCGTCACCTATCAAAGTGTACACATGAGTGGTAAGGAATAATCACAAGATACTGATGAGCTTACCACGTATGTTCGCACCCATCTTTACGATGTCTGGGGATTCTATGATTTCCTGTGCGATATGGCATGAATATATTGAATCGTGCAATACGGAAAAGTCTAAGTACCTTCACTTTCTGAGGGAACTCTGGAAACCCTCAATCAAAATTCAGAAGAACGATGACACAGGGAAATATTCCATACTTTTCATACTAGAAATTTGTATTAACAATATCATACGGGAGTCTGATAGTTGTATGAGAGCAGTCCGACGATCTGAAGGGGATTGGCCTCTGCGAAGCAATACGCGCCATTCCATATCGAATCCGACAGGCCTGTGAGAAAAGGGTTGGCGAAACGATCGCTAGTCAGTTTCCTGCTGAGAAAGACAAAGAAATATTTACCCTTTCAAAGAATGGACGAGATCGTTTGCTTCATCCTCGTTCTCTGTATAGACAACTGTTGGCATTGGTACATAGTCTCTGTAAGCAAACAAAGGGAGAGAAACATTTGTGGAAGACGTCTGGCTTGTTTGAGCACTTCCGTTCATGGTGGTAAGATCGACAGTTGCACTTGATTTAGGGGCAGTGGCGGGCTCCTTTGTTTTCTTTCTACTTTGGGCTTTCCCCTTTATGGGCTGGACCTCCTCGGATATAACGGACATAACAGGAGTCGTTCGGTCTTTCAGGAAGAATGGATGTATTCTGCTTAATTATCAGTTGTTTATCGTTATCTTGCAGTACGTATGATACTACTGACGGTAAGCTTGTAGAGCTATTGGTTGACTGGAGTGGCTTTAGTACGAGTGCCTTTGGCTTCTTTTGTGTCGTAATTTCGGCGGGACCAGACGGGTCTTTAGCAACGTAGTCCAGTTGTAAGGCATCTAGCTCAGCATCGAGCGCAGCAAGTATCTTTGATTTGAAAGCTGTCCCAGACGAGGTCCCAGATGTGGTACGACGGGATGGAGAAGCAGGGGGACTTGGAAGCCGATGTATACTGCCTATTGTTGTCTTCGTCTCTTTCAATATATGTAACGCCATGGTCTGTAGGTCTGGAGATTTGAAGAACAGATTATTCTCAAGCTAGTTGCATACAACAAAGAGGGTCACTTCGATGGTTGCAGTACTAATAAGTCTATGAACCGCTCGACTTACCAAGACGCGACGCGACTTGAACAGGGTCACATGAATGCTGTGCTCTTATTTTGATCGATCCCGATCAGGTATATTGTCCGAATATAGAGATTTCCTGCCAATGATATAATTGAGTTGAGCTTACTACTGGAGGGGCGGCCCACTAAGGCTCGTGTATGCGGGTGGCACGAGTTCAGGGAACAATAGAGCGGTTGAATTTTAGTCTAACCAGGCATAGAACTTTACCACGCGGGGAAATGAACATTACACCTCATTTTCATCTCCACCCTACTCGCACTCTCTAGTACTTAACATGTCTAACAACCCGAATCCCTCACAAACTGATTTTGGAGTCGACGATGAATTTGATGAATCTACACCACAAATTTATCCGTCGATCGACGCCAGTCCCGAAGTCATCCGACAACTGATGGAACATGCTGTACGGAAAGCGACATACCGTGATAAGAAGAGGATTTACGAACTTGAACATAAAGTCGCAGATGCAGAGAAGATGCGTTGCCCTTATCCTGGTGTCGCTATTATGAAGAAACAACTTGAAGATGTATGTCATTGCGTTTCAAGGTCGCTCATATGCATCAGTTGTATAGCGCACAATATTGATGATCGGATGTGGTGTAGAAAGACCGTCAATGTAAAGGACTACAAGAAACGCTAATTCAAAAACAAAGTGAGATCGATAGATTGAATAGGCTCGTATTTCAGCTCCAGACGCAGGCGAGATACTACGAGTCAGCGATCCGTGTTATGCAGGGACAGGTTCGTCAATTATTCGGCTTTTGTTACAAAGTCATGACAGGTGATTCTGTACAGGGTAACAATGCACCAGACTAGGCACACCAGAGGATTCTATTCGCTACCACCATTGTCGTGTTGAACTTCTAGTTCAAGGCTACATGACATGAGTAATGGGTCGATTGTGCTCGTCATCGCAACGTTGCGAAACAATGCATATTTAAGGTTTCAAGAAGCTATGTACTAGTTCGAGAATATTCATAAGTCACGTTCATTCGTCAAGAGAAGGGAGTTTCCTATTCGATAGTTGTGATTATTTCGGATATTCCTTGGTACATCAGGTTTCATCTATCATGATCTCGAGCAGACTATGACGAGGAAATTGAATGTCGAAAACGCGCTGTAATGCCGAAAGGACACCGACAATCATGCAACTGCCCCTGCCCAGAGCAAGTAAACATAACTAGATTGGACTAGAACGATAGTCGTACTATGAACGAGTTTTTGCGAGAACCTGTGATATCGGTCTCCATAGCCCGTACAGAGGGACATAAGCACAGAAATTGCTTGCAGCAAGGTACAACATGACAGGATTGAAGCTCGGCAAGGATCGGCAGGAGAGATAAAAGCGTCAGGCTGTGGGGCGAATAGAAGTTGCCCTTAGTCAAGATGAACCTCTTGTCGTATTCTTTCGTTCTTGTCTGTATTGCCTTCCCCGTGATATCGTCTATCATTCAGGGAAGGGAGCCACAATTCTCTACTGCCACGCGAGATGACTTGACAACGTGGGATAGCCCAAGTAAGCCAGATATAATACAGCCATGCAAAAGGATTGACTTGGCAACGTCGAAATTATAGCTGCACCATGGTCAAGCACCGATGCTGGGACCACAACGTGTTGGACACCAATTGAATTCTCAACAGAGACGGTTATTGTTACTGGAGAACCATCTTCAGTGACCATTCCTACAGCACCACCTACCATTACCCCAGTTCCAAGCGACGCTTCGGATGGTAGTACGAGTGATTGGATTGGAGGAACCGCATGGTGCAGTGTCACTACCTTGCCGGGTACTAGTACCATAGTAACAGTATGCAGCTAGGTGAATAAATATGATGAGTTAGAAACTGAAATTTCAGTACCAAAAGTGTAAATGACGTATCAGAACTAGCAGAGAGAAGAAACCTAATTGACGGATGCAACTAAGGTGGCCAGTTCTGCCGAACCTAACCGGTGAAAATTGGTATGTATATATAGAACCTAAATAGTAACAGAGAAACTGCTTGTCAAAGGGGAGCTACGGTCAGAATTCTTGCTTGCCAGAAAGGAAAGCGTACGATCGGTTGCGGAAGTCCGCAACAGTGGAGTGCCAACGGGGATGTAAGATATGTCAGTGGTAACCTGCAATGAACTGATAAAGATGTCATGGTGTGTCCATATATTCCACGTCTTCATGTGGATCTGTCGCAAGAAATACAAGAGTTACCAAGCTATATGGACGAAATACCACGCTCTACGACCATTGACCGGTGGTGACGGGTCAGCATATTCCAAGTAGCGTCACGAGGACTCTTCTGCAGCGCTGAAAGGTGGCTTGGAGATGTATATGTGTTTCAGTACAATGCATGAAGATGAGCGTCCGGGTTTAGTGGGATTTACTGGCGCTGCTCAGGCTGTGTGACGCGTTCCTGTTTGCTCCAAACGGCGACTTATCCCGACTTACACTTTGTTCCTTTTCAACCGATCTTAACATACTCGCTAGCCTGTTTGCGTCGTATTGCAACTTTATCGTTACGATAAACGGGCAGATGTTCATGCGTAGTGGTTCCATGCGATAAGTAACTGACATTAGGTATAAAACCAGTCTTTTCATAGATATGTGTCGCATCATCCCGTGCCTTGGACGTGGGCATATGGCACACTCATATCTGTTCCCAACTCGGTTCCCAGAATCAGACTACAGCATTCAGAAGCACACGGACGGTAAATAAGTTCTCCTGGCCCTTGATGGGCAGCGTGCTTCTTATTTTCAATATAAGTAGTCCCTCAGAATAGACGAGTTTCTTGCGTGGTACGTCCCTTGCGTCCCCAGTTCTACTTGGTCAGCCAGGATGAAGCTCACTCGCGGTTTTGCGCTGCTCTCCCTTGTATTGGCAGCTTACGCGTCCTCCCCACTCGCGTCCTCTTTGGTTCGCCACGAGTCACGCAGTGAGCTGCCAACAGGATGGCAACAGGTTCATCGAGCTTCTGCCGACTTATTCCTCCCTCTTCGTGTTGGCTTGAAGCAGCCCAACTTGCTTGAGTTGGAGTCCCTCCTCCTCGACGTGTCTCACCCCGAGTCCCCCAACTATGGTCAGCACTGGGAGCCCGAACGAGTCGCATCCCACTTCCGTCCATCAAAGCAAGCGGTTGATACTGTTCGTCAATGGCTCCAGGACGAAGGCATCGCAACTTCTAGACTTCGTTATGATCCGAACGGTTGGGTCGTTGCCAACGTCACCGTCAAAGAAGCTGAATCGTTGCTAAAGACCGAGTACAACATCTACGAGCATGCTGAAACTAGTACTAAGCATGTTGCTTGTGGGAAGGGCTACTATCTTCCTCAGCACGTCTCAGAACATGTTGACTTTGTCACCCCCACCATCCACTTTGATGTCAAGGTTAAGAGAGAAAACGAGTTTGAAAAACGTACGGTTCCTGGTGCCGGTAAGCACATTGGACAACCCGGTGCTGGTGCTGTTGTTCCCAAGCCTGGCGGGACAATTAAGTATGTATATGTAATTGGTTTCGACGCCAAGTCAGAGTTAATATTAAATTTGTGACAGAACATCATTGACGAGTTGCAAAATTGTGACAAGACCATCACACCTAACTGTCTGCGGGCTCTGTACAAATTCCTGTACGAGCCTCTGGTTCCCCAAAAGAACGACTATGCCATCGGTATGTATTTGTTTGTCAGTAGAAGTTCTTGTATTGACGGTTATGTAGTCGAATACACCCCCCAGGCATACTTGGCAGACGACATGGACCTCTTCTTCCGGAACTTCTCTAAGTCTCAAGTTGGTCAACGCCCTAACCTTGTCAGTATTGATGGAGGTAATCGAAATCTCTTCAATTTGACTGTGAATGTATCACTAACCTTGTATTCGCGTGGCATATAGGCGTCGTCAAACTGAGGAACAGAGCTTCGGTTTTAACGGCGAATCTAACTTGGATCTTCAATATGCTATGGCTCTTCTCGGAAAGAGGCAAAATATTACGTTGTATCAAGTCGGAGATCTCCCCCAAGGTTTGACGTTTTCCTCCTCATATGAATCGAAGCTAACATACTTGCAATATCAGGCGCTTCGTTCAACAACCTTCTCAATGGCCTCGATGCGTCGTACTGTACCTTTGAAGGTGGAAACGACCCCCTTCAGGATGGTATCTACCCCGATCCTCTTGATGGTGGATTCAAGGGTCCTGAAGACTGTGGTAAAGTCAAGAAACCCGCAAACGTTATCTCTACTTCATACGGTTACAACGAGGCAGACTTGACTCCTGCTTACACCGCGCGCCAATGTGCTGAATACGGCAAGGTATGCTATTTCTTTTCATTGTGCCATCATTGTTTGGGGAACTAACAACCGGATGTTGTGATCCGTAGCTTGGTCTTATGGGTGTTACGGTTCTTTACTCCTCAGGCGACTTTGGTGTCGCTGGCAATTCAAACCTATGCTTGAACCCCGATGGAAGCCAGACTCTTGATGGAAAGCTATTCAATCCATCGTTCCCCGGAGGTTGCCCCTTTATCACCAGTATTGGCGCAACTCAGGTTCTCCCTGGCAAAAAGGTATTGTTTTTACTTCCACATTGTGGTCGTGTATAATACTAAATAACATATTTTCAGGTGACCGATCCCGAGAGTGCTTGTATGTCTGTTATCTTCTCCGGAGGAGGGTTCAGCAACTACTTCGCCATGCCTGATTACCAGAAGAGCGCTGTCACGAATTACTTGACCAAATTCCCTCCTCCCTACTCTGCTAATATCTGGAACTCGACTGGAAAATCTCGTGCCTTCCCTGATATCTCTGCTAACGGGTGAGTTACTGGAAGTCACTCATATCTACTACATATTCCTGATGTATTTGTTCCAGTGCCAACTACATCATTGGTATCAATGGTGACTTTGGCCTTGTCTTCGGAACCTCCGCCTCTTCTCCCGTCATGGGTGCCATCCTTACGGCCATCAATGATGCTCGTATTGCCATTGGCAAGAAACCTATTGGATTCATTAACCCCACCGTAAGTTTAAAAAGACTCATTTATGGCATCTTACTAACCCTTTTTCTAGATCTACTCGAGCTCCTTCAAGGACGCATTCAACGATATCACCATCGGCTCCAATCCTGGCTGCGGAACCAACGGATTCAATGCCACCGAGGGATGGGATCCAGTCACCGGTCTTGGCACACCCAACTTCCCCAAGTTGTTGGCCAAATGGCTGTTGCTTCCTTGAGCATTGGTCGAAACCACCTCTTGATTTAGAACATTGGTCCTTAAGTTTAACATATTTAACTGTAAAATATGATGATTTATGTCTCGATGAACCCTTCATACCGTGTCCACACACAGCATCGGTAAGATTGTGTCTTTTGACCTAACCTGACGAGCGCCGAATCCTACTTGGCTGCATTTCAGCGTACGATTACTACTGGTGCGTTTTATATCGATACTCTCCATGATATTATTGATCAAACCAGCGGCGTTCCCGAGCTACTAATCCATTTCTTCATCTCACATTTCATGAACGGTTTACACAGTATTCACGCTAACACACTAACTTCCGTAGTTGTTCGGAACACGTCGAATGCTTCTTTCTCCAACTAGAACGCTTACCGCTCCACAACATATTGAGCAAACCACCATTTGGATTAGTTTGATCGTGATTTGATCCAGTGTCCCTTGAAACGTCGGGTGAGGCGTATGTTTTCTCCTTCGAGGAAGTCCATGTTGCCAATGGTCGGAGCTACATTCGTTCCAGCTTGGTATTTATACAGTGTCCTTGACCATGACAGATTCGTGGATGAACTTCTTCTGACTTCTCTCCTACGCTAGGAGTTTGTGCTATACCTGACGTTCAAACCTCTCGAGAATCACGATGTCTACATCATCACTAATTCGGCTCGCCACTACTGCTATTAACATGGCTTTAGTATATAGGGCTGGGACGCCGCCGAATCCTCCTGCAAAGGCCGAAGCACGTCAGAAGTACGAAGCGGACAAATCAACGAAGGACATAATGTCCTCTCACGTCTGGTGGATTATGCCTACGCTGCTGGTAAGTCTCTTTGTCTCCGTTTCACCCTAGGCCAACACTAATTGGAACTTGGGATCTGGATCTCAAGTTGATATTATTCTTCCCTAATCTCATCGAGAGCTATGTGATACTCACATCCCATTTCCCCGCCCTTTCAACCCCGCATCTAATCGACACTATCGTCAATTACGCTTCCCCTCCTCCAAACGCCATTGACCGAATCCGTTTCTCCTCCACCTTCCTCCTCGGCTCTCTTCTCCTCATCTTCGGAGCCGCCATTCGCATTTCTTGCTACTACTACCTCGGCAAACACTTCACTTTCGAACTCTCAGTCCACGATGATCACAAGCTCGTCACATCGGGACCGTATTCTATCGTCCGACATCCTAGTTACTCTGGGAACTTCTTGATTGTCGTCGGTTCATTGGCGTGTCAATGGGGTGAAGGTAGCTGGTGGAGGGAGTTCGGAATTGGGGAGACGACGATAGGGAGGGCGTGGAATACTGCGATGATGTTTATTCTGGTTACGTACACAGTGGTTGTTTTGGTGAGAAGGACGGACAAGGAGGATAGGATGTTGAGAAAAGAGTTCAAGGGTCAGTGGGACGAGTGGTCTAAGCAGACACCATGCAAATTGATTCCAGGTGTCTATTAATTGTGATATTGTAACATTACAGTGTAGCTAGATAGTGTGCCGAAGATAATCTCCCGGTGTTGTACAGTCTTTAACGAGGTGCATTGACTCCATACCTCCCAACCCTACTCTCCTTCACACCCACTTCTCCACCTTTCGTACTTTTCGGGCTAAGAACCAGCTTACCCTTCCCCGCTTTCATACCACCGGAATTCCTCTCCATGACCGCCTTCTTCCCAACACTAGACACGGGCGGATTCGAACCCTTCCGTTTCGGAATGATAGAACGATTCGAAGCAGTAGCACCAGCATTAGTCGTGTCCATCAAAACTGGTTTCGATATAGACGAAAGAGACAGCCGACGAATAGAAGGGCGTGGAATAGAGGTCATCCTCAGAACAGGCAGTTTCGATGGCGATTTCTTGGGAGTAAGAGAATAATGAGCCTTAGGTGTCAGGGTCTTCGCAGAAGGGGACCGGAAGCCTTTGGTTGGAGTCCAAACTTGTGGAGAAAGCGTGTTTGGAGATGCAATAGACGACTTGATAGGGGTTTCGGGAGGCGATGTTGAAATAGAGGAGAATGACTGCCGTTTATTAAACGAAAGGATGGGAGCAACGCTGTCGCTTGCGACGGAAGAAGCCTGCGATGTAACGCGCGAAGATGACCCTGATGCAGAGGCGTTTGCTGTATCTGTTGACGTATGTCTAGATGAATTATCCTCGGTGGAGGGCTTGAGGGTAGCGGCTCGTTCGATTTCTTCAATAGACTGGTCCGAAACAGAGACGGCCAAGATCTTGATCCTTCGTCTAGCAGACCTCTTGGAGGTTTCACTGTCTTGCGATGAAGTTGATCCCGAAGGTGTCAGTCCACGCGAAGAAGATACGCTGTTTCTATGAGAACCAAAGGATCTTTTGCTCTTGATCGAATGGTTTTCGCGAAAAGTCACACTGGCCAGAGGGGCCAAGTTCGAGGATGACAGTCGCATGGAGCTTCGACGGGACCTTAGGGAAGATGCCGAGCCAGAGTTGGAGTTGGATGAACCTAACATAGAGATGTCCAATGGCGTTTCCGAAGAGTAATTTGTAGCCTCTGAACTATCCAGAGGTTCAATTACTTGCGGAACAGCTTCGACTTCCTCGATAGACTCCGGGAGGGGAGATAGAGGAGTTGGGACAGAGGCCATGCTAGATGGAGGTCGACTTGATTTAAGTGATTTGACGTTCTCTTGAGAAGATGTAGAAGGTGTTGGGCCCGTTATAGAGTGCTTCTCAACGAGGAGTGATAGAGTACCCTGACGGAGTTTTCCTAGGGCCTTGTTCACCGCGTCCTGCCGTTCTGGAGAAAGCTGATCTACAACGTCGGACAGCGCAGAGACCGAAGGGGTTACAGTATCTAGATGCCTTCCGTCTTGTCGAGCATTGTTCTTCCAAAATCTTGTTTTCTTCCGCCAATCCCGTGTCTCTCGTCTGGCTTTGAGAGTACATTGGACCTGGGCCAAGTAATCGTGTGGTGATTTAGTGGCTATCATAGGTTCAAGCAAAGTACGCAAGATGCCGCTAATATTGCCTGTGTCTTCGCGCAAAGCATGAACCACAGCTTCTTCAGGGTCTTCTCCCTCCAGAGTTCGCCTGAACGCAATCTCCAAGATGGACTTGTGCGCAGATGCTGAGACCATGAGCGAGACGAACTTGCGCAGGCGTATGTTTTCTCCTCCTAGTGTCTTCAAGAGATTGTTATTGGGTGACGGGGAGGTGTCCGTGGACTTCTTGAGTGCGCTGAACAGCTCTCCGCGCAACTTCAAGAGATCCGCTTGTAACTCAGTGACGTGACTTGTGAGCTGTCTGTTTTCTGTAATCGTCTCGTCATGTAAGTTCCGTTCCATCTGTAGGGCAGATTCAAGAGCCGCGACCTCCGGATTCGGCGTTTCAGCGGTGTCCTGTCCTATTTGACAGTTGCTTGCAGAGCATCCCGCACCCAGTGAGGATGATGGAACAAGCCAAGGGACAGACCACCCACTCCCAATAATCGAGACATCAGCAGATGGAATGGACGGTAGGGTAATAGTGGGAAGCGGCATAGTAGTAGCGAGTGGGATGGGTTCCGTAGAGATACTAGCCAAGATACCAGATAAACTAGGAGGGATCCAGTCCGTTTCTCCTTCATTTCGATACGGCCAAGACGTAGAAGCAGAAAGTGTAAGTATTGTATGTGGCGGAGGTTTTGTGCGGGTGAATGTTAGGACTGTGTCGGATTTCGAGCGACGGTGGAATAGTTGAGAAACGAGCTTGGGCAGTCGCATGTTGAAGATATCGACCAGCGGAGTTAGATAGATAACATGCAATAGGAGTATTAAGTAGGAATAGTGTTGTAGTTATAAGAATGCTTTAGTATATGTTCTTCAGGGATACGTACAAATTGTGTACCAGGACAAACTGCAAGCCGGCCATCAGTTGAAGACAAGGTGAAATCTCCAGCATTCCCACGCACACAACACTTGCTTATTTTCCCGATTTAGGTTGTGTGGTTGATTTTGGGTTGACGTTAACCGTGACCATCACTGCCCTGAGCCAGTTCCTGAGCCTCTATGACTCTTGGAGCACCAAATCTTGCACTTTGTACCGCTTCTCCCTGACTCGTGTTCTCGAAGACGTTTCAAGAAAAAATAACCACTCGTACCATTACCTACTGACGTCACTGACGTGGCATGCTCGATCCTCAAATGCATTTGATAAGTACCGGGCCCTTCCATGACCATCATGAGTAGCCTCGTGTAATTCCATAACCTCATACATACATTTCTAGTAAGGTATCCCTGTAATATTTGAACCGCATACAAATTTACTCATATAATCTTTAGATAAATTACCGTGGCCGTAGACTACTTGCATTTGTAGCTTTTTCTACTCAAAAAAGCATTGTTCAATCATGTTCGAGAACTCGTTGTGCCTCCCCTCGAGCGTTCTTGTAAAACACGATGTCACCTTCGTCCTCGACGAACACGCATTGCGTGAAAGACCGATACAGGGCGTATAACGAATTCTGAAAGTTCGGTTAGACTATGTGACGTAATTTGCGTTGCAAATTACTGACCGTCGAATCATAGTTGTAATCCTCCTTCAGCACCTTCTTCACTGCCTCAGTAATTTTTGGCTGGTTATCTGACATTCGAGTCCGACTGTCAGCAAACGCGGCGGAGGCTTCCTAGAGTTAACTCACAAAAGGGGGTGTTGGAGAAGAAATGGTGGGCAACATGGTCATGCGACACCTGACGGTCGTGATCAGTAGACTTTCTTCCCGATACCCCGCGTTACTCACGTTATGAAGGAAGAATCGACCCATCCACCCGAGAATGGGTCGATCTACAGTTGCCGCGGCACCCCGTAGAAACGACCATTCTTTACCACGGTAATGTGGTATAGTAGGATCCGAGTGGTGCAAGAAGGTGCAAAGCACTAGGATTAAACTTAGTTAAGTCGTTGTAACTCTTTCGTGGATCGTTAAGCTCACCAATCCTACAGAAGACCACAGTTAGAAAAATGAAGTTAGTAGGTGAGAGGCCTTACCAATGATTACATATCTGAAAACCCCAGACGGTTAACGCGACATTGCCAGCACAATCGACTGCTACTTACTACATATGGAACGAAGTACGCAAGGAGTACTGCTTGATAACCGTACACTTTTGTTGCATATCCCAAGGCCCCCACCATACATGATAACCCAATATCGGACAAGATGATTCCCTTTCCTAGGAAGTCGAGTAAGAAAACAGTATATACAGTAATAGCAGGAAGACGCACGTTGTTCAGCTTTGAATAGGGGAGAGTTCGGGGAAATATGATTGGTTCCTTTGGGGTACATGGGTGAGCCCATCGCGTTCCACCTAATCAATTTATTTTTCAAGATGGAAAAATGATATCGAAACTAATATCCACTCACCCTAGATACAGCCACCACCCACTGGCATTCGGATTCAGAACGAGGACGAAGTGACGAGTAAAATAGGTACGTACAATACTTGCATCACAATCAATCTCCCAAGGGTAAAAAGTGGTGTTTCATCGAAGACCTCCATGTAATCGAAACGACTTGCCCGTTCGGGTGGAGGCAGTCCAAGCCGACTTCTTTCATACGGCACGTAGTTCTCGTCCCGTTCAATTGACCCGGCAGCTTTCTGAAACGTCGTCAGCCCTTTCTACTCCCCAGGTCCCCGCGGAAATGAAAACGCACGTGGTGGGCATTATGGCTTGCTTTCCAGGCAAAAAACGGTACCAGGATGAACTGCGCAAACAATACTGTGAGTGCTGTGATGTTTTGACATAAGGGTTGAGGGCATTCACGGTGTCTAACAAATACCCAGGGATATTGTTTGCGTACCAATTATCGAAAAGTGCATGGTGTCCCAGCTGTCGGGTGGTTCGACATCAACTCGACTCGCTTGCAAGTGGCTTCTTACCTCGTGAGCTGCCATGAGAAATTAGAAGATCGTTCAAATATATAGGGCGACCGACCTACATATGCAGAAGAAGCTGGTGAAGACTAACCCTTGCCACCACCAGTACCAAAGCCAACACAATACTTTTACCAGGGATTCGTAACCTTCTGGCAATAACCCGCTATCACCGCATAGCATGCCCACGAGAAATGGTATGTGTCCTGTAAATTTGAACAGAAGAGTGCATAGTAACACATCTCGGGCAATATACGAAGCGGATAGAACGGGATCCTTGCGGAGAAGAGCCTTCGGTACCGCTTCGCGAATTTGCTTCAGCGTAACGTGTGGGGGTCTGAAAGGTTTCTTCGTTCTGGGTAACGACGGACGTAAGGGAAGTCACTGGTACTTCGAAAGGGGGATAAACTGACCTAGCGATGTACTCGGGGCTGTTTGAGAACATCTCGTGGAATGCTCGGACGCGGGGAGGAGACGACTAAGCATACCCATACCTTTTGACCTCTAGTGACTCCTTTCTTCGCAATACAAAGAACCACCTCCTTACGGAGTCGGCCCCCGGAGGTAGATCCAAGGATTGAACTAGAGAACAGTGAATCCTCAAAGCATCCTTGAAAGGGATCGCCCCACCTGTTCACGTCGTATTGAAATTCTGCTGGTCATAGGCTACCAGAAGAACCTCTATTCATTGTTCACGAAATTGAAATATACTTCTACGGAACCGGAGCTGTGGAAACACCATTCCACGGCTCCGTAGTTCCGTATAGTATATTTCTCGTGGTGGGAGATGAGAGTCGGATAACTCTGGTTACTCCAACGTGAAGAGTCGGAAGCCCGCCATCGAGCAATCATTTGTATTCTATGGATAGGGTGCCTTTGTTTCAATTTTCGAAACGACGCCTAGAAGTTGGGGCTAGTTTTGGCTGGGAGGTCCACAGTACAAATTGGGTCCGTTCAGTATAAACCATTATATTATGCCTAGGTCTAGGTTTTCTGCTACTGGCGACAGCGTCAAGATATCGATAGAGTCTGCCCGCTGTCACTGTCAATGGAAGTTAGGGATCCAGATGACTCAGTTGAAGTCTCGACGGTTCTCTGCCATGGACATAACCGCAAGGTTGCAACACGGATACAATGTACAATCAATACCTTGTCTCCTATTCCTAGCTCCTTGGATGGTTTCAAACATTTGACATGTCAGAGTTAGAGTTATAAATTGGCAATGACGGCATGAATGACCGACCAAGTAGTCCTGTTTTGGAAAGATATTGCATCCACAAGAATACTCCGAGTATACAAATACTGTGCGTGGTATTTTAAATACTCTACACTATAGACTATGGTAGAGCTTTTGTCAAGAATGGGGTCTGATTACATGTCCACAAGATACTGGAGATGAGATACGTGTATGTTATGATGTCGAAGCTCTACAAATGATAAGAAACACGAGCCATGAATACGAAACTAATCTGTTTTGAGAACTCGCTGGGTGATGCCATCTCGATTCTTATAGAAGACGATATCTCCTTCATCTTCGATAAAACAGCACTGAGTAAAGGAGCGATAGAGGGCTCGGAAACTATTCTAAATTGAGCAAATAGGGCTGAGCTGAGGGTGAACATGAATATTATCGACGACTCACGGTGGAATCATAGTTATAGTCTTCCTTAAGAAGGTCTTTTAGGATCTCCGTTACCTGGGGTTGGTTGTCTGCGAGAATGTGATTTCAAGAAAACGTCAGCTGGAATGTTCACGAAACTCACAGAAAGGGATATTTGAGAAGATATGATGAGCAATATGATCATGTGAGACCTGCATCGGAAATTAGTTGGGAGAGTGAAACGACGATAAGCCATCGGAGCATACGTTGTGTAAGAAGAACCGTCCGAGGCCGCCGAGAAGGGGACGATCTACCGTAGCAATCGCACCGCGAAGCCAAGTCCACTCTTTATTCCGATAATGAGGCGTTGTAGGATCGGAGTGGTGGAGGAAAGTCAACATAACGATCCAATGGTTGGCAAGCTAATCAAAAGGATGAACGAAAGATCTATGAATCAAAAAGATTGACAGACCAAATACGGGACGAAATAATATTTGACAAAACTTCCCAAACCTGCCACGTGGATATAGGTACCGAGGAAGAACATCATAGTACCGAGGCCTATATTGGACATAATCACGCTGTCGCGCTCATCAGGCTTGAAGAGCGGTGAAGACGGCCAAAAATGCTAGACAACGTTAGTGAGACTAAGATTGACATTCAAACTACGTAGAATAAGGCCTACGTTGGTTCCAGGCGGATACATGGGCGATCCGAGAGTGTTACCGAGGAGGTACGACTGCCAGCCTAGTAGTTGCATGGCGATCATTCGTACAAGCGTATAAATTGGTGTCTCTTCGAAGACCTCGTGGTAATCCAGGGGTTGTGCGCGAGATGCGGGTGGCAAACCGCAATCTGTGCGTGTTCGAGGCACATAGTTTTCATCTCGCTCCACCGAATTTGTAGCTTTCTGTCGTTATATTTCAGTCGACTTCACGAGATGAAGGATAAATGAAACGTGCATGATGTGCGTGGTGCGTTGAGCGCCACGAGAAATATGGTACTAAGAGAAACTAGATCGGCCATACGTATCAGTTGACAGGACGTCAGCGATTTTGTTTGACTGACAGTATGCAAGATGTAACCGATGGTGTTATTAACCCATTTGTATGGCGATAGAGTGCCATGCCCCGCCTCATGGCCTAGAGATGTCAAATTCGATCTGGTTAGGGTTTGAACGTGAAATTTAGCGACGACATGAGAAACTTCACCTAAGCACCACCACCCAGCGAGAGTGATGCTTTCCCACCACCAGTACAGGCACCACATAGACCACCTGAGGGTGTGAACAGCGAACCTACGGATTCCGTGAGAAGCCAGCATACGAGCTACAGGGTCGATGTGGGTGGCCGCTTGGTAGAACGCCACTGAGAAAAGCACATCCCGCAAGACATAATACAAAGCTCGAGAAGTAGACTTTTCGAATAGATGTTGAGGAACTGCGGCATGGATCTCGGAAATAGTGATCTGAAGGGACGAAGGCTTCTGAGCAAAACTGTACAACTCTAATAGTCTAAATGCATACCTTAGGCGGAGCGAAGTCTCGTTTTCGACGAGCTTCGTACTCTGGTGAGTCAGCGAACAGTTGGAACATTGCCACGCACGACAAGAGGAGGCGTATGCAAACAGGGGTGACATGGTGAGGACGTGTATTTGTGAACTTATATTAGGTCTTGACTACCTTCCTAGAGTAGATGCTAGAAAGTAGATATGTCAAACTCTGAATTTGTTTTTTTCCGCCGATATGAAGTATTGTTCCGGCGGCCGAGTCAGGTTCACATTGCATACACTTCAGTCAACTTGAAGTTAGTGCCAGTGAGAAGTTTACATCCGGTAACACTGTAAAGAAGGATTCCGACAGTGTTTCAAGTTCCCACCAGTGCCAACTTGGAATATAGTCTGCTTGAATTACTACACCATCCCCAAGTGTATGATGGTCGCGATGCCTACAATGAAGCTAAATGACAGAGAGAATCCTCGTATGAACACACCTTCCGAGTTGGAAGTCAGCACAAAGTCGAAGTAAGTCCGCAGATCACTTTAGCGCCAGATGGATCGTTCCGCGACGGCTCACTTGGCGTCATTCTTGGAACTTGTCTATCGGGAACACTGACGCACTGGTAGAGCCTAATGAGCCTATGTCTATCTAAGATTCTCTGACAACGACGTGGATCAGAGCTAACTCTCATGCTCTCACAAGACTGTGATAGTGCCTGAGGATAGAGGATATGTCTGACTGTTGTCTGCGACGGAGGTGCCTTGGAAATTTCAACTTATCGTCAACGCTCACTGACAAATATTGCGTGTTTTCCTCGCGGACCATAGAAAATATCATAATAACCACAGCCCTTCATCATCTCCAGACGATCTCGATTCAGACTTTTGTATTGACAGTGCCTTGTCCAGCGGGATTGAACGTGTTCTTAGGGCCGTATTGACAGTCGCGCTCTCGGTGTAATGGCCGATTCACGAACACATATCCGTTGCACTTTGACCCCTCTACACTCTGTATAAGTCATAAGATCCAATTATGAACCCACGGGTTATCGGGTGTCTATATAGGGACCGGTGGTTTGGTGTATATCTTTGGAGTCATCTGAATTTCCTTTCAGTCCCCAATCTCATCTCTCGTAGTCTCCCAAGGATCCGTACTGCGTGTAACTGACTATCCTGACGCGAATATGGGTGATGTAAAACTTAACACCGAAACAGTACCAAAGTTTACTCCGATGCCATGGTAAGGATCATTGTGTTCAACCATCCCGAAGTTTCTTACATGTCGATTATTTTGCAGGAGTATCGCTGAAGTAAGGTCGGCGATTCCTGCACGCCTGTTCGTGAGGCAAACGTACCGCGGACTTGGCTACCTAGTCCGAGATATTCTCATGGCTGTTATAGCATGGAAAATCGCTCTTCGCATCGACCCACTGTTTCAAGATAACAGGACGCGTACCACGCTGACTTCTCATGGAGCGGAGGTTGCCAGATGGTGCTGCTGGCTCGTGTAGTATGTGCAATAGAATTCAATTCTGTGTATTATTGTCATTGACCACTCGTATAGCTGGTGGTTCCAAGGCCTTATCTTACTGGGATTTGGGTAATCGGTCATGAAGTGGGTATTTAGCGTTAGTCCAACTTCCGCGGGTAGAACGCTCATGTTGTCCTATAAACAGTGCGGTCACGGAGCTTTCTCGGAAAGTAGATTCATATGCGACGTCGTTGGTTTCGTAAGTTACTGTGAAACTGCGGCTTATGGATGGCCCTAACCGGACGTCTAGACTACACACACATTCCTCTGGACTCCATACTTCAGCTGGAGAATATCCCATCACCGCCACCACAGCAATCATGCTTCAATGGAAAGAGATGAGGTTTATGTGCCTAAAACTCGAAGCGACTTGGGCATCCCTCAAGAGGGCACTTATTCAATCGATTACGAGGAATATTTCGGTGATACACCGATTTTCACGTTGTTCATGCTACTTCGGCAACAATTACTCGCGTTCCCTGCCTACCTCAGTAAGCTTCATTTCACCTGACACTCTTCTCGTTCTCTCGTTCTCATCGCCACTTCCATATAGTATGGAATGTTTCTGGCCAGAAGAGCTATCCGAGATGGACTAATCATTTCAACCGTAAGTTAACGGACGTGGCTTCTTTGCTCGGATCCCATGTTTACAACTATACTAGCGAACTCCGTTATTTTCGCAAAGGGGCAACGTCAAGCCGTGATTATCTCTAATTTTGGTATACTAAGTATGATCTGGGCCGTCCGACTAGCCTGTCTTAGATGGGGTGCCGGAGAGGTCATCAAGTACTATGGCATACCTTGGCTTTGCGTTACCCATTGGTTTATTATGATAACGTACCTCCACCATACCGATGCCGAACTCCCTCATTATCGCAACAAGGAATGGAGCTTCTCTCGGGGAGCAGCAGCGACAGTGGATCGTAATTTTCCTGGGGTGGATGGGACGTTTCTTCCTCATGACGTTGCGCACTATCATGTTGTGCATCATTTCTTCCCGAGGATGCCGTTCTGTAAGTACATATCTCGTTATCGGCTCTAACTTAAAAGCTTAATATATCTTTAGATCATGGCCCGGAAGCTACCAAATATCTCAGAGAGTTTATTGGGGAACATTATCACTATTCGGAGAAACCAGTCTTCAAAGCCCTTTGGGAAAGCTACAACAATTGCCAGTTTGTCGAAGATACAGGTACGTGCTACATCTACTATCATATTAAGAGGGGTTTGTGATCTAACAACTCCTTGAAGGCGATATTTTATTCTACCGGGACAAAAAGGGTCGTGCACGGGTCCAACCCGCTGCATCATAATCATCGAGTCACTAGTCTATTTTCCCTTGATAGAATACTCTGAATATTTGTATATGCGCTTGGAATGTTAGAAACTTGTTAATGCTCTCATATTAAATCCATATCCATATCATCACTATATGTGCCAGACGATTTCGTCTTCGAAATTACAGGCTCAAAAACATTAGGACGGCGGGCGTCTATAGCATCCACAATTACAATCAAGTTGCTACTAACCACCACTACGCTGTCAACGTACTCACCTGACTAACTGTCATAACACCTCTTATCACTAAAATCACACTAACTCATAACTACTAACATATGAACAATACTCACCGCATAAATGCCAAGGATTCTCGGTCGAAAGAAAGGCAATACTCAGCCTTCGCCCACCTGGGCATACAATCTACATGGTCGATCTTGTATCTCGGATTCTGATACGAGCTCTGATGAAGAGACGACACCGGAAGACAAACTTGCTGCGATATCTGAGGATGCTAGACTGCTACGTGAACTGGATCTGTCGTCTAGACCTGATGACGCTGTCTTCAAAGCTAATCCTGGAGTATTGCTAAAGTTAACGCTGCCTCTCGCCCATCTGCTACGAAGTCTCCAGGAATAAATAGAACCAGAACAAAAGACCTCCCAAAGAAAAAACCTTATGGTCGTATTGTCGATGCATTTAAAGTACAAGCCGCTAAGCCCCCTTCAAGAAGCACATCAAAGAAAGCAGTACCTAAACAACCACAGCAAAAGAAGAATGATGTACAACGAGCAAAAGCTTCTCCGCATCATCTTGCCAATTTACCATCGCGTCCCATTGTCTCTGAGCTATCACGGCCGAAATCTGGTCTTCTGGTAGAACGGGATGACCTGATAGCATCACCGATAATACATAATCCCTCTAAACAGTATAACACCACTCCAGCTGTCGATCTCCCTGAAGAGGCAATCTCGTTCCCAAAAACATCAAGCCGCGATGATTTTGACCCGCATATATCGAGGGTCGGGTCCCTTTATGAGGATCCTCCTGCACCGTTTGATGTTCCTGATCTCAGTGGAGCCGAAATGTCGGATTCATCACTTCACCTTGGACCTCCCTCATCTGAAGATACGAATTTTTCCGGTGAGTGGGCTTTCTATGGTCACTCGTACAGCGTCATCACAATCCTGTGTTAGAAGTGTCTACTGCGCCATCCGTTATATATCCACCGGCCCATAGAAGAAAGTTGCCTATCAATGAATCATCAAGAGCATTCCGTCCAAACCATAGGAATGCGGGACGAACCTTCTCCGGTAGCTTGCGGTCTCCTCAATCCAGTCCGCTTCGTCAGACAAGCACCTTCAATTACCTTCCTCGAATAGCGAATTCTTCGCCACTTCGCAATGATCCGAAAATACGTCCCCTGCCAGCTTTGCCTTTTGACAAAGCCCGTCCTAGCTTCAACCATTTACTATACCAGGAATCGCATTCTCACCCTGGCTCTGTCACAAGTTCATTCCACCCCTCACAATTCAACACACCGTCGCCACGTTTGGAAAGCGTACGACCCGAAGAATTTATTTCAAACCCCCGAGCCGTGACATCCAGCCGCCGGCCCCACCGCGATGCTTACGATGCCTTTCCTGCATCCCCTGATTCCACTTGGACGAGCATACCTGCGCCAACGAAGCGTCCACGACCTCCCGCAGAGAAGAAGTCTGGCAATTTCAAAATAGCCCGCCTAGTTGATCGTAAATCCCCCGAGGGAGCTGTAGGCACAACTACGGATTATTCTGGTTCATCGAAGATCACGACCTATTTGCCTCCTCCACGCTCGGAGCCGAAACCTCTGTCCGATACCCAGAGAGAACCAACGCGCGGGGTTACACTGTGGAATGTAAAGCGAATGGGACACCCAGCTGCGTACAATTCCCAGAAGACTCGCCCGGATGACATTGCACCGGTGCGCTCTATTCACTCTTCGCATAACCGAGAAAGACAGCACGAGGGTGAATTGCACATTCCATTCGACTCGAAGAATTTGGGAACCAGGTACAAGAAGGTCAGACAGGCTGCCCGACAAGTGCGTCGTCTGATGTCCGTGCTCTTCTATGGTCTGTTTTTCTCACTCCGTCTAGTAGCGAAAACACCCCGAGATGCAACTGTGGAACGTTCTCGGCTTGCCTAGCTGTGGCCAAGTTTTTCTTGACGATTGGAATCAAGTGAGACCGGACGTAGTAGATGACGTGAATGACAGCATGGCGGAGGGCAGACCGTGCGAGATGCAGATTATTTTCTGGGAAGGTTGCATGTTGAAAGACGTTTCAGCGTAAGCGTACGATCCCTGACGATGGAATGGCGTCACAAGCGGAAATTCCATAAGAAAAAAAAATAGAATTTGCAATAGTCTGTGCTATTTGTATGTGTAACTTGTAAGAGCTAGAGCAACTTGATGATAGCTATGTGATACAACAATTTCGCAACGAGAGCTGATACAGTATTATTGGATAGCAGAAGAAATTAATGAGGTGAATGTCCAAACGCAGAAAATGAGTCTATTACGATTAACAAAGGAAAACCAAATGGATACAGTAGAAAAGCATGCAGCTCAATGCAATGAGAAAGACAGGAAACAAAGTGGATTACGATTCGTTATTGGCTCCCCTGCGAAAGGTTATCTATAAATGTATGTCAGCGAACATTCGTGATAGGAATTAAATGAGGGTTACGCACTGAAAACAGTATATTGATCCTGAGGGTACGGGGCTTGTTGAGAATGAGGGGAAGAACGAGAGGCCTGTGGCGGTGGAACGATATCAGTGCCAACCATCGGCACACCGTAGGTTGATTCCATTTGGCCCAAGGTGGAGTAATCACTCCAGTATTGAGGGAAACGCTGAGGCTGCCTCTGCTGTTGACCACGCTGAACACGGTCGTCAATCAATCCAGTGCTGTACTCCTGAGGGAGAACAGACGTCGACAGCGTGTTGGGGTAACTACTCAAGGACCCTTCTCCTGTCCAACGGTCATTGAAGGGCTGGAAGAAGGGGGCAGTCGCCGGCATGTCAATTCCTAGTGAGAAGTTAGACTGCGCTTGGTTCCCAGTGTTGGGTCGAGAAGAGTATGTCTGAGCATGCGGGGAAGCATGTTGCGGCGAATGTGGTTGGTGTGGCGAAAGCTGTGAAAGCCTCGGCTGCGATTGAGGTGAAGACCGTGTTTGGATTGGGGGTGGCTGTTGTACCTGTGGTCGGGCGCGATACATATGTTCGCTTCCGCTAGATTGCGGGCGAAGCGACTCAACGCTGACCCGCCTGTCTAACATAACCGGCTGAGGAGAACGTTCATGGCCACGCGAGTCTTCGGGATACTCCAACTCGAGCGGCTGTTCTGCGGGGCGCTTTGTCTGAGGTCTTTCTGAAGCAGAAGGAGACAGTGAGGCACGGGCATCCACCAGAGGTACCTTTGCACCCTGGAGGAGTTGGTGAGCACGGTATGCGCTCGGCCACACATTCTGCATGCGATGCAGAACGTCCATGCACTTGTGGAGACCTATGCTCGCTTGTGGGTCGTTGGGGTACATTTTCACTAATCAAAATCAAGATCAGGATACCGCATTTGGGAGATAGTGTGAGACATGACTTACACGTTGCAACATGCATAATAGCCGCAGTGAAAACGTAGAAGCATAGGAACACGGGTGCCCGTCTCACACAATGCAACTCGACGTACACAGACACTGCATGACGAGACGTAAATAACGGCGCAACGGGGTAAACTATTACACAACGTACCAATCATGGTGATATGATTTGCTGCTTGCACACACAAATCATAGCTCTTCCTGGCGTTCATCTTGATAACTTCAAGATCCTTCCCAGGACTTGATGCTTTGGAAGAAGGGTCTGTAGGATGCCGAATGCTAGAAATTGATGGGTGAGTAAAACCCTCAAAGGCATGGCTAACAATATAACACGTACAAGGGCCGGTGGAGAAGTAACACGGTACACCAGTATTGCATATGGAGAGTCAGAGCGTGAGGCGGCAACACTGTTTGTTTGGCTGATGCAGAGGCGGGATCGAATAGGAGGTGTTCGGGAAGCTCCAAATACCACTTAGCCAACAACTTCTCAAGGCGGGAGTATTCTGTTGAACGGAATGAATGAGGACGGATAGGATAGATAGCTTGTACAATCATGCTGAGGATGATAGCTACAGGGCTGAAAGTTAATATTAGAACCCACGAAACTGAATAAAAATACCTACATAATTTAGCGGCTTCGTTGAAGCAAGAGATTCCGTATGATGTGACAGCAGGTGCTTGGTGTGGTGTAGGCTCAAGAGGATCGTCCAAGACAGGTGGGGATGGATCAGGAGCCCAGGTTTCGAGCTCGTCGCTCTGTAGAAAAATCAGATCAACGGACGGGTCACTGTGAATGCAAATAAACGACGGACCTCATCAACGCTCGGTAACTCAGTGTCAAAGTCGTTCTCAAAAATAGCCACCGGTCGTCCGATGTAGGTCGACACGTACTTATCCATCACCACACACCCGTACCAAATCCGTCTCCTCGTTTGTAACTCTTCCGAGCAGAACAAAGTCTTGCCCACATTCGACCACTTGTCCGCATTCTTGTGCATACCCAAGTCTTGCGCCATTCTGACCGCCATACCGATGTACAACCAAGCCTGAGCCATCGCACCGATACCAATTTCTCGGTAACCCATCAGCAACAAAGCTTGACAGGTCGCCGGCCGTGAAGCGGCATAGGTGTTGTCAAGAATAGTCTTGGCGTCTTCAAGGAAGGAATCGCCCGCTGCCCACATCGAACCTTCTTCAGGTAGAGGGATATCAGCGCTGTTCGTCGAAGAGTATCGAGCGGCAATGGAGAACATGGCAAGAAGGAGAATTGCAGGAATACGTTTGGAACGTTTTCCAGAATCTGAATTAGTCATAGGCGAATCGACCGAAGCGGGAGAGTTGCCTTCTCGGAGGTTTCTATGAAAGACACGAGACAAATGTCAGAAAGGGCGTGGAATGGAAGAAAGAAACATAGGGCGGACTTACACATTACGATAATTTTCCATAAACGACTTCTTGTGGATTATAGGTAGAGCGGGATGTACATAGGTGAAGTAGAGTTTGAGTAGATGTTCTTGTTCAGACAAATCGGGCAAACGGCTGATGCAGTCCTCTTCGGTCTTCGAGGGGCTGCGTACAGTAAGGGGTAAGGGAGGCCAAACACGGGCTCTCGGGAAACGCCTTCATGCCAAAGTGAGTTCGAAAAAGGAGCAATCTTTTTGTAGAATGGAGACTTACCAAATGTTTCCTTCGTTCCTTCCGTCCATTCTCTGTTGAATTCCCAGCAAGTGTAACCCACTTGCCTTCCCGTGATACCTGACCTGTTCATCCTCGTTGATGCTCAATTGACCGACGGCCAGAGCCAACTCGTCCTCGCCATCATTCTCCTCGTCTTCGTCCCCAATAGCACTCTCCACATCTCCGTCGGCATCCTGGAACTCGGGCGACAAGCTTTTACGTTGTTGCCGTAAGGATGCAGCACTTTCCTTCTTGTTTAGGAGGGCAGGATGAGGTGGCTGCAGGGCGTAACGAACGGGAGAGCGCGAGCGGCCGGACAAGGAGGTGGCGGAAGGCGAGCGAGCAGCAACTTCGTCGGCATCTGTTTCCACGCGTCTGCGCTGTCTGCGAGCATTGGCACTCAGGGGAGCATCGCCTCTGCGATCGGAACGCTCAGCTGTAGCAGAAAGAGGCGTGACAAGTGTCGATGAAGTCTGTCCTGGAGCCGGGCTGCTGGTAGGGGGCAGTACGCTCAAAATGGGCCTGACAGTTGCAGATCCATTGGCGCTTGAGGAAGGTTGAGTTTCGGTGTTGTTGGTATCTTCTTCCATAGCAGTGTTACGTTCCACTGCTCCTCCAGATGTGATTTCGAATTCGCCAAAGACATCGTCTTCGTCCGCGATGAGAGTATTCCGCTGCGCAGCAGCGGTATTTAGTCTCGAGATGACAGACTTCTGCCATTCGCTAGAAGGACTAAGTAAAACGCATGTATCAGCACGAAGTTGCATGGATCAGATGCGGGATCTTAACGTACTGCGTTGCCTGAAGGTTGGGGTTTTCACCCTCCTTGTTGTCAGAGTTTGCAGGACGTGTTCTACTTGACGAGGCAGAATCCGCGGTCTTAGTCCTCCCTTTGTGACCGTAGGGCGTGTTATTGACACGATTGATGATGTCTCTAGCCAGGGTATCCTAACGAAATTAATGGCAATGGTCAGCCCGGCTACGTAATTGGAAAAGAAGGCCTATGAGAGCTCAAACGTCGGCAATGACGAAGAACCGAACATACGCCATCATTTGGAAGTTGTAAAATAAATTTTGAATTGAACGTACCTCGCTCAAATCTTCGAGTAGGGTCTTTGCGCGGCTATCTTTTGAAGAAAGAAGGATGCCAATAAGCGCCTCTGTCTGGTGCAGGCGGGCTTCGATAGCGTCGATGTATCCCTTAGGCGGACCGCGCTTCCGTGAAGGGCCCAGGAAGGTGCAAGCTGTTATAGCAACAAATAATAAGTCTCTACAACGGGAATCATAGTTTCTAAGGTGAATAGGCTCACGGGTTCCAAGCATGATGCAGTTCCTACACGGCTCAGTCGTACTGCTGCGTTCACACTTGCACTTGGATTTGCGGCACTGATCACAAGCCTTGCTGCTCCGTCGACGGATCTGCTTCTCCCCTCCTTTGGCGGTGTCCTGTCCACCCGCATCTCCACCATAACCGCTCCCGGCGTAGCCACCCATTCCGATGCCCATTCCTGCGTGCGGAAGCTCCGAAAGAGTATCTTCCTCGCCATCATCGTAGTCCTCGTTCAGAGCGATGGGTTGGGCGTGGCCCTGAGAGTGGCCATTAAGCGATCCCGGCAGCGAGTAGCCGTGTAGCCGGTCAGCAGCATACTGTTGCTGTTGTTGTTGTTGGAATGAGGTCGCGGAAGAGGAGGAAGAGGAGGGGAGGGACGGCCAAGGGTGTTGAGACATGAAAGAGAACGAACCCGTAGGAGTAGTTGGTGAAGGACTAGAAACAGAGTTTGAACCAGTTTCTCCGAAGCGAAATGCCGGCAGCACAGGTTTATGACAGAACTGGGCAAGCGATTGTTGATGGTAAGAGGCAGCAGAGTGAAGACTCCTAGACTCGTTCACTTCGACCTTGACAGGAACGGGATGCTGAATGTGGTGGTGGTAATTAGAAGGATGACTGTATGATTGAGATGGCTTTGGGTATGAAGGTTGTTGTTGCTGATGGTCTTGCAGGTGGGGATAGCGAGCATTGGAATAATTATCAGAGTATGTCATTGTTGGTGGAACCGGAACAGAGCAAGGGCAGATGGGGGAAAGGAAAGAAAGACACGCGGAAGAGACGGTGTAGAAGAATGAGGAGGGAGAGAGAGGTTAGGACGATGAAGTAAGCATTGCAGAGAAATTGACAAACCGAAATGAATTTCGATAGAGACCAGGAGAAAAATTGCGAGGTGCGGAGGCCGCACCGAAGGCTCGTCCCCTGAAGATGTCGGGACTTGGCTTGGAGAGTGGCCAGGGGTTTGGTTGCGCGTGCCAAAGTCCGTGCTGTGCCAGACCGTGCGGGACTGGCTGTGGGACTGGAGCTTGTGGGCTCAGACTGCTGGGGTTCCGCTGAGCAGATTCTGTCAGCGTGTCTGAGTTGAATCGGCAAATGTGAATCTGAGTGCGAGTAAATGTGCTACTGAACTACCAAGTCTTTGTTGCACAGAGCTCGCTCTAGTGCGAGAATCTGCGCCAATTCGAGTTCCAGTGCCAGTACCCCCTCGCCAGTTCTCAATCTTTTCGTCGCCGCCGTTCGGAACCGCTACGATCGTGATCGACGATCCGCCACTACTGCAGCCTACCCGTTTATGGAAGGAGTTCCCCAATCTCTGTCCGAATCTCCGGGGCGTGGCAAGTCTCGAGGGAGGGAGAGTTGGTCGCTCGGTCTCTGGCAGAGGATTGCAGAAAACAAATCGTCTCCAGCGGGCGGAGAGCACAACAATCAGCGTATTCCAGGACGCCCGCTCTCTCTCCAAGCTTAAGCTTATAGCTCACCTCATCATATCCATCCAAGTGGAATTCAAAGAATGCTCGCCGTCCCTCACGTGGAACCTCTTCCAAAGCAACCCTAACCGCAAACAGTCACTTCTTCCCATCTTTGCCTTTCTGGCATCTCTCCCATCCCATTCCAGTACTTCCCCCTCGCCTCTACCGACCTGCCCTCTACACATTCTACTTACCCACTCCCACAAAGAAGGCGAGCTCGCCTGCCTGCACAGACCATTTCCTCTCACTTGCCCAAGAATAATGTCGCATATTTGTCTTTGTCCTCTCATCTGATAGAATTCGCCAACCCACATCATCAGCGAGCGCTCCCCGCTAACGTCGTATCTCATCTCGTCGGTTACCCAGGCCCCCTTCCCGTCTTGCCATCCCCAGTGCCTTCCTTCAAAAAATCCGCCCTGTCTTCCGAATCGTGTCTTCCTCCCACTCCTTTCTATACCCCATATCGAGTACCATTCTCTCGCTGTCACCCTGTCACTCCTCCAAGCTCCGAACATCCGATTCCCAATTGTCTCCTCACCTTCCCTCGAACACGCTGCGAAATAGAGTTGTGTCCTTCTTATTTTTCCTAGGATTTTCCGTGCTTCTCCTAGAAAGCCGGCCTCGACTCCACAACGTTATCTTCGGATAAAACATGCTCGCACGGCGTTCATCGTCCATAATCCTCTCAATTGATCTCCTTCCTCTCTTGGTCGTCACGAACGTTGTAGCAAGTCAAAATTCACCGACTTCCCAACGAAAATCTCCGCGGGAAGCTCGTCTTAGTCAAACTATAGCGTGTTGACGCGCAGTGTATATTCGGTACTTCACAGAGTTTCGAACCCAAACTTAGCCGTGCTATGAATAGACCCAATCTTTTCCTTCTATGGTGGACTGGTCTTCGTATTTCACTTGAAAACCCTCCCTTTCTGGGTCAGAAAACCTATTTCTTGCCAAGCCTAATTTAGGAAACTGCGGATTCCAGCGTACACCACATCTCTGTGTAGATCTTCAAGGAACGGCGGTGTACGAAGCTTCGTCGGTTAGCTCCATCGATAAAGAAAAAAAACGCAACAACGGGCGCACCACTTCGCACCACCCTGTGCCAATCATTTGAATCCAAATGCAAAAGGGCGCAATGGTGTGTGGAGATGTGACAGTCTCAAAATAGTAATTCGTCGGGACAAAGCGGAAAGCAGTCACATGTCGTTTTGAATTGTTTTGAAAGATTGCATGCTGATTTGGAGGCGATCGTATAAGAATGAACAGAAAAATCTTAACCTTCTGACCGTTCTGACAAGCCGGCGGCGTTGATGGCACTTTTCCACCCCGCACAGAAAACATGACAAATATGTACTTTCCTAATCCTCTCAGTTATTCTCAGAGGCGTTATTGACCCTACTACGCTGCATAACACAACCATTACGTTGACTAGCTACACGTAGAACGGGTTACCACAGGAGGAGCAAACGAAAGGCTGATTCCACATGTTGGTCGGGTTTGAATCCCCGCAATGTGTTTCATTGTCGAGGACGACAACATGGCTACAAGAATCGGTTGTTTTGAATTGCTCTCTCTGGACTTACCCCTGATGTTATTTCGTCGGTAATCGCGTACTCGCCTCCACTGCTTGTAAGTGCCGACGAAGCGGGAGTAAACACGAGCTCACAGCTGCGCCTTCCAGGTATGCCCTAATGCACGCCATCCGCACCGACGTCCCCGCCATGTAAGTACGATTTATTTTCTGAGGGGCGATATGATTGAAAGAAAAATCTCGTCTTCTGGTCCTAGCCCCTATGTCGGCGTCGTCGAAACGGCGAAGTACGATCATAAATGGTCACCGGTCACCGGTCATCGGTGTTAGGCCCAGTCTACCACCAGCGATCGTCAGAGAAAGTCACTCCTTTTTTTATTGATCGACAGCCGCAATTCGTTGCTGCACATCGGGTGGCTTAGCGGTCGCTCGCACATATGTCCTAATCTCGACGTTCTGTCCTTCTTTTATCTTTCGGTCTATTTCTCCGAAAAAGATTGATGGCCTTGGCTCATCCCTCAGGTGGTGAAGGTGACGGTCAGCCTATGATGCAGTACTATATGAGGCCTGTACAAGCCTACCCTCATTCTCGCCGGTTGCGTCACGACGCGTTGGAGAGCCTCGAGGTGTCTTTAGGATTTCAAGGACCGATAAGGCAACTAGACTTATTCGGACCTTCTGACCAGTCATAAGGATATGAGACAGGTCATGACTTGCTACATTGAGAAGACGAGTTACTTTCTTTGGAAAGTTTCGGTTTATTTCATCAAACACTCATTTTTGTGTGCTCTAATTCAGGAGGACCGTATCAAGACCGTCTTCTAGTACCTCGAGTCCGCATGTCGGTACCATCCAACCGGGGCGTAGCGTCGACTAGTTTCGATCACCACAATTGTGATTCTGGTGAGTGAGATGGGGGCGTCCATAACGTCAATCTTATCGTGAAAAGTAGGTTGAGAGGTATATTGCGATCATTGCCACGAGGCTATATATCGCCTCTTCATTTAGTTGCATCGCAGAATTCCGAAGCCATTCCCTTCTACCGTAGGGTAGGCATCATGATACGCATACACCCCAGTAATTGCTCGGGAAGGTACAGGTCAACCCTATTTAGTACTTATAACAATGGGGGATATTCGATCCCGCACCTTCCGCGCTGTCTCGCACCAGCTCGCGCCCTAAACAAACCAGCTGAGACTGTGAAGGAAACATGAAACACTTCAGTACTGGGCTTGTGGTAGGTGTCCATCCAATTCTTGCCGGCTGCCAAGGTCGCTGGTTGTCCACATGGTACTTCCGGCGGCATGCTCGCTGCGGGCCTTGCCAGAGAAATTAACGATGGTGTACGGCCAGGCGCGATCAGACAAAGGAACAAAAAAAAATTAGTCGGGGGCTTCTGGAATTCCAAGATGGAAACAATTTGAGATGGAGTGGTGGAGTCATCGATGGCACTAGAGATAGGCGTGGCCACTCCAACTGGTTGCTTGACGAACTGTTGACGATCCAATTTTCTTCAGGGGGCGATGATCAGTAGTGTATGTCAGGCTGAAAAGATATGACTGTGTTGCATGTCGTCACCTAGCCCTTAGGCCCGTTGCTAATGGCACTGTGTCGAGGGCTCGATCTTATTATACTTAATGAATGTGAGTATCTTTCCCGAGTACGGTGAATAAAAGAGTTAGCGTCCGACTAAAACGGAAATAGACGATGTCAAAGCTGGTCAGATTCTGGCAGTAGGTCTGGTGTAAGTGACGAAATCCCACAGCAAAGAGGGATTTATCGGCGGGAATAGGTCAGTGATACGTAGTGATCATGACCTAGCAAAACATACGAATTCAGGCAACTGAGTACGATTGGGTACCGGTTAACGCTGTTTGCGGAGCAAGCGAAGGCACGGAACATCACCATTCATGAGAGTGATTGGCCATGCCAGACTAGCCTGTACCTCGTCTACCCGAATCGGCCGACGTTTTACTGGACTACCTTCTGACGATAGACTCCGTCCTCGACGGGGGACTCTAGCTTCTGTCAGCAGGGAGGTGACTTTGAGCATGTCAAGGCATACCCTCCCACCAGTCTGCGGTCAAAGGTGGGTCGCTGAGCTGCTGCGCGGTTTCTGGACGTTATTTGGTGATGCAAGAAGGCTTCCAATGATCTCACTTGCCAGATTTGAGAAGATTTGTACTCAAATGGGCATGTAAGGTGCGAGCCCGTTTCCTCCTGCGAGTAAGCTTCCCTTCGTCAGAACACTGAATCGACTGGGGGAGACAGCGAGAGCCAATCCCTGGAGACTTCGGAGAGACTTCGGAGAGATTGACAGTCTACCCGAATATCCCGTGAGTTTCCGAGATCCGAGGCGCTTAGGTTGTGCTTACGCGGTGCGTCGCTCTCGGTCGATCAATCGTCCTGCATCTCTCTCTCTCTCTCCCCGCTTCATTCTCTTGTCGATCATATCCTCTCGTTATCGTTGTGGACGTCGCTGACCCCGTCGTTGCTCTCGGTCCATGTCGTCTTGCTGTCCAATCGTCTCTCACCATTGTCCCTCATACGCTGCCACATCTTCAAGCTGCTCATCGTCCTCCCTCTCTATGCTACCATGCTTGCCATGGCCCCTACACAATCAAGCTTGCTACGGCCACTACATGATCGGCGGATGGGCAAACGTCGGCTGAGTGTTTGCGCTCTGACGGTTAGCCATTGAAGCGTCGCTCAGCTCCACCATCGTGCTCTCTGTCCTACGTACGTCTTGCTTTCCTTTCATCATTGCTACCACTTGCGTAACGACACCTTACTTACAGTCTCTTCATCATAATGGCTCCTGCTCCATCGCGTGTTGTTGAACCTGCCTTCGTTCCACCTCCGAAACCTGCTGTCTTTGCTACGTGCCCGAAATGTCATGGCCGGAATGTCACAGATGCCCTCTTGTGCCAGGGTATGGGGAGTTTGTTGACTAACTATGGTCGTTGGTATCAGCGGGTATGTTCTTGACACCTTTCTAAGGCTCGTAAGAGACTGATGAATATCATAGTGCCTGCAATGCACATGGTGGCACTGGTTTGGTCCTTCCACACCCGTTGATGCAATTCCGAGCGATGTTCAAGTGAACCATCTCCTTCGCCGAACATCACAGCTATCCCAACCTGTGTCGCCCGTGTCTGTCATTTGCCAACAACCAGGATGCCCTAAACGGCCGTGTCTGGCAAACAAACTCTGCAAGAGGAATCCACCGTGTTGTTTGTCTTGTTGTGCTGCCGCCGGAGGGTGCAGTATACACCGCAAGATTGCTACCAACCGTACTATACGGGAAATGGCTGCTACGACCGCACCACCCCTACCTGCCACGTACCCTGTGCCAACACCGGTTCTTGTTAGTCAAGCACCTTCGCATTTGCCTGTGATACAACCTTCTGCCTCGATGTCATCTGCTTCAGTTCCATCATCAGTATCTACAGTTGTAGCGCCCCGCACATATGCCCGTGCACTCAACCCTTCTTATGCGCATGGTTGGATCAATGCTCATAGCGAACGAGCAGCGAATATGGAGAAGATTGAAGTAAGCCAACGTGCTGCAGAAAGTGCAGATAACACAACGACGGTTGTACTTTGGACGAAGGTAAAGTATTCATTTATTGTGATTGCTCCGTACTGACTGCAGCTATCTATTTTTACAGAAAGATGAAGAACCTTTCATTCTCAAAGTGTCTAATGCAACACCCGGATCTTTCAGAGTTTGCGAACATACACCCTTGGTATCGAGGCTCTCTGACTATGGCAACCTTGTCCAAGTCTTTGATGCATGTTCCAATCAGTGGGTCAGCCACGCATTTGACCTGGCTGTTCCTGTCGCTCGTAATGCTCGTGTTTTACTTCATGCTGAACATCTCATGGAGGAGGATTGTGTTCGCTTTAATGAAAATCGTTCATTACTGTCTTCGAAAGGGAAACGCACGTACGATAGTAGGTCGCCGCCTCCAACGCCATCAAAGCGTGCTCGTCGTTCCAATTCATCGCACACTCCGTCTCCTGCTACCCCTATTGTGTTATTTGTGCCCGCCTCTACATCTTCTCTCACGTCTGAAGTCATGTCGTCCTCCTCTATTGTACCTATTAATTCGCCATCTACTACATCTGCTCCGGGTCAGGTTACCTCTACACAATTGACATTTCCGTGCGTCTATGCATGTCAAATGGTTCCGATGCTAAAGGAGATATCGAGGTTGGATAAACTACCTGAGATCAAAGCCGCATTCACGAGACACTTCCCTGGATGTCTGTTTGCGAAGTCAACTGTATACAAGCATCGATTAACCTATAAGAAGGCACGCGATATGAAGTTGGTTGATAACTACGTGAAGGCTGGCTTAACCGTTGATGGGCGTTGGAATGATTTGAAGGAAAAGGTTGAAGCTACTTGGATTAAAGGAACAGTGTCATGTATGCTTCGCTTGTTGAATCTAATTCAAGGTGTGATGCTGATTGTTTCTTAGCTTCAGATGGTCATCCTTCCCCCGAGTCTACCCCAACTCTTACCCCAACTCCTCCTACTTCTACTGCCCACCTTTCTCCTGAACCCTCTCATATAATGGTTATCAGTGATGATGCTATGATGTCTGAGGAGGTTGGTGTTCAAGGTCATTCCAGGACCATGAAAGTAGAATGGTTTATCACTGAGGAGGGGGTCATTTCATCATATTATACACCTCAATCCTCATCTACTGAGGTACAAATCCTCTCTGAGCAACCTTCCTGCTCTGGGAATAAGAAGTCAGTGTGGAAGGTATGTTTTTGATTTTAATGATGTTTTCTATTCAGTCTCATCTGACAATCTGCTACTTAGTTTTCAGCTCATGTTGATGGTCATGCATATATCACAACTTTTGCTGCTAAATCTGTTATCCCCAAAGACCCTTTATGGTGGCAGCCATGGATGAATGAGGACAGTGCTTATTTTCATGAAGGCCTTCATCTTACTACTTGTAGTAACTTGGCTATGGCATTTACCTCTTGGGCAGGAGAAATGGATGTTGTTATTCAAAGTGAGTGTTGAAATCAAGTGTTTCCTACTAAGATTTGACTAATATCTTTTAGACTTCTCTTTTCCTGATGTCTTTCTTTTCACCCAGAAAGATACTTCACAAAGGTATATTGCTCAACAGTGGCTGGAAGGCAATATCCTTTCAGATCTCAGTACTTCCTCTTGGGGTCCAACTTTGGAGGCCTTCTCACATTGGACCTATTCACAAACCAAGAGCCAAGCTGTTTGTATGAATTTTCAAGGTATGTTTTTCCTCAATTTAAAGCAACTTTCTTTCTCAAGATGATTTTTTGTAGGCATAGAGACTGGGATAGGTCTCTATATTTATGACTGTGAAACTCATCAGTAAGCTTTGGTATTTGTATCATTAGCCTAGCTAACATTGTGTTATTTTTTAGAGGAGACTCTGAAACCCAGAGTTTCTTAGGCAGTGATAGCTCTATCTTATTTATATGGGAGATAGGTCACATATGCAACAGCATCTGCCAAGGACTATTCTTAGAGCCTCTGACTGGTCTACATGGTTTCCAATATTAGCATATTAGTTTAGAATTGCTCATCTAACTGAGTCTCCCTAATATTTCCTACTTTCTTATCTCACTTTGATACTTTTGACATATTGTAATCACTTTTCTAATAATGTAACATCTGGTTGAATCATTAATTCTGAGTCTTCTTATATTGCAGTGACTTAAGATTCAAAGAAAATCAATATAAGTAACTGTTTAAAATAGTTGCCTTTAAATTATCTCAACACTTTGTTAAATAAAGAGGTTTTAGAGTTTGCAATATACATTTTATAAAGGAGGAACTTGAAAAATAAATCAGATAGATCTACATTAAGAAAGTAAAGCATGCATCTCTATAGACCATGGTGTCTTTCCACTCTCTTCTAGGTGTGAGATTGTATATCTATTCCTTCTCTTTATCATTTCATCAAGATAGAAGTTATATCTTGTTGATTCCATATCTCGCAAAATAGCATGATAGCCACCTAACCAAACATTAATCTGTTCACAAATAGAGGTATTGAATTGCCACTTTCCCTTCTGAATCATCTCTGGAAATGCAGCAGGATTGCAATGTTCTTGACAGAAAATATCAGTTATCTTGTGTTTTGACTTGAAATGAAAGACATCAACAGGAAAGGCAGTATTGGCAAAGTGTTTATCTTTGATAGTCTGTCTATGCTTCTCAAGTAGACAGTTGCTATCAAAGATAAAATATTCTGGAGTTGATGCAGGGGTTGGAAAAGTGGCTTTTGCAAATTCCTAGTATGATAAATGAGATAATATTATTAAGAATAACTAGTAAGAATACTTACCAGAACAGAAGAGATTGCCTCTGAGCCATAAAAAGTAGCTCTTGATAAAATAATTCCACAAGGTCGAGCAATAATTTGTTCATTGTGAGTTCGATGTCTTCCAAAGCTGGCCTTAAGCTTTCTTGCTGGGAGAATACCCATCTGTGTACCAATGTCCTGGAAATCTTGTTGGTCATTGATATCATTCTCCTGGATAGCACGGCTTGCATTCAAGCGTGATTGTAGTTGGAACATAGCACTTGATTTTCTTGTATAGTTGTCCTCAAGATCTCGATGTTCACTTGTTGAACAGGTACGATAACCATCTTCTACAGGCAAGGGACAGTTATCAACAGAGCAAATTTGAGCCTCTGATTTGTGTAGTTGACAGTAATGGTCCCCAATAGAGGCTAGTGGGATTTTGCAGTTATGAATTTTGCAGCAAAAATGACCAAGTGTTATCCCATCACAAACAGCAGCTTGAATTTTCTCTAAAGCTAAATCAGTATAAATATATATACATATTACAAGTTACATACCATGTGAATGATTTTCTTTTTCCTTGACAATAAAACAGGTATCACAAGCATGATTCCAATATTCTTGACCAGTACCCTCCATTCTTGAATTTCGCTCTTGGAGAGCTGGTTGCAGACGCAGCTTTTGATTTTCTGCAGTATGAGGTAAGATGAGATACTCTCCTTGCTCAGCCTTCTGAAGAAGAAGAGAGTATAGGAAGAAGCCATTCAATATATCATCAGGGCGCATTTTTAGTGATACCCATGGTAGGCCTGGGCCATGTTGAGTATGTAAGTGATTGGGAAATGCAAGCTTGTTGTTGAGAATATAGGAGTGAGGATTGGATAGTGACATATCATAGATTCGTGCACAGTTGGTAGCAGACAGCCTACATATATAAAATATTTAGTATCTTCTCATAGTATTTATATATACTCACCATCCAAAAACCTTGCATATTGTAAACAATTCAAGGAGTGAAACCTCAATAAAAAAATGCTTTGCAACTTGTAGGGCACTTGGGATACTGGAATAGTATGTGCGAGTATTTGACTCAGCATTTACATAGTAGTTATGATGGTATCGGATATGGCAAACTAGAAGTATATTGAATTAATATATCTGCAAAAATAGGGAATCTCATACCATGGCAATATAAAGATGTAGTGTAAACTGGTAATACACCTTCAGCCAGTGTAAAAAGAGTTGCTTGATGGGTGACTGGTTCAGTCAATGTTTGAATGTTGTTGTTTAACCGAAAGTGGATACATTGTGGGTTTTGGCATACCCGTACAGGTGGATAAAAGGCACGATAGGCTACATTGATAGTAAATAAACACTAACAAGTAAATGAGCAACAGAAAGGGTACAGACCTAGCTTCTCATGCAAAGCAAACTGATTGAAAAGTTGAATATCCTTCTGTTGTGCAGGTCTATGTAACATATCACCCATTGACATCATCCAAAGAACATCCTTGAACACAATCCAAAGATCTGCAATCAACAGAATGTCTACATTCATAGCACAAGCAAGCATATGTTCCATCTGGAATGGGATAGTAGATGGAGGGTGGGAAATATCAACTTGTTGAAACTTAATAGCGGGCATGAGAAAAGATGTCAATGTTATGAAAGAACAAAGGTGTTGTACATCTACAGTGTGTAAGGTTGGCATGCCGATAATGGTAAGAGCAAGTTGTCCTAACTTTACAGACATATTGCAGTAACTAGTTATAGACAAAGAGACAATGTACAGGATGGTATCAATGGGCGATAGCAACAATAGGATATCATAGACAAGGTGACACCGTTGATATCAACAACAATGGTAATGATAGGGAATGGCGCAAGGAGGACGTTGCTGAAACATAGACATTTAGTACATATTTCAATCGGAAGATTTAGGCGTAGACGCACCTGGTACACTATAACTCAACCGCACAGCTGACCTCAACAACGTTACAAAAAGCTTGATGGACTGTGAGAATGCGATCTCTGCAACACGAGGTTTGATAAGTGCCGCGTACAATGCAAGAGGGGGGGGGCGAAGTACGATATTTGATGACCACAATGTTCGACAGCAGGGCGCAATGTGCAGACGACGTTTGACACCGATCGTAGACGAAGACGATGAGGGTTAAACGAGGCACAAAAGGGGGGCGACGGGGCCAACGAACCGTGAACAGAGAGTACAACGACAGGGGCAGGGATCAGCGGCGAGATAAGAACCAACAACGACGACGAGGACCAACGAGGACGACCAACGATGAGGACGACCAACGAGGATGACCAACGATGAGGACGACCAACGAGGACGACAAGCTCGAAGAACAACGAGTGCAGTCAAATGATCGCAGCGATCACAACGATCACAACGCATACGACGATTACGACGTGGACAGTGGTGGGGGCGAAAGCGAGACGAACGAGGAGCGTGTTCCCTTAAGTCAAGAGAGCAGTGATCGGAACGGGACGGAAGCGCTAATCGCTTGTCACATCGGCCTTCGTGGACTGGAGGAACGACCCCGTGGTAGTCCCGCAGTATCCCAACCGTTAGCCACGTCTATGAGGCGCATTTCTCACAGACCATGTTCTTCTCGAATATCGATGTACGTTAGCGGTACCCTATCCGTGATGCAACAGGTATCGGAGGTAGGAACTATCATCTGTGGCGTATGCTTAGAGTTCGAGGGCCACCCCCACGTGGGCGTTTTTGGAAGCGGCCGGGTGTTATAGTCAGGAAGTTCAGGTAAAAGCGGACCGTTGGGAATCAAAAAGCAGAAATGTGTGGGGATTGAGCTTGAGAGAATGGTGTCCTGAAAGTGCAAATGATCCATTCTATGACATGGTACATCAAGAACACTTTCTCGAAGACGTAACATGTACCCACAGGTTCGTGTTTTCACGTTCCTTTCGCACACCTACCATCCAGGACCCTCCTCGACTCGGTCCCGAGGTACTAGCTCGTGATCCCACCCGCATGCATCAACCAACAAAGCTGGTGGACTGTATTGCGAATACTTGACAAGTCTGAGTATACCACTGTTTCCGACGAATTGGCCCCTCGACGCCAGGTCCTTACGGCAGAATGACATCTAATGTCGGTAAGGATCGGATCAATTCTCTAGTGACGAAGGTACCGGAATGCTTCGCGGGAGCGCGTGGAGACGCAGATGACTTTTAGAAGAAACAAGCAGCTTAAACGAGGAAGAAAGACTCACCAAAGTTGGACAGTCTTGCGAAGAGAATGGTCTGATGTGATCCTCGTATTTCATGAGCTGAATCAGCTCACTTTGATCAGGTGGCGGGCCTGTAGAGGAAACGTCATTCAAATAAGATTGACTATTGTTGTAATGTTCCGATGCCCATAGAACGTCGGGGATGATGCGGCTAAGATTTGTATACAATAGGCCTGAGATCGACCGGGGCTCCCTCGTGTAAAGCTAGCATTGCAATCTTTGCAAATGGATGTAGGCAAGTAGAAAATATGGTCACATCAAGGAAAGCATGCACCCCATCTAGAAGGCATTTTCAAATAGGTTCGGCTGCGACATACCAAGTCGGCATCATGCAAGTATCATGAGGTGGTACGTACGAACATCACCCTCCGAGTAATCCTCACGACGCAAGAGGCAGCAACACTGTGAAAGACTGTGAAGCATATATCTTTCGGACTTAACTCAAAACCCCAAGTTTCCCCGACTTGGAAAGGCATACGGAAGAATCAGTGTCGAAAGTAGCCCAGGGCTATTTTCTCGAGCATTTCGATGGCATGAACTAGATATCAAGGTCCGAACATCGTGTCAGATACCGCCCAAGGAGCTATATCAGGTGGAGATCTCGGTATTAGCAGTGTCGTAAAGTGAGCGTAGTTAGTTAGCATGTGAGCCAGACTGTGTACGGAGAGTGTAGCCCTCTGGCGGGTGTGCTCAAAGTGAGAAGCGACCAACAAAACTGAGGCCTCCAGAGGCCTGTTCAGCTCACACCGCCCCGTTGCTCCGGCGGGTCGCTAACAGAACTGAGGCTCGGTCGCAGATCAATCTGGTCTCGAGCCCTAAGTCATGGATCCGAATCAATGTATATAGAAGTATGTTGATAGTTATGATGCTAACCTAGAGGTCTTCTGTCACAGCAACTTACCCACAGCATATTCGGGTGCAAATGTTGTGATGGAGGAATGATGCTTTCATTGGGTCTGATTAGGCGGACTGAGAAGACAGTGCCACACTGCGCATCCTTACTTCCATGTTAGAAGTTATCACATACTGGTAGGTTTGCCGACGTAAGAGACGTCAATTCAAGTTTGATGGCAACCGAAAAGAGATGCCACCGGCGCCAAGGTATGGCGTTCAGTAGCGGTGGCACGTGGAAAGAAAGATAATTTATTAGCGCCTGTATCGCTTTGCGGTTGCTGAGATAGAAAGGCGCTCAGCATGTTGAGGAAGACGGTCCATTATGTCTGTAGCCAGCCACCCCCAGAGTCTGTCAGACCCATGGGACTCCCAACCGGTAACTAACATAACTCATAGTCAGGAGTGTGCATTAATTGATAATCATGATGTTGACAGTCCTCTTACCAACCGACTGGGAAGGTCAATAAGACCGAAGCTATCCCAGATGATTGGGATAACGAAGAAGAGGTCGAAGAAGAGCCTCAGAAAGTCTGGGAGGATGCGTAAGTTGCCTAGTCACTCTATGACACTGGATTTGGACATCTATTTGTCATTAGGAACAGTAAGGCACCCATGCCAGAGCTTCTCATTTCATCATCCACAATGGCCACTTCCGCACCCCCTCCTGCCGCGTTTCAGCCAACCTTGCGAATATTGAAACGGCCCACTCCATCCGTTTCTGCTGCCTCCTCAGGAGCACCGGACTCACAGCAGAAGTCATATGCTGAGCGGGAGGCGCAATACCAAGCCGCTCGGCAACGTATCTTTGGAGCTGCTTCCCCGTCCACGTCGGTAAATTTTGGGGACGGTGATACGTCGCAGGAGATCATTCCCCCTTTGTCTACCAATAATACCCAAGGACCATGTCTCCCACCCGCTACAATCATTCGAAACCCTAAGGGTCCAGATGTGGGACATGGCGATGGTCCATCTAAAGGTTTCAATCGCTCGAAGGGAAAGCCACCAAATACTTCGAGCTAGCTTACAACGATGTTACGCCCATCAACTGGAATGTACTCTAGATGTATATCACCTTTCCTGCTGTATCCATTTGCTTTTATCGCCAGTCCACTTCAGTGTTAGATATCACCGTCAAGAACTTCATCGCATCGTCATTGCCGTTACACAGATATAATTTGGTGGTCACTATTGGTACACAATCTCTCATATTCCCGACAGAACTGACTACAAATTTCCCCACTATGGATACAGACTTAGTCTTAGGCCGAAGGGCTGGCCAATTCGTAAAGGTATGTGCCCAACAATTTACTCTGATAAATACCGCTGACATCAGTAAACCTGTGACAGATACTGGGAATGAGATACGTACTCCTTCGATGAAGTTGGAGATGTCCATCTTCTCATTGGTGGAGCTGGTTCTTTACGTCAATAATACTGACGTATAAGGAATCTGCTGACTTACTGTGCACCGTCGTCAGCACGACCCATCGGGAGTAGCAAGACATTGACACCAAGGTTGTCAGCAAAGGTGAGGGTTACCGGGATGGATCCGCCTTCGCGTGTAAAGTTGGGGTCTTGAAGATAGACGGCCTATATCTTGGTGAGAGATCGCACTACTAAAAAATAACTGTTACTAAACCTACTTGAGTGGCTCTCCTAGCGGCCTCGTAGTTCCAGTGTGTTGGGTCAGCAGCCCAAGGCTTTCCGCCGTGAAGGAAGTCGACCTTCACTTGATTCTTCGTGCCTAATAGGGCGAATTCAGACTCGATGTAGGACTTGACCTTCTTGGTAATGTCATCCAGGTCTTGGTTGGGAACAAGACTGTGATGAATATTAATTGCTACTCAAAATGATCAAGGGAGGCTGATACGCACCGCAAACTGAATTTTCCAGAGATGGTAGCTGGAATGACGGTCTTCGCGCCAGCGCCAGAGAAGGCACCAGCAATACCGTGCAGGGACAACGATGGGTTGCGACTGCGAGCCATGAGAATGTCCACCTTGCTATCTGAGTTGGCCACATCACCACCTGCAGCGTCATTCAAGTCCTTAACCTCGTAATCGGTATCCTCATATCGTTTGCTAGATCAGACAATAATCAGTATTCTCAATACTAGAACAAAGGGAAAGGGACGTACATTTCGGCGGCGGATATGGCGACGACATCATCATAAATGCCTGGGATGAGGATGCGTCCGTCAATACCGACCAGCTTACTCATGACAGAAATAAGGGCAGTCATGGGCTCGTACACGGCGCCTCCATAGATACCGGAATGGAGGTCAGCGCCAGGACCTGTTACTGTGATTTCGTAATATGCGATACCACGAAGACCATAGGTTAAGCAAGGAGTACGAGTGTTGAGCCAGTAGTTGTCAGACTATGCAGGAAGTGTAAGAATGGGAATCGTTTATCCACATTTGGTGCATGTGAATCCTTACAATGCAGACACAATCGACATCGCCGAACCAGCCATCTTGCCCTTCTTCGCTTCACTAGCAATGAGATCATCAAGGCCTTCACTACCGCTTTCTTCCATTCCCTCGAAGCAGAAAACCATGTTGACAGGCAATGGGGTGTTGAGAGTATGATGAGCCTCAAGAACGTTCAGCCATCCAAGGATGGGGCCCTTGTCATCAGTAGAGCCTCTTCCGTACAATTTCTTCGATTTTTCATCGACGTAGAGCTCGAATGGTTCAGTGTTCCACCCATCACCCTTGCTGGCCTAGTAAAATTATAACATATACATATCCAAAAAGATATTACGAATATGGAGGAAGGGATTACGACGTACGGGTTGTACGTCGAAATGGCCGTAGACAAGGACAGTTTTCTTTTTGGGATCATTTCCAATACGCCCGAGGATAGCAGGAGGGAGATCAATGGTCTGTCCATCAAGTTCCTGCGTACCTAGAGGGACTTGCTGAGTCGTAACACCATATTGTTTGAGCTGGCCTTCAAGCCAGGAGGCCATCGCTATCACATCCTTTCGCTTAGACGCGTCCGCGGAAACACTATAGAATTTGAGAATCCCGATGGGTCGGGTGAGATAGTAGATCTATGATCAACATTACCTCTGAATCGCAACAGCTTCTGCAAGACGACTGATGAATGGCCCTTTGTTATCGTCGATGAATTTGAGAAAGGGCTGAGGAGCAACCATTGTTATTGTTATTTCTCGAAGAGTAAGATGGTACAACAGATGATCGTGATAGTACTAGCGGTGGGAGTAGATATCCGGATCGTGGGATTGGCCGTAGGCTGCCTCGAGTCAAATATATACAAACAAGGACCTACTTCTCAGACAGATTGAAAGCACTAATAAATTATAGCCTTTGACACTAAGTTCAAGACAACTTACAACAGGTTCTCGACATCCTACAGCACGTTCAACATGCCTAATCTCTCTAGTCAACGATCAATCGAATGTTTCATATACACTTCGCCGGGTTAGCCTGGAGTACTAATCGTGGTTGGAAAGGTAAGTCAACGGGTCTATATTACATTTATTAAGGTCCTCCGGGTATACTTCCATAATTGTTTCACCGTGAGTCATCTACAGCCTGCTTGTATTCGTAACTCGACTGCTTTCCTTTTCGAGAACATCGTATATAGCCTTCGCGAGCCCCTTAGGCTGGGTCTGAACAATCTTGAAGGTGATCATATGTAAGTACGGAGGGATGATGATTATTGCCGTAGTAGCTAAAGTACTTACCAAATGACCAGCCTTTGGTACCCTTGTGGCAGACGCATATTTCCCTTGACATGCCTGTTCCAGCACCGCTCGTTTCCAAAACCCTGGACTAAAGGATAGAAAGCAAATAAGCACACGCTATGAATTACATTGCTACATGTATACTTGCATGTAGTCATCAATCTGACCATATATAATATGGACAGGAAGCATAGAGCAAAGGGTTCCAAGATATTTGTAAGTCCGAGCGCGTCCGAGGATATCACGATATGCAGCCTATTGAACAGTTCAGATAAAGCCATTGCTTCTGATACAAGAATACTAGTAGTACCGCTTCGCTAAGTTTCTCGCATTTCAGTGTCACACCCTGCTCATTAGGGTACAAAGTTGTTGGGAGTTCGCGCATGCCATGCTCCTAAATTCCCACAACACCTTGTAAGTCGGAATAACCTGATGTAATGTACTGCTCACTGTATATATTTTTAGCACTCTCGGGTCCCAAATCTTGAAGGAAGCCCTTGAGCGAAGGGCCTCGAAAGCATCTTCTCGGGACAGCCATTTGTCTCGACGCTTCACAGCGCCAGCAGCAAGATCCAATTTCTGTTCACCTAATTCTTCGAGAGGCGGCGGTTTAGGGAAGGTCATGGGCTCGACGAGGATCAAGAATTTAAAGTTCAGCGGAGGATAGAAGGTGTTGGCCAACGACCTAGATGGATATAGCTTCGCTACTCTGGTATAACATCATGCAAAACTCACAGCGCTATTGCACCCATCGAATGACCTATGCCTACAAGGTTTCTAGTGCCGAAGTCGACAGGAATACCTGTACCCAATCCTGTAAGGAACCCGTGTACGCTTCGAGCATATTCCTCCCAACCGACTGTCAGGTGCCATACGATCATTAGCCGTCTCGATGATGTATGAAGACTCATGACGTACAGACTTCTTCGTAGCCATAAGACAACTCTGCTTCGTTCAGCGCTGCAGCATCTCCATGATTTGGACAATCCAAACTCCAAAACTCTCGAATCCGTTGGCGGGTGTTGCCTGGACTTTCTACCAGAGACAGAAGATCGTCAAAAGTTGGCTCCCATTGTTCCTTATGAAAGCCAGTCCCATGCGTGAAAATGACAGTCAGGGCATCAGGATCCTCGGAGAAAAGCTTTGGATGCCAATAGCGCTTCGCAGTAACCACCAGTGGGTAACGAGGCCGAGGGTCAAAAACGTAGCATTCGTGCTGGAGGGAGTTCATTATTACCTGTTGAAATAGGTTGTACACGTTTTGTCCATAATATATATGGTGCTATATAGCCGACGGCCATTGTACACACGAAAAACTATTTTGTATATAGTCTAGCTCCGTGATAAGCTAGTAGCCGGTATGCATGTGGCAATTCATTCAGTCAGACGACTAGAGTACATATATGAGCGGGGAACTTTTGGAGGACTTTCACATGCGATAACGTTAACTTGACTACATATATATACATTCATCAACCTATGTATGTGCTACGTCGTTTGGCTCTCACTCTTCAACTCCATCAGATTAGTTATGGCTTGCTGTAACAATGCAAGCGTGTCCTCGAGTTTTCCAAACCTAGTGTTGAAGCTGTCTTGGATCGACCGTACAGTAGACTCGAGCAATTCTAATCTATCTGCAGTAGTTGACGGTTCTGAATCTTCGTCATCTACGCGCTCCCTAGCCCGTACCAGAGGATGAGTGTATACATGTAATGTTTCTCTATTGACTCTCTCAGAGGGTTCAGCACCTTTGACAGTGCATATGTTGCAAACAAATCGGTCCTCTAGCGCGAAAAGTAAGTATAAATCTTGAAAGCAAATCAGATTCTCGTACTCGATTCTAAGCCGTACCACCAGGTTGGTTGAATGAAGGTCTTGTTGCAAGCAACACAGGGCAACAAGGTTTGTGATTCACATGAGTCGCAAATGACACAATCTTCAAGAACTGTTTAGATCACTGTCATGAATTGCGAGCCAAACAGGTACTTACCGGTGCACACAGTGCAATACCAACATGGCATTTCAGTGGGAGAATGACAGGCGAAACAGTTGGAAAGTTTAGCTGCTGTGGAAGAACGAGACGACTGCTGGTCGTCAGATCCAGCCTCTTCCTCTGTCGAAGACTTATGACCGGACTTCTCGCCAGACGCATCTTCATCACCATCACCACCCTCTTCGTTCTTAACCTCGCGAGTCTCGTCCGTTTCGTCTTCAGCTTCGTCTGAATCGCTCTCCGAAGTATCACCAGCGTTAGGTCCACGATATCGATCTAATTCAGACTGGGCATTGGAAGCCGCGTCTATGAGATCTCGCCAATGCACATAAGTACGTATCTTCATGAAGGTGTGGGTTGGAAGATGGGGTTTCTCGAGGTAGTCGCGATTTTGCGCAGTAACAGTGACCGAATAGCATCTAGGGTCGTCACAGAAGTCAACCGTGTGCCAGAGTTCAGAGTCATTCTTTCTGCAATCCATACATATGATTCTGGCACCTCCAATAGGTTCTCCACACCCATCGCATGGAATGTCGCTGTATCAGGAAGGACTTTTCAGTACCCGAGCATTCGCATAAACTGCATGATTGACTTACAAATGTTTTGGAAGGGTACGTAATAATTCCTTGCGTATGTTGAGTGCCATAAGAGCATCGTCCGGTATCAAAGCTTTCCTGCTTGCTAGAAACTCTTCTGTTTCTTCGGACGAAGGTGGCGGGCCGTATTCCCATGTGCGGATATTGAGTTCAACGTATCGTCTTCTTAAATCTCTCCTACCACGGAAATACGACCATGACCACATCTTACGACGCGTTTGCATCATGATCGTATCCCTTGCAAATCTCCAGAGAGCCCGAGGCGCGTTCTCCTCGAATTCCATTGGCGACGGTCGATGTACCATGATATCAGGAGGTATTCGTCTGACAATAAAGCGGCTTGCATAATTATCTTCGGTCACATTGTCGGGGGAGAAACCTTTGAAACCTATAAGGGATCCTTTCTCGTCTATGCGGCCTTTGTAGTATTCTTGCGGGGAGCCAGATTCGTATGTAATCTGGAAGTCAACTTCGACAACGCCATCGTCAGAGATCGAGTAAGTTCCCTCGAGAACGTAGGAGTCCAAATCGTAATCCACCCCAGAGGCCCGAAAGGCGTAGTCGTTCTCAGGCACTGGCTCAAAGATCCACACCCACATGAGGTTCTCTGGAAATTCATCGAGTACGTATATGTATCCGGTCCATTGCCCAAAGCTATATCCTAACGTCAGCACATTGTTCGATATCCAATTTCGTACGTACATGATGCCCGTAGGTGGAGGGGTAGTGATTGCTTTCTCGTAGATGTATGATATGTCTTCAGTTACTCGTAGAGGATAATTTAGGGTTGTGTCAAGTTCAGAATTATAGCCATTCTCGTCTACCAACGCCTGGGTGACAGAGTTCGAGTACGAGAAGTGTTGGTCAACAATATTGGATATCGTCCACAACTCTGACGAATCGTATATGTTGGCGAACTATATCTCTGATGTGAATACCTGTTCTAACCGAAAGTATTTATTTAATGGTGCTCACCAACCCACATGCAACTGTCTTAAACTGGTCGTCTGTGTTCAAGTTTTTTTGCTCATACAAAGCTATCCAAAACTCAACGAGAGGTGTCAATGAAGATGGAGGTAACTTACTTTGTAGGTCTGTCTGTCGGGTTTTGAGCGCCTCAAAAAGGTAAGATACACTCTCCGCAGAATCCCAGAGTTCGTCGTCATGAAGAAGTGCGCTTTGTGCGACGCGGAAAATCTTGAGATCGCGTTCTAGAAGCAGATACAACAAGGGTAGGAGATACTAGGACCAGCCGGTCAGTCAGTGTGAACACGAGAAACCGATATCGAAGTACCTTTTCAATCTTCCATGACCTGCGACAACATAGACAGTATCCAAGGCATCTATATCGAAGCGTATGTCTTGTAAATTCCTTTTGATACGAGCCTCTTCGTATTCCATGTAAGGCAGAAATTTTTCATGTAGCTCTTCCGGGAGTTCTGAGGCCTGTAGTCCTGAAGATATATCAACAATGGTTGGCCAAACCTTGCTCAGATAGTAATCGATATCGTAACGGTTTCCAGGTAATATGCGGGGGCGCAATGCATACATTAAATCCATGATACGATTAATCTTCTCCATGTATCTTGTAGCAGCAAATTGCCAGCCTAATCCGAAAGGAAGTCCATGAAGGGCATCTTGCATCAAGCATGAAACCTAACTTACCTGTGGCCCAGTACGCGATCCAGTGTTGCAAACTATTGCAATCCATAAGCTAATGGTGATGCTTTCTCGTAACCGGCACTCACCTCCAATTCAACTCCGTTGGCATTGACTCGGTGAAACGATTAATCTCAGCAATAGTGACATATCCAGATCCATCGTCATCAAAGGCCTCCATGATGGGTTGAAGCCAATTGATCGAAATATACTCCAACGCCCAATCATCAGTACGCATATCCTCCTTAGACTTGAATATGTCTGCGTCGAGTTCGAAATCTTCAGCCTTCTCTCGGAAGTGATCACGGAGCGTCATGACAAAAAGGCGTGCCTTGACGTTACGTCTCCATGTCTGTAAGTTCGAATAGTGAGAAAAGTGTATAAAGACAATGAATGAAACGTACCATCTCTTTCCATATCGTTTTGAGCTCCTGAAAAGTTATAACCACGTTAGATACAGCAGACATAGTAATAAAGGTTAGCGACCTGGTTTTTAATCCTGTCATGAGGACCTTCCTTGACGGCATTGATGACTCGATTGTTTGCCTCGTTGATAGTTTTCGTCAATTGGTCCTGCAGTTGTCTTGTGTATAATTGAAACTTTCCCTCGAATGTTGACCAGTTCCTTTGGACAGAGACCTCGAAGTCGTAACGCAATTCTTCACGAAGGTCCTTTACGCTGAAAGCAGATCGAACCCTGGAGTAGTCACTCTTCAGATCACTCTTGTCTTTTGTGTCTAGACTGTTTTCATAGTCGTTGAGTTTCTTCAATGCACCTTCGTTCCCAAGAACACCGTCAACGTCGCCTTGCTCTTTCACCATGGTCTTGATAGTGACTAAGTCCTGTGGCGCTAATTTCTCGAAGATCTTCGTAAAGATTTCTAGCCTACACATGACTATGAGTATGGGTTGTCGGTTATTGAAAGAGAATGACACCAACTTCGCATTTACCGCCTCCATAGATACCTGTACTTGCTGGACGTCGTTGTGAATGGCACCGACCATTCGAGCAGTATGGATAGAAAGGGCTTGCTCAAACTCCGTACGCCTTGTGGTAAACACTCCGGCAAAGGCGACAAGCTTCGCCTCCCAGGAGTATCCCTTCAGGACTTTCACGAGTAGACGCTTCTTAGCATACGTATCGCAAGCATTAGCGCAGTCCTTGATATCGTCTGCTGCTTGCTTCACAAGACCCTGTAAACGTGCTTCGACGGTCCTACCATCTGGACCTAGATCGTCTTTGTCTTTGACGTCTTTCAGCCTGTCCCAACCTTAGATGTAAGCCGAAGAAGTTGACTGTAGTAGAACTGTGGAAAACTGACTGAATGAGAACGGCCATCATATCTTTCATCTCGACGTACAATGCCCTGATACGTCTATCGTTCTCGCGCCTGGTGAGCTCCATATTGTATACGGCCTTAAACGCGAGAACTGCGACTGTGAAAGGGGCTCAGAGAGATACTATTTGATATATATCCACAGACGTACCAGTGACTACAGGGTGAATCCTCGCAATCTCATCAAGACCTTTCATGAGCCATGGGATATCCTCCATAAATGAGTTTATACCCTTCTCGATGGCCTTCATCGCGCCGGTGTTTTCTAATAACATCTTGACTGGTTGCACTACGGTAACGACGATGCCTTTCGGGTCCTGAGCAGATGCAACAGCATCGTCTTTAAGTGTGTCAGCCTACCTAGCAGCAAACATATAATGGTAGACAATGCGTACCTATTTTATTTAGTAGGTTCTCGGCTTTCGAATCCTTGGGCCCTTCGTTTACTTTGTCCATAATTCCCGTCGTGGCAAGATTCTGTAGAGGATTCAAAGGAATAGGTGGTACGGTTGGGGATGAAATGGAGGCAGAAGGAGCGTTCAGTCCCGGAGGAAATGCAGGAATCGGTGGTATGTCTTCGGAACGAGAGGAGCGTGAACGTCCAGAAGCACCTATGTCAGATAGATTGGGGCCATTAGCGGACAGACGAGCTACCCCGGACTCTCCCTTTTCGACGTCAGGCGGTAATGTCGAGGATGAGGATGATTGTCTTGAGCTCTGAGTGACACTCCCCCCGTCTTCACTGGCAAATCGTTTCTTGATGTTCTTGAAGCTAAATTTCTTCGTAATCGACATCGAGAGCACAAGGTGGGAGGGAGACGATCAGGAATTGAGGGCGTCGACCGCGCCATAACGTAGTTTATATTCCACTGCATTGAAATGAAAGAGATGGCACTGAAGCAAATGTCATCGTAATATTGAGATACTGATGGCGATCCGCGATTACGATCCTTGAGGGAGATCAGAAATTTAGGCTCCGAGGACATATTCCAACTTACTTGGCAACACACTGGGCTCAAAAGGGCACTAGTATACAGCTTGCGCTGAAGGTAAATCGAGCAGATCTTGCGCGCTGCTAAATCCAACAGTCCAACATTGTGTATTTTCCTTCACTTGGCTCCAGGAGAAAGTCTGACAATGAGCAAAAGATCAGTGAAATATCGAAACCATGCTATATGCCTTGATTGATTACTTTTTAAACTGTGACTACCGTTTTCATTTCCTTGACAGTGAAGTACTTCATGATCGCAACGTGTCCACCGTAACTCGGGATCTCATAGTATGAGCGTCGCGCTGGCCCTTCGATTTACAAAACCACGGACCATCGGTATCTTTCTGACAAATTGTAGCAGTACCTCTCAAAACTTAGCAAAGCTTCCAACATTGTAGTGTGAGAAGTAGTACTCACTATTGCTAAACGTGGGCTTTAGCTTCGGGACACCAAGGAAGTTCCTCGTAAGTATACAAAGCTGACTGTCCTGCTCTGTAAAACCAAAACATGGTCGTAGACGTCCCCATGGTCATAAGGTCAAGGGCGAGCCGCCGTCTTTGACATTATTCCCGACTAAGACGGATTCTGACGATCTTCAGGGACCCTCCTTCTTCTTATAAAAGCATATTGCAACACTGTCCCGAACTCAGATACCGGTGTGAGCTCGTCCCAATACAAATGTCGGTCATGATCACAACGCCGACCCGAAGGCTGACAGCGAGGCTGCGTCAATCAATCCATTGAAATATAGCTAAAGATTAATCTTCAAAGTTAAGTTAAGGATAAATATTAACATACGTACGGTGATTTGACCTGGGTGCAGTGAGCCCTCAGAATGTCCGTCAAAGGTAAGGTTCGAGTTTGAGATTTCTTGTTGTGGCTGTGCCGGCTCTCCTACCCACTACCCACTACCCACTACCCACTACCCACTACCCACTACCCACTACCCACTACCCACTACCCACTACCCACTACCCACTACCCACTACCCACTACCCACTACCCACTACCCACTACCCACTACCCACTACCCTCCTACCCACCCACGCCAAAATCTACACGTCCTTCCATGTCGTGTTCTCGACATTTACGATGCTAGAAAACGTTTCATCACACCAAAAGCAAAACTAAGAAGCAACTCTGTATTGTACAGCGAAATTAACAAAATGGGTGTATATAAACAACAACAAGAGAAAGGGCGACAACTCAAAAGCCATCGCGTCGAAAAAAAGCTGTCTTTATATCTGTATGTATATATACTAAGGTTGCGTATCCGGTCGAATATGTATATATAAAGTGTGCGTTGAGTGTGCTGCCAAGTGTCATAAGGTATAAAAGATTTGTGCTCTAATGCCATCGCGTTTGACAATTGGGTAGGAAAAAGTGAAGTGTCTGAGGATAGGTGCAGAGGTCTAATGGGTGTGCGGTTATGTCAGAGCAGAGAGGGCTAAGAGTTCACTTTGGTATAATGCGATCGTAGAGATAAATCTGGGGAGGTGTAGGATAGGAATAAAAAGGGAATGATGTTTTGTTCCAAGTCCTAGTGAAACCTTTGTAGCTTGGGGAACTTGATGTCCTGGACACGAGCTTGACGATCCAGAGAAGCAGGACGAGTTAAACCGGGTTTAAGCAGTGTATACCGTGTGCAGAGGGTGTGTCTAGAACGAGACCCCTAATCGCACTCCTCCATATTCACCAGCTCAACTGCCCTCCTGCTAATCTCCTCCAACGGCCACCTCTCTCCAACAGCCTGTTTCAAATCCAACACATCACCAATCTCATCGCACGCCTTCAACAACGTATCCACATCCTCCTTCGTATGACTCGCACTCAAACAGAACCGCGCCCGACTAGTCACCAATGGTGTCGCAGGGTAAGCGACAACGACGACAACGATAGGAGTGTTACGCGTTCGCATCATCCGTGAGAAGACGGCCATTTTACCAGGATGGAAGATCAGAAGAGGGACGACTGGCGAGTCGTCATGGCTATAGGTAATAAATCCGAGTTTCCGAAGGGCACGGTTGAGATATCGGGCGTTGAATGCGAGACGACGAAGTCGGGATCGGCCTTCGATACCATCGCACAGGGAAGGTGCAAGAGGCATCCATGGAGGAAGAGCAGTCGAAGGAGCAGTACCGGGGTAAGCAGTAACTTGTTGAAGATCTACCGACGAGAGCTGAGGTGTGGCGGGGGAGTGGAGAATAGACAAGGACGAAGCGTTCTTGTGTTCTGGGACAATGGTGACACCCATGATACTCGCCATGGAAGCGAGGACTTGAGTAAGGACAGGAGGGGACATGGCTTCGGTGTATGCAGTCGTGTGACTTGAGACGCGAAGACGGTCGATCAAGGCCTTGTTACCAGCAACATAACCGCCTGCAGCACCGAACGACTTGGTGAAGGTACCCATAAGGATGTCAATATCCCGAGGATTGATACCGAAGTAGTCTGTAACACCACGACCGTGAGGACCCATAGCACCAACCGAGTGGGCCTCATCAACGAAAAGGTAGAACTGCGAAGAAGCACAATAAGCTATGTGCTTAAAAAAACGCAAAAGCTTCAAGTCAAATTTACCTTGTACTTCTTCTTGAGCTCCATGATGGCTGGGAGGTTACCGAGCGAACCTTCCATACTGTACAAGCCCTCCACAATGATCAAGATCTTCTTCCACGGGCGGTGAGTCTTAGGTTGGCCCTGACTGATTACCTCACGAAGCAAATTCTCGAGGTTCTGCATATCATTGTGCTTGAACATACGAACGTTGGCACCACTAAGACGAACACCAGTACGGATCGAAGCATGGTTAAGTTCGTCCGAAATGATCAGACAACCCTTGGAAACCAAAGAAGGGATGATAGTCGAGTTGGTTGCGAAACCCATCGAGCAGAGGAAGGCCGACTCCATGCCCATGAAACGCGCAACAAGCGCTTCGGCCTGGATGTGCAAGTCCAGGGTACCAACTTCGCGACGAGTGCTACATGCCGAAATACCATAACGTGCAACCGACTCCTCAACGGCATCGGCACAAGGACCATTGCCCTGAGCGAAACCAAGATAGTTGTAGGAAGAGACATTCAAAGCACGAGTACGAGTGCCGGTGAATAGGAAGTTTTTGTTGTGGTCCAATGAGTACCTGTCGCAAAGCACGATGGTTCGGCCAGGAACACCGGTGACAGGATGGGAGAAACAATCGTCAATACGGTTCTTGAGACGACGGGTATAGAAAGAATCGAAATCCGAGTTGAGAGCGGCATATCCCTGCGGAACAGAACATAAGCGTCAATTAAGCAAAGCAAAACAACGCAGTTGGTGACGCGACGTACATCCTGTGTCATGAGATGTCTGAAGGCAGCTGGTTTGAATCGTTTGCCAACAAAGTCTCGCATATGCCCTATGCAGATAACCAAGAGATAACTTATGTAGGTCGTAAGAAGAATATAGTACGGTGGGTCTTGCTCGATGATTTCCTTGAGCTGGGTTCCAGGCGTGTGCTTCGACGTATATCTGTAGCTTTCGTTCGCACAATGGCCAAACTCGGTGTGCACCGTATGGAAGATCTGTTCCGAAGTGGGAGGAACACTGGGATAGTACAGACCCTCTGCGTCGTCGAAAACGTCTTCATGAAGCACTGTATCCTCTGACGAGCCAGTAACGGAGGATGACAACGACAGGGCAGGTGTTGAGGTCGTGCTACCACTGTTAAGAGCTCGTGCTCTGGCATCCGCTTGGGAAACTGCTGAGAGATAAGAGGCAGCAGTGGACATGACAGAGGTGGACTTTTTCTTCCTGAACATAGAGGGTGTTGGTGACGCCGGGTTAATGGCCATAGGAGAAGGCATAGAAGAAGCGGGCATAATGCTCGTCGTCAAAGTTCGTAAATAGTTGACCAGAGGAGCCCCTCCGACGAGCAAGTGAAGGGAGGATGGGAAGGAGAGAGAAAGGAATGGCTGGGGTTCCACTAGTCTTCAGAGGCAGACACCGTTTACCCGAGCGCGTACAAAATGACAAATCCCGATTCACTCAACCAACTCCAAGGCGCTACCCACGCTTACCACTCGACTCTTCAAATTGCCGCGACCGTCTTCCGTTGGGGGCATTTCCGAGCTGATTGGGCAACCCTTCTGCTCATTTACTATCTGCGACACCACCCGGGCCTAACAAAAGGAGTTGCGATTGCACCCAAGCAACACCCAAGTTGCACCCAAGTTACCTTGACCGTTTGAGGCCGATTGCAAATCAGTCGAAATGACCCACCGACTCCGACTCCTACACGATTATCGCCGAAGAACTAGATGCCGACTAGACCTCTTCCGAATTCGTCAACCATCAGCCTCTCATAGACCGTGTATTTTTGTCAGTCTACACATGTATTGGGTATCTACATCTATTCTTGTATTTGGCATTAGGGTACTACGAATCATGGGAAACAAATACTAGTCCAGTGTGAACAACTCAAAATGAAAACCAAGTGTCTGGGAAGGCATCATTTAGACTCGCTCGCCGCGACCAATGACCTTGACCTATAGCCACAGTTAGCTCACGATAGTTGAGAAAATGAAGAACGAGAAACTTACAGTGAAACCGATCTTCCTGAGCTCATCTGCATCGATGATCATACGTCCATCAAAGACGAACGCAGGCTTGCTCATGTTTTGGTACACGGCTTGCCAGTCGATTTCCTTGAACTCCTTCCATTCCGTTGCAATTACAACAGCCTCCTTTTGCTTGCAAGCCTCAAGAGCAGAGTGGACGATGTTCACTTGCTTCTTGACTACGGATAAGAACAGTCTTAAGTATCCATACTCAGGACGCAAAATATAAACACGTACTGGTCTCGAGCGGCATCGTAGGTAAAGCTTCCGAGAGGTCCAACCAGATCTGCGACTCCTCGACTTGGGGGTCATAAAGGGTGACGTATGCTCGTTCCAAAAGGAAGTCACGGATCAACGAAATAGCAGGCGACTCGCGAGTGTCACCAGTGTCTGCCTTGAACGCAAAGCCCAACACAGCAATGTGCTATAAACGCATGATCAGCATCAGAAAACCACACACATGCAAAAATGAATTTGACGATATCATTTTCAAAAAGTCTAAAATAAACCACTAACCTTGCCGGTAATAGTGTTGAACAGAGTGTCAACAACTGTCTTTGAGAATCGGCTCTTCTGGTACTCGTTCATCTCAACAACTTGTCTCCAGTATGCAGCAACTTGAGGCAAGTGCAGACTCTCGCTCAGGTAGACGAGGTTGAGAATGTCCTTCTGGAAACAAGAACCACCGAAGCCTACGGATGCACGCAAGAACTTGGGGCCGATACGCGAGTCGAAACCGACAGCATGGGCGACTTCATCGATGTTGGCACCAGTGGCTTCGCAAATGGCGGAGAGAGCGTTTATGGAGGAGATACGTTGGGCGAGCATAGCATTCGCTGCCAGCTTCGACAACTCTGATGACCATAACCCGACAGTCAAAATGCGTTCCTTCCTGCAAAGATACAAAAATAATAATGAACGATCCGAGAACACAAATACGTCACGAAGTGACCCGAAGAACCAATAAATGCTAAAAGACTTACGGCACCCAGTTGGCATAAACGTCAGAAAGCGACTGGCAGGCAGCCTTGCCCTCGGGTGTTTGGAGGGAACCGATTAGAACACGGTCGGGCTTGAACAAATCAGTGATGGCCGTGCCCTCGGCGAGGAACTCTGGGTTGGAGAGGATATCGAAACGTGTCCCTGTCCGCGAGTTGGCCTCGAGGATAGTGCGCATCGATTCCGCTGTTCGGCAGGGGACCGTGGATTTCTCGACGACAATCTTGTTTGAGGTGGCCACTGCGGCAATACGCCGTGTGGCAGATTCGACATAGCTGGAATGAATGTATGCGTCAGCATTTCTATCTCTCGAGGCTATAGGGGATTAGGAGGTGGTTTTTGGTGATAGGGAGGTGTGAGAGCAAGATTTAGGAGCGCATAACAGTCATGGCCGCAGTGCTTGATGCAACCAAGTGCGATCTGAAAGCGAAGAACAGGGATACTCACTTGAGATCGGCAGCAAAGCCAGCTCCCACACCGCTCTTCTTGGTGGGAGTGTTGACACTGACGAAGATCAAGTCGGCTTCAAGGATGCCCTTGTCCACATCGGTCGAGAAGAACAGGTTACGGCCTCGGCATTGCCTGACCACGTCCTCTAAGCCTGGTTCGTAAATGGGCAAAGCGTAATCTGGGCTATTCCAGGCATCGACACGAGCTTGATTTAAGTCAACAATAGTGACTTGGATATGAGGGCACTTCAATGCAATGACGGCGCATGTTGGACCACCTTATAGAAAACGAAAACATCAATCTCCACGTCAAGACCTGTATAATTGTGGATGAAACGTACCGACGTAGCCAGCACCAACTGTCAATACGTTCACGATAATGATCAGGCGCGTCTTTTAACTTTACAAGATAACCTAGCACGTACTGCAGCAAATCTTCTTGACTTGAACGGGGGACATTTGGATGAGGAGGTGAAGGAGAGGGGTTTAAGGAAAGGAAAGGCAAGATTGGGGGCGATGTGGTTATATATGCGATGTGTCCGTCCAAAGTGAGGCTAGAAGACTCGCGTTCAAACGAAATCTAAGGCGGCTCCCGGCTGCAGGGGCTTGGCGAGTGATGTTTACCCAAGATTGGGTAATTCTGCAGACAACGTCATTCGTGAAACAGACACAACAAACACCATATCTATCAGCGGGATCTTGCCGTTCTTACAGACGGTAACATTTCTCCGTGTATGTACTGTTCTTTCACAAATGTAATGCTACTGAAAGACGGGAGTGATGTCGTATCTACATAGAACCCGATATGTCGCGCATCACGTAGAAGCTCAAGGACAAGCTCAAGCTTAGACTATTATTTTGAATGTAAATCTCAATCGCACCACCTCCTCAATGCTTGTTTCTTCGAGAACTGGTTGTGGAGAGAGTTCACGTAGGGCGGCCGAAGCATCATACAGTTCCTGTGTGTTCCTGAAGGTTTGCAGATCCCTTGTTCCAGGACAGTTTTTTTAGAATACAATCCCTAGCCATCCGTTTTCGACGCTTGCTTTCAACACTAACTCTTTCTATATATAGTACGTTATGTCGCAGTCGTACGACACCATTGCTATCTAAGACAAAATGAATGCAGATGATAGGGGGTGAAGACTCGGGGATGTACAACTTACCACACCTTCTCACTAAGTCTGATATAACTCCGAAGTTTCAGGCAACCGGGGATGTTTCCCGACCAGATCACAATAGTTGCTGTTGCAGTGTGATTCAATCAAACACAAAATCGTGTATGAGAATATCGAGCAAGTCCCACTCTGTCCGAGTCCATTGAAAACAAGCAGCCGAAACGTTATGACGAAAGCTGAGTGCTTATCATGATGTTGTTGGCCAGGTTACAAGTTGGCCGAATTTGAAATTTATTGAGATCTAATCTTATCATCAATGAATTTACGTCTTTTGAATTTCCCCACCAACTTCCACTGACAGAACTTTACTAAGGAGCGATTGTGTTCCGGAAATACTAGAGGCTAGAAGCGAACCGAGTACTTTACCAAAAGGCAAGGTCATTGAGGCGAATATGTCGGAATTACCTCCTGGCACTGCACCCATCAAAGCAGAGTGTGTGCATTCAAATATCAAATTCTATATGTTTTAACCAACTATCTAGATACTTGCTTTCAACACAACCTCGGCCTGCACCAGACGATGACGCAGCCGAGGGAAGCACAAGTCATGTTACGAACGATGAACGAGGCGATTCTAGGGATGCTCGTTCAACTGGCCCCCAGCGGAGGAAGTTCTCGAAGGAGGAGCGAAAGAACAGAACTGGCGCGAACAAGGGACGTCGGTTCCAAAAGATCCGTGACGAAGTTGAGCTTTGCTGGAAGATTGCAAAGGGAAACTCATGCGAGTTTGGCTCAGAGTGAGTTCTTGTGTCATAATACTGACGTCTCCTCGTACTGATCTCTGCTTTACAGGTGTCGGAATACCCACGATGTAGCAGCATATCTTGCTGCAAAGCCCCGAGACATACATTTCCCCTCTGCTCAGGACATAATCGAAGACCCTCCTTTCGTGAAGCCATTCCCAGAGGATGAAACCATGGCAGACGCGGACAGTCCATCGTTGGACCGCTCGACCACTTGTCCTGTGTTTGAGACCATGGGAGCATGTAACACCGGTCTCAAATGCAGATTCCTCGGAGCACATTCCACCAAAAATGAAGACGGGTCATGGGCAGTAACTGTAAACGAAGAAAAGCAAGCCCTCACGGCGGTGACTGAGAGGGAATTGAACTTCATAGATGGTGATACATTGAAAAAGATCAGATCGAAGAAGGTTCGTCGTTGTATCTTCGTGTTATTATACCGCCTAATATCCCAACAGTATCCACACCCAATAACAGACGCTTATCTCAAATATTTGCAAGACGAGGAGAAGAAACCTCAGAGCAAGCCAAAAGAAAATGCAAACCAAGCCGTCTTTGATGCCGCAGACTTTGAGCAGCAAGAAAATGGCAGTATCCCGAACCTAGTAGTTTCTGCGGTCCCTTCAGAAAGTGTCAACGCTCCCGAGGACGGGCCTTCACAAGTCGATACCCCAGATGTTCCTATGCGTGCTGTAGAGAAGAAAAGGTTGAACTGGAAAGGATTGACTTGTTTGTTACCTTGGTTTCGTCATGATTGTCTTGCCTGATCCTCATACACAGATCTCGCACCTCTCACTACCGTTGGTAATTTGGTAAGACATCTTCGAGTCATACTCATATCCAGTCTAATGCGACCCCTGTAGCCCTTCCGTAGGTTATGTGTAGACTATGGTGCCGATATTACCTGTGGAGAAAGTGTGTGTTTCCCTTCCTCGCTTTGTTTTCGCGTTACTCAACATGATCTTCAGTGGGTTTGGCAAATTCATTCCTCTCAGGTTCGAAGGAAGAGTGGTCACTCATCCGCCGACACCCCTCCGAGAAGATATTCGGAATGCAAATCGCTGGGAGTAAACCGTCCTTCCTCGTCCCCGCTGCTGAGATTCTCGGCAGAGAGTACGCAAGCGGTTTGGACTTTGTCGATATCAACTGTGGTTGTCCAATTGACTTAGTCTACAAGACCGGAAGCGGATCTGCTCGTGGGTCTACCATTTTCATAGGCTTGCGCCGCTCGCTAACTTTGATTCGTAGTGCTTGATGCTGCAGGTCGACTAGGCAAAATTGTCGTTGGCATGAACAAGGCGCTTGGTGAAGTTCCTGTGATTGTCAAGCTTAGGACAGGTGTCAAGGATGGCCGTAATAATGCACACAAGCTCATGCCTCGCCTCGCATGCGAATGGAATGCATCGGCACTTACTGTAAGGCTTCATTTTGTATTATACTATTCGCCAGTATCATTGCTTACGTTTACACTGATCTATAGCTTCATGGTCGCACCCGTCAGCAACGGTATTCCCGACTGGCGGATTGGGATTATATCAAGCAATGTGTCCAAGCTGTCCGAGCACGAGAGGAGGAGGAAAATCGTACGTTGTCCGTCTTGATACCTAATTTCTAAATTGACATTTATTTCAGTAACGCCTGTGCCTATCTTCGGGGGTGGTGATTGTTTCTCTGCTCAGGACTACTGGGAAAAGACGGAGCACAGTGGTGTCGATGGTATCATGATCGGACGTGGTGCTCTGATCAAACCTTGGGTCTTTACTGAAGTCAAGGAACGACGTGAATGGGACATCAGTGCAAGGGAAAGATTAGAATTAGCTCGGAAGGTATGTTTAGTCTCATATCATCTGTCAATCCGACGTGATAAGCTAACTTGAATTTCTTCGTTAGTATGCCGAGTATGGATTGAAGTAAGCCCACACTTTGATATTCGTCCTCTTCCTTCCAAGTCCACGCTAACAACTTGATAAAGCCACTTTGGCTCAGACACACCGGGTGTCAACACTACACGCCGATACCTCTGTGAAGCGCTATCCTTCCAATACCGATACATTCCCATCGGACTGCTAGAGACCCTTCCTCCTCGTATCAACGATCGCCCTCCTGCCTTTAAAGGACGCAATGAACTAGGTATGTATATTTTCGAATTCTATTCACTTCACGGTCTATTTAATTCATACATTATAGAAACACTTCTGGCTAGCGGGAACAGTCAAGACTGGGTCAAGATATCTGAAATGTTCTTAGGACCTGCACCCGAAGGGTGGACGTTCATCCCGAAACATAAAAGCAATTCGTACGGAACTGAAGAGAGCCAAGGATGAGACTCTTCGTTCTGTACTCTGTACGCCATTGTCACTCTGTATCGTTATCATTTTTGATAGAACCACTGTATTACGATGGTAGGGTGGGGGAAGAAGAGCAAAAAGTGTCTGGCTAAAGTACAAATTGTAGATGTAGATGTAATTAGACATGTCAACGGACAAAACCTACAACAGATCAGTTACTTAAGTCCATAGGTTCTGTTACAGCTTGCTCCGCGAGGAGGTCCATAGGTTGGTCCATTGGCGAAGTTGGTGGGGAATTAGGATCCTCAACGGTCATTGCTACTTCAGGTGGAAGGCTCATGAAGAAAGACTTGTTATTGTGCTTGACAGAGTTCTGCAGACATATACGTCAATGTCTGATATCTTACAACATAACGATGGAGAATATCACCTTAACGTTCTCCGGCCAGTTAGGTCGAGCAGCCTCCTCCTCTTCGGATATAGCACGGCTGTATATCAGGAAGAAGGGTCCAGCATTGAGGTGCAAGCCGGTAGCATCTGTGAGAACTGTAGACTCCGGTACCTATTTTTTGGGGGTCAGAAGATGTCACCCTTCACCTCATTCTCGAGGTGCTCACCTCTGTTACTGAGTAATCAACAACTTTCCACCATTTGTCGTTCTGTTTGACATATGAATAGACATGTGAACGACCGTATAAGCCGTCATGTACAAGGACAACACGAAGATCGTACTGTATCAACTGTGGTCAGCTACAGTCATAGTCCGAACATTGAGCTCTTACTCGATAGTTCCGAAGTTCGGTACCGTCATATACATTAGCTGCCGCATCTTCCTGTTTCTTGATTTCCGCGTCGATTGCTAGTAGAAAGCGTAAGGTCAACTTAAGGATTAATAGTCAGAAGGATAGATAGATGCCGACCTTGGGTCTCTTTCTCGATCTGTATTAGCACGTCATGAAGTTTGGTGGCCATATCCTGGATATGGATCTTACGAGCCTCCTCATCGTTATGGTCTGCAATATTCTCGTAGTAGTGGATGGAGGATCGCAAATCCCGCATAACGTCTCTCCCCTAGATATTAACAATGAGAGGTCAACGGCAAGCAATAATATCACAAAAGGATGTAGATTTACCTCGTGCCATCGTAGTTGCCCCTTCCGCTCTTTGAGTTGGTCGACCTTGGCATACAACTCACGTTGTAAATTTCGCTTGTCATTTGCAAGTTTAGAATTCTCTTGTAAGAACTGGTCCAGGTAAACGGAAGTCGGGAACGAAAACGTCCGTCGTTCGTTTCTTAAGCCACCAGGTACCACAGTGTCTCGCAGTAATTGGAAAGCAACAACATCCGATGGTTCGAAGATGACTTGCTGTCTGCTCGGATTATCGCCGATGGGTGATAGCTCGAGAGATAGACAGGAAAGTAAGTCGTTGGCATTTGGTGTTCCGCGAACTGCAACTTTGACTACTGACATATCCCATCGTCTGTCAAGAGGTCCTGTCGGAGGTTCTGCTTCGCTGAGGCCGTATCTAAAGTGTAATAGACTGCGCAGATGCTTGTATTACACATGTAATATTGCAAAGTTGATCTTCACATACCGATCCTCAGGGATTTCATACCCTGCCTGCTCTTGCAAAGTCTCTTCAATTGTCCAAGCAAGCTTAGTATAGAATTCTAGGTAGGTAGAATATGTAAAATAGCATACAGTGCGGGATATAAATTATGACTTACGATGTGCTACATCTCCAGGGTGTTGTGTCGGACTTTCCCAATGGATAGTGTCGAAGGCACTCATAGCTTCATCAATGCTAAGCTCCGTTGTTCGTGCTAAATCCATGTAGACAAAGGTTTCAAGGACCGTCCACACGACGTGAGCTGTTAACAAGGGATATGTACAGGTGAGTCAATAACAATAGCGCAAAACCGCAAGACTAACCATTGCCCTCTGTTGGAGGTGTAATTATAATTTCGTCCTCGCCTGTGTCATCTGTTATTGGTGGCGATGGTCTGTATTGACTTATTCGGTGTTTGATCTGTGGCACAAAAAAGAGACTATGTGCGACAAGGGCAGCACAGACTTTGCTACCTTGAGTTGGCCTTAAAGCCACCGGGACTAATAGAAAAACATAAGATGCAGAATAGGCTTTATCAGTATATGCAAGAGAACGAACCACTCGCCGTTCCGTACTCGTTGTTCCAGCGGAAGTTCATCGTAGGTATCTGGAGCTACTCCAGTTGTCATTAGACTTGCTTCAAGAGCTCGTTTCATGTCATCATCTTGGTTGTCGTATGCGGGTGGTCCAATAGCTGTCTGACAGTGCGTGAATGAATACTATGCGATAGAAAGGAAATAATAGTAAATACGTTGGAGGAGACCATGGCCCAGTTAGGGTCAGGTGCTCTGTTACTAGGACCGAAGGTTGGTGTAGACTCGTTCAGGGAGGCCTGGAGTGCTTGGGAAAGCTGCTCATCGTGTTCTCCCGTTAAATCAATGATTGCCTCCTTTTCCGGTTTCGAAGCTTTAACGAATAGTTTGAGGATAATATTAGCAACGATTATAGCTATAGAGGACGTACGGGGAGGTGTTCTTGGTCCTGTTGTTTTATTATCGTCTTGGCCAAATGTTGGAGGCAGAGTACCGTATGAAGGTGTCGCATCCATCCCAGTATCGCCTCAAGTAGGGCAGCTGCGGCCTTCTGGATATCACCCCAGTTCCGTCTCAGAACAGTCAACGCCACATCATAATGTATGTCAGAACCCATCACTGATAACAGCATCTCCACTTCCTCCTGCTCCTTCGCAGTCGGAGGCGATTGACTATATGACTTCAAGGGAGTAGTTGCTTCAGTCATCGTGACGAGGCTGTTTACCCCTACTATTGTTAATGTTGCGTTTGTGCCTGTCACCTTCGCCGCGTATATTGACTTGAAGGAGGGTGATGGCAAAAGTAATGATGCAAGTAGTATACTATTCGAGTACTGGTGCAAGATCTACCGGCGCTAGTATCGCCGATCTAGATCTTGTGTGGCTCATCGACACGAAAAAGTGAATGAGCCTGGTCCTAGAATGACGCGCTTCAATACAAATCGTCCATTGTTTCTCTTCGTTCTCACTAAAAGATTCTGATTTATATACGTGCAGCCAAACCCACCACAGTATGACGATATATAATGAGACTTTCTGAGTCGCGAGGTACTAGTTAATTAACATACCACACCGGTAGTAAATGAGTATCTACACATTCAAGGAGCGGTTTCAAACTAGGTACAATATAAGTAAAATAACGTTAGACTAGTTAAGGAGAGTATTTATCACAGTCTTCAAACTCGAGACCATAATTTACTGCGCAGTCTTGTCACTGACACTATCCCAGAAGCTGCATCGACTCAAGAGACCATCGTCCGTCTTGAAAGTCTTCACATCAGGAGCACCAGCATCGGTCCTGTTGAATCGCATCTCGGTATGTGTGGTTGACCAAGGAGCCCAAGTGGGAGTAATATCGGTAGAGTTGATACGAGTGTTAGGGTTAAGGAAGCGAGCAAACTTGAGGAAGGAGCCGGCGAAGGCAACTTGGAAGTTGTCGTTGAAGTATTGACGGTATCCCATAGCGTTGGATCTATAGATTCAACGATGGCGTGAACGGCTGAGTAGTAAGTGCGGATAAGTTAAACTTACGAAGGGAAGTAGTAGTAGAAGTCCAGAGCGTGGACACCGGGAGGAATCGAGAATTGACCCTGCGATTGGTTAGACTAGGGTTTTCATGCGTCAAAGAAAACAACCACATACTTTGTAGCCTTTGTCACCATATGCCTTCATGAGAGCGTAGGTGGGGCATTCGTAGATAGCTAGAATAAACAAACATGAGCCCGGGACTCATGTGAAACAGCTTATTCAAGTTCCCACCTTCACCCATGATCAAAATTGCCTGGAGGTAGTTCGAACCAAGACCAGTATACTGCTGAGATGCTGCGAGAGCCTGAGCATCGCTCAAAGCGGGGAAGAGGCTCTTGACAAAGGTTTGGACGTTCAAAGTGCTAGCAAGACTGGAGTCGACGAAGTTTCCTCCTTCGAGTGTGTTGGTAACAGAATAGATTGTTTTCTAGTACGAAAATTAAGACTCGGATAGGATCGATTTGTTATATGGAGGCTTACAGTATTGAGCTTGCCGCTCTTGATTGCTAGAGAAGGACGTTGGGTAATGAAAGTGCCGTCGACAACGGGGACGAAGTTGTCCATCCCAAAGAAACTGGTGTTTGCGACTGCGACATTGACAGCTTGGAGGTCAGCAGATGCGGTCTTCCTGAGGCAGGCGAGAGTGTCAGAAGCAGAGGAACATCTATGAAAGTGAATATATATTAGCACGGGTATTAGAAATAAACCTATTTATCGCTCACTTGGCCCCAGAGACAACTTGACTATAAAGAGACTAGAGACGAAAGTCTTAGTTCGCCGTAATTTAAAACATCGTAATAAATCCATTCCTCACCTCGGGAACGACGTCATTATATGCGTATTGCGAAGGAAGGTAAGTGGAACTTGTGATAGCTGCGCGGAACAAAGATGGGCTTGTGGCTCCGTTATTGGCGATGAGTTGCTGGAGAACTGCGCCAGCACCTAGTATCCGGTATCAATCAGTAAACCAACATCCATATCGCTTTAACACTCAACGTACCGGCTGAGACACCCCATAGAGTGACGGCGGCAGGATCTCCACCGAATTTCCCAATCTACAGACCAAATTAAATCATCGGAGCAAGAAATTGAAGAAAGTGCAACGTACATTCTTTTGCACCCATTGCAAGGCAAATTGTTGATCGACTACACAAAGGTTAGCTTAGTCCAACTCGTACACCTTTCGTATCGCACAACGACTTACGCAAGCCAGCATTCAAAGCTCCGCCACTCTTCACCTTTTGACCAGCCAAGAAACCGAAGAGACCGAGGCGATATTGAACGACGACTACGATCACTCCATTACCACTTTCCATGATCAAGTCGTCGCCGTTTTGAATGTCTGTGCCATCGAGACCGATGGCTCCACCCAAAGCATATCTGGTTGCGCGGTCAGTTTTGAGATATAAGAATACAACTACAGATGACACTCACCCTCCGCCATGAAGCCAAACTACAACAGGTAGCTTGGCAGTTGTATTCAATTTTCCGGGTGTGTAGACACTATGTCATTTAATTCAAAAATTGCCCTTCAAGAACTATAGGAATGAGCTCACTTGAGGTACAAACAGTCCTCAGTGTCATCGTTGACAGTAGCGTCGGCACGCTTGTACAAGCTTGCAAATGGACTGGTGGCGGCAGAACCACCTGGAGATTGCAAGCACCGAGGTGGCTGGTATATAGCCTGTTGGACCCCGGTAGCATTTAAAGGCGGTTGAGGGGCAGCAAATCGCAAATTACCTATAAATAGTTTTGAGATTGAGTTGAGAGACGAGGAAAAAATTGCGTACCAGTAGGAGGAGCAGCGTATCTGACACCGAAGAAGTGCGTATTACCAGTTTTGACGTCGACAGTGCCTTGATACTGGGCGTAGCCCAAATCGACTACCGGTGCAGACTGGGCATAGATGACGCTGGGGAATAACAAAAGAAGTGGAGAAAGAAGGAACATGGCAGAGAAGGGTAATGGAGATCTTGAACGTGGGGTATATCCGGTACTTATACAAAACACACAGCAGTCGGGTGTTACTACGAAATGCCTGTTCCTCGACCATTATGCCAAGGTTTGCGGGGATCGTTGGAGACATGATTGATCAATTAGAAAACGGGAGCGTATAAATTTTACCAGGAGTTTCCGCTATAGCGTTTTATAGCATCACACATGCCGGCGGGACCTGAAAGATTTACGCTTTGCGCGAGCGTAACGGAGCGTAACTTGCATAACGTATTTGAAATATCACGATGATGCAAATAGTCAGCACACGGACAATGATGAAGCACAGCCTGCGCTTACTCGAGTCGAGACCAGATGTAACCGTCCTGAAAAGGAAGGTAGGATACTAAATATAGAACAAAGCATCGTTTATAGTAAGCCCTTCAAGCTTTTGCTTCGAGGTGACAACCCCCTTCTTTAGTGCTGTCACCAATGAATTAGTGCCTCATCACAAGCAAGAGAACAGGATCTAGGAGGTAGGAAAAGGTACTCATCAGTCTTGCAAGATAATAGGCTGTGAATGTAATTCTTATATTTCTCATATGGACATCTGAGCCGGTACGGTATATTCTCATTTCATCGACAAGTATCAAATGTTGCATTCGCTCAGAATTCCAGAAGGTTCCGGTTCCGTACTTAGGTGGATTAACTTACTGACACTGCGCATGGCTATGGGGTAAGCACTAGAACCAAGACCATTGGATAGAGACGTCATTAGGCTTCTGCTGCATGCTTATAACGGCGTCCTTGCATCCCTTACTAATCCTAAAGATTATGTGAGGGCGAGAGAAACAAGAATGCAGAGTCCGAGGCAGTAATCAGCACAGAGATAACCATTAGGATCTCGGAGCGGAAGTAATCCAAGAGCCCAAATATGGACGATTGGTCAGCAAATGGCGACCTGTTTCGTGCCTCTCTCCCTTCGCTTAGCCCCCGACAATAAGTAATACCTTTCTGAGTTCACCATCTTTCTCTTGTACTCATGCTGACCTCGGAGGTCGTCGGATACCTGTTCGCTTCACAGGCATCGTACTTCACATTATTCTGATCACTTGCCATTATCATTTCCGATCATCAACTTGAACTTGAATACGCATCACGGGGATGGCTCCGACAGCGACTGCACCGACACGGAGGACTACCAGTACACAGCCGTCGAGACCTCCCATATCGCGCAGGACTGACGATGCAGAGCTGAAGCCATATGTAATTGTAGGGGACCTTGGTAAAGGTAGCTTCGCAACTGTTTATCGAGGGTACAACTCGGTACGAGTCATACTATAGCTCCAACTATCCGCATAAACCTTAATGGACTGGTATAGGATACCCGTCTTGAAGTTGCAATCAAGACGGTCAACCGTAGTGGTCTGAACCAGAAACTCCTCGATAATCTGCAGGGGGAAATTGGTATCCTCAAGCAGCTATCTCATAGACATATTACAAGACTCCTTGATCTCATTGTACGTTCTCTCGCAAGGAGATACCAACTACTATTTACTTATCCCACTGCAGTACGCGCAACAGAACATATACCTTATCCTCGAGTTCTGCTCAGGCGGTGACCTCGCGAATTACATCAAGAAGCGCGGCCGCGTGGATACCCTCGAATACGTTCCATCCCTAGGTGCTGCACCGCAATACTACCCTCATCCTAGGACTGGTGGGTTGGATATCACTGTCGTGCGAAGCTTCCTACGTCAACTTGGTCAGTCAATCCCTTCTTTGTTCTTTCACTCAATTCACACTTCTAGTTTAGCACGTGCTCTCAAGTTCCTGCACGTCAGGAACTTCATTCATCGCGATATCAAACCACAGGTAAGCACATATTGATATTTTTCTAGTCTCATGTCTCACAGTACGTGTAGAATCTACTTCTAAAGCCACCGGCCCCAGATGACTTCGAACGAGGTCACCCACTTGGTGTCCCCATCCTCAAGATCGCTGACTTTGGGTTTGCTCGCAATCTTTCCCCTGCAGCACTCGCCGAGACACTCTGTGGCTCACCGTAAGTCTTGTATTATTCCATCGATACCTATTCCTCATGCCTCTTAGTCTGTATATGGCACCCGAAATTCTTCGATATGAGAAGTATGACTCGAAAGCTGACTTATGGTCTGTCGGTGCCGTTCTGTATGAGATGGCTGTCGGGAAACCACCATACCGGGCCCAGAATCATATCGAACTCATTCAGAAGATTGACAACTCCAAAGGCGTCAAATTCCCCGATGAGGATCCTACCTATATGACTCGTCAAACAGAAGCTGGAGAAGAACCAAGGACGGTGCCTACCGATATCAAGCAACTCATTCGCAGCTTGCTAAAGAAGATGCCGGCGGAACGTATGAGTTTCGAGGAATTCTTTACCAGCGAAGCGTTGGCAAACTCGAAGTTTCCTCGACCACCTCGACCACCTCCTCCAGAAGAGGATGATACGGGTGTGGTTGATTCAACGACGATGCCGGAACACCATAAGGTTATACCACCGGAAGTATTGGATCCGAAGGCAATGATCCCTCAGAGTCGTTTCGACTTCAGACGGCGAGGTGTTGGAGAGGTCACTGGAGAGAAGTAATAAATTATTTTCTTTCTGATATTGATTTGTTATTCACATTTTTCGGTAGTGTGACTATCGACGGTGGTACCGGTGAGATCGCCACTTCACCTCGTGTGTTTAATGCTACAAGTCCCAGAACCACCTCCACGCCAAGTGATTATTCAGTAATTCCGGGCGAGACAGACGAAGATGGTCTTCTACGACGGGAATATGTCCTTGTGGATGATGGACGTGCCGTGGAGGTCAATCGTGCTGTCGATGAGATCAACGCGACCCGACGCAAACCTCTCAGAGACCGACGTTCTTTGTCTTCTCCCCTCACGGACGGTCCTGGACCTTCAAACGTAACCGAATTCCCTACTCTCGAATCTCCCGTTCGTTCTTCTCCCATCAGCTTCCCTCCAGTTCCACATTCTGCCCCTCCTATTTCTCCATCACCCTCAAGTGCAGGGTCACGCACTGCGGGTAACCGTCTAACGTCAGCGTTGAATTTCGCTACCAAGAAGTTGTTTGGCGATAGGACATCGACATCTTATAGGCCTTCATCGCCAATCAGGCAACAGTTCACGTCTACAAGGAGTCCGGGACTAGGACTAGGGCTAGACCTGGACGGGGCTAAGGATCCACTCGAAGACGAGCTTCTGGGATTTTTGGAACAGCTCGCACAGAAGACAGAGGTTCTAGTCACTTGGGCAGATGATATGTACGAATATATCAAGGCTATCCCCCAGAGTAAGCTCATCCATAATTATTCTCATATTTGTGTTCCAACATGTTGTACAACAGAGCCGATACCTGATCCTACTAAGTTCGTCAAGCGGCCAGGTGAACGCGATAAAGATGCTGGTAAACGGCGAAACGCGGAAATCCAAGCTGAAACCGACGCGGTGACTGCCATCGCAGTGTACATGCTCGTGATGACTTTCTGCCAAAGGGCAATTGATAGGATGAAGAACTACCATGAACACATCAAGATGCGTGACCCGCAAGGTGATCTGAACTTATTGCCCAGTGTTGGTTTCGACGAAGGTTAGTTACGGGAATCCTTCGATTATATCGAGAACGTTGCTTATGCTCATGTATGGCATTTTAGCGTTAACCTTGGTTCAGGGAACAGTTCCAGAAGTCTCATCAGAATGCTGTGTTGGTTAAGACGTGGTTGCCTGTTCAGTACTCTGGACCGCCTGCTTTCCTTGACCAGCTGGTTTATGATCGTGCTTTGCATCTGGTGAGTCCTCCTTCATTTATCTTTGTGACCTGAATATTTACAATACTGTCCCACCCATGTAGAGTCGGGCTGCAGCGAGGAAGGAGTTGTTGAACCAAGCAGACACTCCAGATGAATGCGAGAAGCTCTATGAGCAATCTCTTTGGTGCTTGTACGCATTGCAGGACGAGCTGCTCCAAGAGGATAACCCATTTATGGATGAAGATCGTACCACAATTGCCACCTGTAAGTATATGTTCGGTTTCTTATTTTCGTTTATCCACATACATATTATCTCTTATAGGGATCAAACGTACGAAGCTGCGATTGATACGATGCCGAGTCCGGATGGGAATGAATGAACGCGATCGCCTGCGGGATGCTCGCCTTGACAAGAACCTCGACGATGTCCCTCGAGATCCTCCCCCTTGGGATATGGGTCAAAACGAGAGACGTAGTTCAGAGGCACCTCGGACTTCATGATTATGGATTTATGCCGTCTGCTTTATCTACTTAAGGGTTTTCTGTGTGTATTCTGTGAGTTTCTTTCCTTTTTCCTTTTTCTCTTCACTTTAGTTTCCATATGTACCGATCATATCTTCCTGACTACCCCCTCAATCAAGACTCGGACCTTCCATTTTTCTACTCTTCATAGGTCATTGTACACTACGCTGTAGTATTTTGCAGTTGCCGAACTGGATATCGATATTGTCATTGTACTTGCATTGTATACCACGTTATATACATACGTTTTCTGCATCTCGCCGTCGTGCTCGAGGTAACATATCTCGGAGCTATCCAAGGAACTTGTGGTAGGTTTAGTTAATAACACATAGTGATATCATGCGTAGACCTGGTATCGATAATGAAATACAATATAGTAAGTAGTAGTGATGTCATGGTCGTGCTAATCGTCCAGAGCTATTATGTGTTAAACTAAATGTCCGCATACAACATCGTCACGAGAAGAAATAGATCGACTTCCATCCTTCAAGCTTGATCATTCCAACCTCCGTCAACAAAGAAACGGCAGTATGACCATGTGGACCGCTCCAAGCAGCAGTGTAACCTGAAGACTATCAAACCAAGTGTCGATGATAGCCAGCCCCAAAACCAAGGTTTTGAGAAGCAAAGAGCCATTGTTACCGCATACTTGGTAAAGGGAAAGCACCTACGAAGTATATACTTAGGTCTACCAGAGTGCTGGAGACTCATGGTTGCGATGGGACGTACCTTTGCGATGAGAACTACCGACTTGAGTGTTCGTGTCAGTATTACGCGGGGTACCCGGAGATTATTTTGTCTCTCTCCAAGCCATAGTGCACCAGATCTAGAAGCGGCCGGAGTGTTTGTGCTGTCCGATTGCTGAGGAAGTGCTTCCTCCTTGATGAAAGCAGCCGGGCCTGCTTCATTCGCGTCTTCGTAGTCACTTACGCTGCTACGTTCATGTTCGGTATCTTCCATAGGAGGTGGTGGTGAACGTGGTATGAGAGATGTCTGCACCTCCCGAAGACCTGAAGTTGACGATAGCGGATCCAGCTAATTCCATCACATAATTCAATATGAAAAGTGGAGGATTAGATTGGTAAGACTAACCTGTCCTTCACGAATTGCAAACAACACACGCTCAGCAGATGGACGAGAAGAAGGTACGATATGCAACAGTCTCTCAAGCAAGATGAGGAAGGACTGGGGCATACGACGAGATTCGAATGTTGATCTGACCGAAGGGGTCGTTCTGAACCTGTACGTAGAACCATATATAGATTAGGATATAGAGCACACATGAAACGAACTTAGATCTCTTACCCTGTAAACGCACGGACTTCCTGTTCCAGGCGGTCCGCTATCTCCTTTCCATCCCTCTTGGAATCATGCTCAACATTGTCGGACGCAAAGGTGTATGGTAAGCGAAGGAAAAGAAGTTTGTGCAATATCATTCCAAGGGACCATATATCAGCTTTGGAGTCGACTTCCTTACACACTCCTGTGGAAGGGCAAGGTAGAGATTCAGGGGATGTATACTCCAGACTAGATGGGATAATGAGTCTAAGTGACACACGCTCGATCTGAATGCAAGAAACTTACGTTCCAGTATTTCCGGATCTTGTTCGTTGATTCAACATGTCTTGGGAGGTACCGAAATCAGATAACATAGCCCTCGGTCTATTCAAAAAAGTTGGTTAACTCTCTTGGAGGTTACAGAAATGGCTTACATCAGTTTTCCTTCGTCCCAAGTGAGAGTACGTTTCCCGGTTTGAGGTCCAAGTGCAGGATAGCTTTGTCGTGCTTTTGAGGTGGTTAGATTCGACCGACTTTGCAGACACGAGTCAGATGCTTTACCAAAAACGCCAATCCAGACACAACATCAGAGAACAGACCCTTGACTTCTTCTGCACTTAGAAGATGCACAGCCGTCCAGTTTGTCTTACCACTTCGTGCACCATTTTGACCAGCAGCTATGCTCATCTCAAGCTCCTTTTTCATGCGTTCTCGCTCTGCTGGCGGGGCACGCTGCATCGCTCGGAAGGCGCGAATACGAGCACTGCGTGAATGTAAAGAGGGCGAATTCGTATCGTTAGTTGTTGTCGAATTTTCTTCAGGACTTTTGGACGCGTAGGAGCCACCGGGGGTGTGGAAATGGGCGAGATAATTCGGTGACGGACGGCCAAGACGAACGTCAATGAAGTCATCGAGACTTCCACCTTCCGCCCATTGCATCAAAACACTGAAAATAATATTAAGAATGCCAAAAAGGAAGAAAACGAGGAGGACTCTAACTGTAGCGTTGGCACTGTTGGTCCGAATGCTGAAAACTGACAGGTCTCAAGCCAAGCGTGATGATAAGTGATGATGTTAGGATGGTGCAATTTCTCCAATAAACGGACCTGAATCCACAAACATGTCAGACGGACTTTATCGATGAAGCTTCGATCGTATGCTCACTTCACGGAGAATCTGAATGAGGTACGTGTGTGATTTTCCGACAGCGATCTTTTTAACAGCGAAATGTCCTGAAGTCACAGTTAATCGTAGACCACATCAGAAAGCGAATAGCGCTACCTAACGGATTGCCGTCCAAGACGTGCTATATGAATAGTGGGACTAGTGTTTATACTCTCACGGAGTACGACGGCCTACCTGACACAGATATACCGTTCCATTGGCACCCATACCTAGTCTACACTCCTCTTGGAAGAACGCTTTGAAGTATCCCTCAGCCATTGTACCTGCACGGAAAGTATCGCTGCTATCATGCTGTTCACTGGAAACCTCGGGCTCGTTCAACTCGGGAGGTTCACTGGCAACACTAGGTGTACGTGATTCATGCGGAGTCGAATGTATAGATGCTGTTTCGTTTGCAACTTGAAGGAGCTGAAAGTAGTTTGGAGCCCTAGAAGAGATGTCCTCATCCAAATCGTCATTATAGTCATTATCATTTGCATCAACATCGCTCTCTCCGCCTGCAGTCCGAAGGTGACGATGACAGTATGGGCAAATATCATTCGTCAGATTCCTCCTCACGACTGATGTAGCCTTCGGGGAGGATTGCCGCACGGAGAGCGCATGCGAAGTTGCATTATAGAGTACGACCTGGCTAGAGGCATGAAGAATGGGTCGCCACTCTGTCAGAGCAAGTGTGTGTCTGTGAGGGGACTCGGAACCCTCAGCCATGTCATTGTTCACAGAAGTCATACAAGAGTTGCGATCTCTTATGGCCACCTGACTCCCTACCTGTCAATGTGAGGAATGAGTGTCGTAATAATCATGCTGTTATAGAGTAATTTACCACTTACAGTCTAATGGAATGACGGACTCAGAGTAGGTGGATGCGCAATGAGGACTTTGCCTGTTTTTGCCGTTTTTGCGCTGTCGTCACAGGAGGCCCTTGTTACATAATATATGATAACGTCACACAGTACCGCGTTGAAGTTTGAACTGGAACGACCCGGACTATATAGCTTCCATCCATTCAATACCTCGTAAGGCAAGGAAGTACAATGGGATACCCTGCACAATTCACTCTCCGGCTGGGACCGCACCACCATCACTCGTACCCAGGGTACTCTTCTGAGACTACAAGTTTATACGCTGCCGGTCACTGGCAGTCCCTAGCCGAGGATCGCTGCGGCCAATTCCCGAAAAACTGGCATACCGACAGACCGGCATATGTACAATTAAGATACAAATATGGTGGCACGAACGCGTCGCCTCTTCTCTCCTCTGGGCCGGGGTTACAAAGGATTAATAATAATACGAAGATAAAATTTATTGAATGCCGAATGCTTGCCTGTACCTGCCTTGATCGATCATCGTCGATCATGCAATGAACGCAGTGAAAAGTTCAAAATTCAAGTTGCCAACACTTACTAATCGATAATCCTCTATAGACGACGCTGGCCTGTAAATGTGTTCGCACAATCATGATATCTTGTCTGTTTATGATATCGACTAACACGGTCTTACCACATGACAATGGACATACAAGTGGATGCCTTTGGGATTATCAATGTGGATTTATAAACCACTTTCCGCGCTGTGCGGAACCTCTACTGGTGAACGATCAACGTCATCAACAAAGAGACCCGAATCAGGTGGCGGATATGTAGCGACCCCTCATTCCATAATCCACCGCCACTCATGATCAATCCTCTCGGCTTCCGGAAAACGGGTAAAGCATCCCCTTCTATCTCGATTTTCCGAAGTAATGTGCGGCACATAGCCCATCGGCATACCGATCTCATGAGAAGGTATAAAAGGGGTGAGATAGTATAGGGGGAGCACCAACAAACCTCTCACTTCAAATTATCTCGCAACCTACCAAGACACCTAGCATTATCATCATGAGTCTCTTTGCACCCGCTCCAGCCCTACCACCAAGCTCGGTCGTTATCGCCAACTCTCACCCAAAGCTGGTGTTCATGTGTCACCTATCTGCCTCGGTGCTATGAGTATTGGTGACAAATGGGCCGGCGAGGGCATGGGTGCTATGGACAAAGAGTCCAGTTTCAAGCTTCTCGATGCTTTCTATGAAGCCGGTGGTAACTTCATCGATACCGCCAACAACTAGTAAGTTCTTCTCGCTTCATCAATTAAATATGATCTTAACGACGACTTCGTGCTTCCAGTCAAGATGAAAGCTCTGAAGAATTTCTTGGGGAATGGATGGAGACACGTAAAAATCGTGATCAAATAGTCATCGCGACCAAAGTCGGTACCCCTTCATTGAAGATTGTTGGAACCTTTGACTCACGGACCCGATTTACAGTACACTACAAACTACAAGCGTGCCGACCCGAACGTCAAGAACAAGTCAATGTTCGTCGGAAACAACCTCAAGTCGATGCACCTCTCAGTTGATGCTTCGCTCAAGAAGCTCCGCACTGACTATATCGACATCTTGTATGTCCACTGGTGGGACTACGCAACCTCCATCGAAGAGGTTATGAACGGTCTCCACAACCTTGTTGCTCAGGGTAAAGTTTTGTACTTGGTAAGAGTTCGAATAGTAGAACTTAGCGAGTTCTATATTTGTTAACCGCGAATTCTTCTATGACAGGGCGTGTCTGATACTCCTGCTTGGGTTGTCTCCAAAGCTAACACCTACGCTCGACTCACTGGGAAGACTCCTTTCGTCATCTACCAGGGTGCTTGGAGCATTCTCTTCCGCGATTTCGAGCGTGATATCCTCCCCATGGCCCGTGAAGAAGGTTGGTTCATAAGTCACGCGAAAGACAAAATAACAACCTCACTGATTGGTTATTAGGCATGGCTCTTGCGCCCTGGGACGTTTTGGGTGGTGGTAAAATCCGAACAGATGCTGAGGAACAACGAAGGCGTGAGACTGGCGAGAAAGGTACATCAGAACCCATCATTCATAATCCCGATATGCATAACCTAACATTTGGTCAGCCCGCATCTTCCTTCCTGGTATGAGCTGGGAGCGAAACGAAAACGAGCGCAAGGTCAGCGCCGCTCTTGAAAAGGTTGCTGCTGAAGTTGGTACCAAGAGCATCACCGCCGGTTCGTCCTTATAACTCCGAACAATTATTTTAATACCGTCCTTACACTCCACCTACTATAGTTGCTATCGCGTACGTGATGCAAAAGGCACCCTATGTCTTCCCCATCATCGGTGGACGTAAAGTCGAGCACTTGCATCAGAACATTGAATCTCTTGATGTCGTGCTCACTACCGAACACATCGAGTACCTCGAGAGTATCTTGCCCTTCGATGTCGGTTTCCCTGCTTCCAGATTCGTAAGTTTCTGCCTGTTCATGATAGTGTTGGTGAAAGATTGAAACTGAATTGTGTGATTCTTTGAAACAGGGTAACAGCTCCGACTACAATTTCTTGTACAAGAATGCTGGTACTTTCGACAAGTGGCCCGTTCAGCAGGCCATTCGTCCCTCGAAGAACTGAGGCGGCGGTTATAAACGACAATCGAGCTTCAAGCATTGTACATCCAGACCTAACCCTCACTTGTATCACTAACCATTGATGTCACATTCAACACTTACAATAAAATGAGTATTTTCTGAGACCTATGTACGTGATACAGACAGATTTGAGGTACCACCGATCTTGAATCTTGCAGATAAGATAAGATAACGCGACTCGGACTTGCTTTGAATTGAATTTGAAAGTGTCAGTAACTTGCACAAGTTGAACACAGTTTGTCGCTCTATTATTTGTATATTGCAGATTTCTCTCTCGTTATTTCTAATTACAGCTGTCTGATAAAAATAGCAACTGTCTTCTGTTCATGGAGACTATGCTAGTTAGTACTACGAGCCACTAGTAGCGCTATTGGGCCGACATTAGTAACCACTAGAGTCCCCACTGCTCCTGTTCCCTCTACAACGTTTTGTTCCAATTCCCTTACATTGCCCTTCCATAGCCCAATGCTATGTCAAAGCAAACGACAAAAAGCGTTTAATGAAACGTCATTGAATACTGTTGAGGATCAGCTTGAAGCTTCCTCTGGCACTTCGATGGCCAAACCGCAACGCAATGTACGCCGCAGCACTTCAAAATCTTCCAGATATGCTTTTTTTTTTTTTTTTTGATAGTGCGTGTCCACAGGACTGAGGCGCCGGCAGCTATACTCTCATAACTCCGGGCCTCCGCGGGTGGCCGGTTTAAACCCCCCGGCCGCGGGGCAAAACAAAACGAAACAAGCAAACAAACAACAAACGAGCGATGCGCTTCCAGATATGCTGATCAATATCCTTCTCGAGGTGTGTTTTACACTGTTCTTTTGATAGGAAAGATACAATGTTGTTGAAACATAATTTGCGCGATAGGTTCTCTCCCAATTATATCCATCGGACCTCCTACACATTGCCAGAACGACCAAGGCTTTGTGAAGCGTGCTTAGCTATCTATTCTGCGTATATATGGAAGGAATCTCGGAAGAATGTGGAAGGTCTTCCGTGGTCCAAGATATGTTCAAGGAGACCGTGGGGTTACTCACTGGTCCTGTCCAAATGGCCAAGGAGACCGGACGAGCAATGTCGCAGCGTTCAATAGCGACCCATGATTTCTCGTATGTAGGAGGTCCAACAGCATCACAATCTGCTACTTGAGGGGGAAGCTATGTTCTAGAACGCCAATAGTGTATGATCGTAGTGCGTTCAAATTGGGGTCGTCCAATTCCTGTAACATAATGCAGAAATCCGAAGGCTGGACATAAACGTTGAACACCAGAAAGGCCAGCTTGTCCAGGATTCAGCAACTTACCCTCCCATCCCTTCATTAATAAAACTCAAGAATGTATCCCACCAATTGTCGGCAATGTGTGTATTTGGTAAAGTCATATTGGCTACCTCAACCGAGGGAACTGGCGCTCGCACAGCGTCGCTAACGCTGATTGAGTATGTAGATCCAAGATGTATTATATGATGTATAGCTCCCATCACAAACAACTAGTCGTAGCTTTCCGCCGAAGACAGAGCTTCTGGATAATTGAAAGCTATCGATGAGGTCGGATCAATGGTTGAGTGCTGTAGACCACTATTCTTGGGGTCACGAATATTCAGCATGAGTCGGCTGATGAGCGTACTAGCGATGCTGGAAGAGTATCAAGTTAGCGCGATGAGATAAACTGTGAGGTAGATAAACGGGAGTACTCACGCGTTGGTGAGAGAGGCCATCTGAACTATATCGCCCCAAACCTGGAAGGGTATATGTAAGAAAACGAAGGGCACATAGAAGGGTCTACTAACCAGAAAATTGAGGAGTTCAAACACATAAGCTAGACCTAGAAAACTTCACGGCACATTATAAGCAATTCCAAGCAACCGATGATTGTAGCATACCCAAAATACATGGTTCCTGTATGCTGAATGTGAGCGGAGGGATACAGGGTACCGGCGTGTCTTTGGCTCACCATCTCGTAGCATTAATGAGAATAAGCTGTTCTCCACCGTCCGACCGATTTGCAGACGTTTGTATAAGGTTAGTGCAAAGATTATACAATCGAATGCGATCGCCTGCGACCATGCAAGGGCAGAGGGAGTGCAAAGTGAGTTCGCTTCCAGAATTGGGGCGTAGGAATATATACGTTTTCCTCTAATGAAATAATATTATGAGTCGATTATTTATTAGTATAGCAATACACTCACTGTTCTTTTGTCAATGGTAAGTCGCAGATTCGGAGTTTACCGTTCGGATATGCAGGAAGTCCTCGAAATAACGATATTTGCCACTGGAAGATGTGGTTAGATGTAGTATACCATGATGATCCGAGATCCGAGAACTCACGCAAGAAATAGCGAAGCCCATGCAGAGAGTAAATATTAGGAAGAATAGGATTAATTTGTTCCGGTCATACAGTGCGTAAGTTCGAAAAGTGAGAAGAACTGCACAATGACCATCAATCACTCCGTTCAAAAGGTATACTTTCTGGACTCACTCATTACTAGCATAATTGCAAAAACGCAGTAAGCCTGATGGAAGATCTGTAGACCAGCGCATCTGTTACGATGACACGGTGTGAGCCTTTAATTTATGGAATGCGATCATGAATGACAAACGTCTGTGCACAGCATGGTAAGGAATAGTCTCGGAAATATGAGATAGGTTTATCACATACCTGTGGCGAAAGGTCCCAAAAGAATTCAACGATGACGGGAACTTGGGCGATGAGGGCAGTATATCTATTGAGAAAATAGAAGAAGGATATCCACGATAAACGAGAGTCTAGCCAGAACAGGTTGTATTCCGAGTTGATTGTGAGGAGATAATCGTAGTAGAGGATGACTTGTAGAGAGGGTTAGAAGGTTTGTACATTAGAATCATTTTGTGTACGCACCTACTGATGCTGCTATGCTATAGCGATCTGGCTCGCGGGATCCAAAACTGAAGAAGTAGGAGTTAATATCATCCAGACTCATAAGAGAATCCGACCCACATCCAGATGTCATAGTCAGTAAGAGAGTCCATCCCAAGAGGGAGTGTAGAAGAGGCACCTCATGTCAAGGAGCGACCATGCAACAAATGGAACACCTTTTAGTATGAACTCGGCAACGGTGCAAAACTTTGTGGCGATGACTCGTGATATACTGACACGCGGCAAGAAATCACTTCGGGTGCAAGTCAATATTGCGGTTGATTAGATGAAGCCTCATGAGTTCTTTTGATATAATTCCGCGACCAACTACTGTTTGAACAGTGCTTAACACAGGTGTAGATTTGTAGTCGGTGCAAAGTTGTGCTATACGTAGTGAGAAGGCAGTAAAGTTGTTCCAGTTTGAAGGTATCACACTAATGGCAGGATACTTATCATATAGTCCCCATTACTACCGCTGGGACTAAAATAGAACGTGGCTGCTGCAAGTATTCGGGAGGAACAATGATTTAGACCTACCACTACCGGTCAGCTATTTATGAGACGAGAAAACTACATACGTCACAGTACTAGTTGCGTCCAAGGGGTTGGGATTTGAGGTACATGCACTGGCGCAGATTTTTTCAACTGTATAAGACACAAATCATAAGTGACCCCACCAGCGGCGGGTAACCTGGAACTTGAACCTGTTGGAGCACGAACTTGAAGGTCATCTACTACTTAGATAAGATAAGATAAGAATTAAAAGTCATCTGGCTCCGAGTCCTTGGAGTCCAAGTCTAAGTCAACCCATCTTTCCTCTGCACCGTTAGTATACCTAAACGTACTCGCTCGATTGTTTGGGTTTATGTATACAAATGGCCTCAAGACATCCTACTCACCGGGACCTATTACGTATACTTCGATCCGAATTCGAAGAAGCGCTTCACAGCAACCATGAAGTTGCAGCGCTGAGTTGTCCTAGGGTCGCTCCTTGTCCCCACTATTTCGTTGCTCAAATTACAAGTATCGAGTACATTTCTTACCATCATGATTCCAGGTCAGAGTAAACGACAGAAACTGCTCGATGAAACAGTTACAAGTCCAACTATGGCAACTAAACGGAAGCGTGTCCGTGGCGCACTCAGGAGTCTTCCAGATATGCCAATCGATATCATATGCCAGGTGCGACTATATACAGGACCGATATAAAATCATTCTCAACCAACTTCACCGTCTAGATTTTCTACTTGTTAAACCCAATAGATCTCCTGCGCATCGCGCGGACAAATAAAGCTTTCCGAAGGCTCCTCATAGTCCGCAAGTCTGGTCGTGGGTCGGACTACGCATGCACTAGTATATGGAGAGAAGCTCGCAAGAATATACCGGATCTTCCAGAACCATTTCCGGGAATGAGTGAGCCTTTTTACGCTAGCCTCTGCTTCGAGCCCCATTGCACTGTAAGTTGATAACATCGATAACACAATGCCACCCAATTTGACTGTATGAACTTCGACTAGATATGTTTCAAGCAGAGTATACATGAGGTCATCTGGGAATTCCGCGCTCGCCTTTGCAACGAGTGTAAGAATAAGAAAACGAGGTGAGTTTAGTGTATCTCCTGAACCACAATCGCGTCAACAAGTAATCAAGGACATCATCGGGATTCGAAACCCAAATTTGGGGAGCGCCTTCTTCTGTTGCTCTTCCCCTCATGAATGCTCAAGTTACAAGTGAGTGTAATAAGAATCTTCGTCTGGGGCCCGTCGGTTTAATAGGTAAATAGTATTGGGACGCACCCGGAGAACATTTCTCGAGTCCGATATCACTCAACTCGAGGAGAAGTGGGAGCGTCTTAGAGATGACGGCGACGACAAGAAGGAGCAATTTATACAACGTCACAAAGAAAATATACAAAGACTTGAAGAGGTAAACAGTTACTAGTCATATGTTTATCGCCGTGCTGAATTTGTCATTTGTACAGCATGCTCGCCGCTGCAGTGTATGGTTTTCCTCCAAGAAGTCTGATCGTCAATTTGAGATTTGGAAAATCAAAGGACAACGATGCAAAAAGTAGGTGTAGGTGAATGTACAATGTATTGACACTGCCATGCGGACTCACTGTACTCCACTTTCCAGCATTCTTGATAGACTGGAAGAACTGGGTTATGGTCCGGATATTCACTGGGCCAATAACAATCACATTGTTCGAAAACACAGAATAGAAATGCTTCCCGCCGTGCGCCAGGGAAAGCCTCTCACAGAACGAGGTACGTCTCGACCATAGCTGGCAACATACACATTGCTTATGACAGGAGAATCCACAGTGTGGGAGAATATACGCCCGGAAATCGTCAAGCATATACTTACTCATATTCGACCTAAACGCCTCGAGTCTGACTATCAATCGGTGTTGGAGGATCGTATCCCTTTTCTGAAAGAAGCGAGAGCTAAATTCGCGGAGCCTTACGGCACAAACTTCCCCCTTGTAGAAGATTTTGCTCGTTTGCCAGAAGTTAGGGCTATTCTCGACCCCTCAGATGGGCAGCATATAAATATCGAAAGCTTTGATGCACTAGAATACCAAATCCCCGAGATAATCGCTCGATGGAAGGACAACGTCCGAGACGAGTTGGATGCGTTCCTACGGAAAAAATTGAGTCGCCACAATATCCCATCTGACTTGTCAACATCAATCTTGCATTCAAACCTCGCCATCGCTACCCTCTTCTGCAGAAAATGCCACCAGATCGTCCAAACTTCAAACCTCGAGCTCGCTGTCCATGGTTGCCGGACTCTCTCATGGTCTCCCTCAACCCCGATAGATAGATATGAACCAACACTTGAGAAACTAGAATTATATCCTTATTCTCCTTCAGATTTCTATGTTGCCTCGAGTGAGGTACTCGAGATCCTCCAAGCATGTGGCAAAGATAAGCTCACTACCGTCCAAGAACTAGATGCTCTCAATCATGTGCTTCCTTGCCATAAGGGCTGTGATACAACTGATGCCGGTGCTACCTATGGTTGGAGAGACTTAGTAGGTCGTCGTCATCACTCATAAGCCTCATGGGTTTTAACTTACAAAAATATCAGCTTATCCATAGCATAACAAACCATAGGTCACCCTTCAAACTTACAGGGTCTCCTTTGTGGGAATTTATATCAACTGACGAAGATTTTGTGCCTTCTTTTTCTTGGGATGATAGGTATTCACCGTACTTCTAATGAGAAATATTGATCATTAACTTGAGGCTTTAGTCTCTCTCTTTGGGATTCCTCCATACTTAATTACGCCCCATTGGACATGCTATTCCCTTCGTACAACGGAGAGCCTGAAGTGAATTAAATTTCCGACTAATAACTGTGAAATTCAGTTTTCGTTACGAGGAAGCGTAGATGCAATTGTTCAAATACTGTTGTACAATATCCCAAAGTCTACTTTTCGGTAGTATTGTATTATACATAGCCATTTCTGTATGAATATTCTTGCCAATTAGTATTGGATTGCATCTCTTTGGAAAAGGGGTGCTGAGTTACCCTACATGGATGATTATCTGAACGTTACTTCCGTGACTAGAAGTATAGAAAGGTTAATGCATATTCAAACTTAACTACATCTATGTTGAGACAAGAAGAGAAAAAAGGATCACTATATATTGAACTATCCCTACACTGAAATTCTATCACGAAGAACTCGCACTATCCCCAAAGAGCATCAGAAATACGAACGGCATCCCCCATCTCTAACACATCATGTACCCTCACAACAGCTGCTCTCTGCTGAACCGCACAACTAACAGCCGCTGCAGTAGCCCACCCTCTCTCAGCCGGTGCTGTTTCTCTTCCAGCGTAAGAGCTACTCGAGTCGGCTTGGTGGAGAAGCGTCCCTAGGAAAGACTTTCTCGACGTGCCAATAAGTTGAGGATATCCGCAAAGGGCATTGCGAGCACCGTCCTTTCGTGTGAAATCTTCGGTGATTGAGGAAGCGTTACGAAGGAGCTCCAAGTTACCGTCGACTGTTTTGCTGAATCCAATCCCAGGATCGACGATCACCAGCCAACGTCTCAATCCACCTTTACCCTTGACGATAGTGTCTACTTTCTCTCCTAACTCGACTTTCACAGCTTCGACTACTGCGCCTCTACCGCGTGAGTCAGCGGCGTAGTTGTATGCTGTATAATCCTTGTTGGATGAAGCTTCTCCACGAGAGTGCATGAGAATAACCGGCACAGCTAAGTCTCGAGCCACCTGACGGATTTTGAGAAGATGTTTCTTCCCAGATTCTCCGACAGGGTATTCGGGACCAGAGAACGCGCAAACGTCGTTGATACAATTCGCACCAGCATGAACTGCTTCTTCTGCCACTTCCCACCGGAACGTGTCAACGCTCAATAGGGTCTGTCGCACCTCGACACCAGACCCATCTGACTGATACGACCGAATAGCCTGAACCATTGGTACGACACGAGACATCTCCTCTTCTGCCGAAACAAATGCGGCGCCTGGACGAGTGGAGTATCCTCCAATGTCGATAATATGTGCCCCGCCCTGTATAGCCGACTGTGCGTACGAGAGACCAGCGGTGATAGTGTTATTTATCCGGCCGTCAGAGAAGGAGTCGGGAGTTACATTCAAGGTACCCATGATGTAGGTCTTGCGGGGAGATGATGGAGAAATGGGGAACGTCCAGCATTTCGACGTTGATGGAACAGCAGGTAGGTTGGGTAGTTGTGGGTCAACTTTCTTGGAGACTTGTCCGAGAGGGTACTGAGGGAAGGGAGAGACTTTGTGCATAACCTGTGGCTCTGTCTGCTTCGAAACTACGTCCGATAGAAGATCTTGGACTTTGAGTTTGGCCACTGGATGAATACAGTCTGGAATCATACTGGAACGGTCTTGTTAGTAAACAATCGCAATGTATATATAGGTAACGCAACTCGTTCAGTGGACGAAGAACAAATTCCCGTTCCAACATCTTCGGATGTGGGATGACTAGATGTCCTTCCAAATCGTCGGAGACCCTCTCGTCTAGTGGGCGAGTATCGAGGATTTTCGAGTCAAACAATAGAATATCCAGGTCAATCGCTCGAGGACCATTACGGAACGACGCTACTCTTCCAACTATCGATTCGATCTGTTTCAACAGGTTCAGTAGCTCCAGAGGCGAGAGTGTGGTCTCAATCTGTTCCGATCATGAGTGGGAAGCAAGCACAACATTAGTGAGACACGGACCAAGCATGCGCAGTTAACGAATTTTGGTTGGTCAGTAACATACATGGGTTCGGTTTCGTACATGAAGCTTGTGTCTACGATGGTGATGTTAGCACCTTCGGGCAGGCGGTTATAATGCACGCCAGGGGTCTCCAAAAGTCGGAGTGCGAGTTCGATGTTGTAAAAGCTATCACCGAGGTTGGAGCCAATAGCTAGAGCGGCTAGATGTTTTGATTCATCCGAAGTCGATAGACCTGTAGCTGTAGCTGTAGCTGAGGCTGTTGGAGGCGGTTCTACGGAGTTCAAAGTCGTAACGACAGGAGTTTTATAAACAATTCCACCAGAGTAGTGGGGAGCCAAGGAGCCATCTTTGAGTGAACGGGTGATTTCAACTTCGGGGCCTTCAGCGCAGACTAAGGCACTGTACTTCGACGCCTTGACTGTCACAGAGTCACAATGGTCTTGAAGGAACTCAAGACTCAGACGTGCGACATGTGAAGCTAGGGCCTCTAGCGTAAGATAGGATGATTTCGTTACATCCTGAGCACAATTTTAATACTCCAGTGTTTAGGAAGATAGAGTGTTATAACAAATTGTAGAACCTACGTTTCGGATGCTTCGTTCCAAGTTCCGAAAGGGAAATACAGATGTAGGGCGACTTCTTCGGTGAAATATGAGATCGAACCGCACAAGTTGTGTCTCCTCCCGCTCACAGTCGTTTATGCCGATGATGGTACGTATTTCCAAGTTGGAAATCGAGAGCTGCTCCACAGAAGGAGCGTCTGCGCTTCTCCTCGCTTCAGCTTGAATCGCAGTGGTTGCAGGATACAATAACCCTCTAGGCCTTTGTATCTCGAGATGAATATGATGAACATCGTCGTGCTCCTCGAAGGTCCTGTCTCGAGCGTAGTCAAACAAAGACTCTAAAGAATCAAAGTCTGTGACTTGGCAACTTGTACTAATGGTTTTGGAAACTGAAGAATAGTTAATAGAATGGGTCAAGTCATCAGTCTCCGCAGTGCGAGCGATATCATGCTTGATTTCTAGCGTGATATTCACAGGTTGTACTTTAGCACTAGGGGACTCCCATTGCGCGCCATCTGTGAAGGAGGCCATTTGATGGAGGTTTTTGATTCGAATGACATCTGTGCCAGGCCTGGCTTCATAATAAAATAGGTAAATGAAACAAACTAGGTGTGCCATAGCATCACTTACGCAGAACTACCCATCTTGCTTTCTTGATCTTACAGGCAGAAATGGGAAAAATATGGAGTGAAGGGAAGAGGTACCGAGTAAAGGCGCGCAAGCTCGTTCCGGACTGTGATCGAGAGTGACGCGAACCACTTCAAACACAGACCTCTGACTCTCGTGCCCGTGTTATAATAATTCTCTATATCATCGTCTCTCATAATGGAACTTTCAGCCTCATTACAAAAGCTCGGTGCATATATCCCTCGTAAAAATGACAAGTCTCAAGAACTTGTGAACCAGGGTGACTTTCTATTGAAGTCATATCTTGCCCAAGGAGACGATGGTGCGTCATGCAAGCAAATGGCCACCGGAAGGATGTAATTAACCTTGGACTTGTCGTCTACTAGGCTGGGACTCGATAATAAAACTCGTGCTGGCTGCTTTGGACCAAGGGGACGTGGAACTCGCGGACGTACGTTCTCTGAACATCTTTGTACTAACATAAACTTACCTTCCCCGAACTTTCAGAAATGTCTGCAGTTAATTTCAGACAAGTTCCAAACATCCCCTAGGGTAGATGTACTCACTGGAATTCGTATGGAGTACTCAGAGACTCTTGAAACCGCCTTGGCGTACTACAATGATCTGCTCGAAACGGATTCTAGTAATGCGGTATGTTGTACCCAACACCCATTAAATGATATGATGCTCAATATTATATTCTATCAGGCTATTTGGAGACGAAAGGCATCCGTGCTAAGACGTATGGGAAAGATTGACCAAGCCATCACGGAGCTTTCATCAATGCTGGATACTTTCTACACCGAGGTGGAAGGTTGGCTCGAGCTTGCCGATATGTATACCTCTTGCCATCAGTAAGTCTTGTTCACTTGTCATGCATGATATATTATCCCAAACAATCTATACAGGTATACATATGCTCTACAATCCCTCTCACACGCGTTACTCCTCGCTCCCCAAAATCCCTTCCACTTCCTCCAATTCGCTGAGGCAGCATACCTGGCGAGCGACCTTCCTCTGTCATTGAAGATGTTCCTACAAGTTGTGGACATGACAGATGACGATGATGAGGATGTACCACCAAGCGACACAATACCGACAGGAATTACCCTACGTGCTTGGTTTGGCGTGAAATTGGTATGTTCTCTCAAAGCAATTTTTGACAATACCTATGTGCTCATCATTTTTTTGCAGTGCACATACAAGTTACTTACAGAACCTAAACTTGTTCACTCGTCTGCTTCGCAAACACCACCGCCGTCAACTTCGACCATCTCCGCTCTTGACGAACTGACAACAGAACGTCTGAGAACAGCGTATCTGAACACAACTCGGGAATCCCCTCCGACAGCTGACAAGGCCTTCATTAACGCCATGGCGCAGATCATTCAGTAGACAGTGACGCAGTTCTCAGATCCGCCGTAGTCTTTTAGTGATACCCGCCAATTGATTGGTTCATGGAAACTTGTGTGAATATCGTAAGATGGCAGGTTGTCCAGGGTCTCCAGGGCTTCACACAGCAATCCAAACGGATACAACAAACTTATCCTTGAGAAATATGAATACAATCCTGGATCACAACAGATATTTGAGAGGCCCTGAGTCATAGATGTATACGTGGGGCATATGCGAGCGTAGAGAAAACATGGGATAGCAGAGCGTGAGCGCGAATGCAATGGGTGAATGGGACTCCTCCAATCGACCTGACTCCTTCACTCGGAGCCGGAAGCGGCTAGTGAGGCCGCTATGTAGACGACGCCTATGCGCCGATGAGTACTTCCCGGTAGGGTAGCATTTTACTTCTCGGGGTTGGCATTCCTGGAGGAGGGAGTTTGTCAGTAAAGAGTAATAAAGAGGGTGTTGGGAAGAGAGCAAGAGTCAGATAGGAGCGAAAGACAAGATGTTTGTTTATCAACACAATTGATTCAGTGTGAACTATGCAAGTATATGGTATCATCACGAAGGGTTTGCTGGTAGCATTGGTTGCATGCACGTTGATCGATCCACGGAGAGAGGGAAAGAGCAACGCCGCAAGCCGAGGTCTTCTGGGGGAAAATGAAATACTCACATTCTGCGTTTGCCACCAGGGAGAGTGGTGACATTCACGAATCTAGAAAGGGTGTCGATCAGTAACATATTTTCAAAAAAAAAGGTCATAGGTTCGGGGACATACCTGCGGTTGTAGAGAATGCGCTTCTTAGCACGGCCCTTGGGGACCTTCTTCTTCTCCTGCTTGTCGACCTTGGGGGTCTGAGACTTGACTTTGCCGGCACGGGCGAGAGATCCGTGAACTAGACGAACATCGTGGGTAAGTAAGAAGACATCGAGCGCAACGGCGACAAGGAGCAAAGACCTTTTCCCATATTGTCTTGAGGTTGCCGGAGCTGTTGTCGACGGTGTTGGTGAAGGGCTTGCGAGGTCCTGTACAGAACCTACCAAACAAAGTTTACTTTTTCAATCTCCGCTCGAAACCTGTGTCTGACATAATACAAGCGCTTAAACGCTTGCTTCCACTCTCCACGCTCGAAATGGCAGCCTTCGAGTTCAGCACAAATTCGTCATGGACTTGTGTATAGCGGTGATCCATTCTCAACGCTCTGTCTTTATTGAACTGTATGTACTCGGGGTAGCTCTTGGAGTACATACTGGAATTAACCTTGTGCAGACTAACATGCCGTCCTTAGAACATGAGCGCGTTTCAAGTGCATCGTAGATCGACGGAGGTACCGACTACTTAGCAACCTTTAGCAACGCGCTACTAGCTAGCTTATCCTAAGGAACCAGATATCCCCTATCTCACCGGAATCCTACTCTTCCCACTCTCTAATCTGTTGCTAGTGTCGCCCCAACTCAATTAATCTTCATACTGTCATGTCACGATCATGTCAATGCCCAAGTCGTGATCGTAACCTGAGAACATACTCACTAACTTCTGTATCCTCTCAGGCTCAAACATAGCTAATTCTTACGCGAAACGTAGCTGGGTATAGCAGCGTTATGGACTCACAGCTACTATCAGGAGGTACAGTCACTCGCAGGAGTTGGAATGCTCAATGTCGTAGACCCCTCTCAGTCCCGGTCCGGTCTTCATCCAGCGACTTAATACGGGTAACATAAATTTATCCCCTTATTCCAGTTGGGGATCTCCTAATGCGCCCATGCCGGAATGTCAATCTTGACGTTAGTGAGCGGTGACGACACCACCAATCTCGTCGTGTGAACTCACCATCGACTATCTCAGCTTCCCTCCCAAACAGCTCCAACCCAAACCTCGATAACTCTGCATTTCTCTTGTTTGGTATGCAGTCGATCTGGTCTCACAGGGTATTCCACGAAGGTCGCTCTCGAATGTTTCCAATTGCGGAAGGCAGCATTTCGCATTTATCCTGATGTCTTTGCTTAGCACACCCTGGGCGAGATGGACTAGGGCGCACAACCCTTATCATGACGCGTCAAATAAACCTGTCTGAAACAACTGTTGATCTCGAAGAATGGATGCGCTCAAGCACACGCTACTCCATCACGAGCGGCTTGCGACTTTGTTAAAGATGAGCATGCCATGGTGTTCAACTCGTTGGCAACCGTCTGTGGATTCTTTGCCTCCTCTCACTTCAGTCATTCTTTATTTCTTCTTCTCGGTGTGGACACATCCATTCTTTTGACGTGCAAATATGCTTTCGTCTACAGCCCGATTTGGTTGGGCTGCTGTTCTTTTGAACCTTACTTTCTTTGCAACTTCGGTATTGGCTGTGGCCTTACCGCTACCCCTTGTCGAATCGCGTCCCGTTTTTACTGCGGCACATCTTCCTGCTCATAACCACTCTTCTCATACTCCTCAGCTCTCAGTACCCGGCGCACATAATGGACCTCCCGCGCTCATTCACCACCGGATGACCCGCCGTGCGACCAATGCTCCTGCCGTATCTGGTGAAAAATTGGTGTTCGCTCATTTTATGGTTGGCTTCTCTTACTCCTACGGTGTCGGTGATTGGGAAAGAGGTAAACACCTGACCTTTGGAATTTATCATTGCATACTAAAAATATCTCATTCGACGGCAGATATGTCACTTGCCAAATCCAAAGGCATCGATGCCTTTGCTCTCAACCTCGGCTCAGACTCCTGGCAGCCCGGACAAATCTCCAACGCCTACAATGCCGCGCAAAACGTCGGTTTCAAAGTATTTTTATCGTTTGATATGACCTCCTTCGGATGTCAAGGTGCTGGAGACGTCAACGTCATTCGAGGATACGTTCATGATTATAGTGGACATCCTGCCCAGCTACAAATAGATGGCAAGATGTACGTAACAACGTTCGCTGGAGAGTCATGTACCTTCGGTACGGGAGATGTGAACCAAGGATGGTTGAATGCTGTCAAGAATAACTCGCCTCCGACATATTTCGTACCTGCGTTCTTTATTGATCCTGGTGCTACGGGTGGTTATAGCGTATTGGATGGTATCTTCAGCGTGAGTAATCAAATATCAGGTGTCGACGGTGACTTACTGTGGGGTAACTTTTAGTGGAATTCAGCCTGGCCTAGAGGTAACTCTGATATCACCTTCGACCAAGATCAAGCTTACATCAACGGCCTCGGTGGTCGAAGCTACATGGCTGGTGTCTCGCCGTGGTTCTTTGTAGTAAGCCCTTATCCGAATCGAGGTTCTCGTTGTACTCACAGACAATTATTGCAGCACTACCCTGGTAAAAACTTCATCTACCGTGGAGACGACTGGCTCTGGGCCGAACGTTGGGAACTCCTCGTACAACACCGCGACTCTACTCCCTTCGCCCAGATCATCTCCTGGAACGACTATTCCGAGTCTCATTACATCGGCCCTGTCGACGGTACCCAACCAGGGTCCCAAGGCTGGGTAGACGGATATGATCATCAAGGTTTGATACAAATACATTTGCTCTTATCCACAAGTACAGGTTGCTTAACGACTATTTCTACTTCTTCTATTTTTATATCCGATAGCTTGGCTCGACCTTATGCAATATTACATCTCCGCCTACAAGACCGGCTCGTATCCTGCTATCGGTAAAGACCGTATCTTCCTTTGGGGTCGTTTGTACCCCGCGGGTGCAGATGCACCGGATGGTGTCGGCAAACCAGATAATTGGCAATGGGTATGTATTACATCAATACTCTTGGCCTTATTTTCTGTAATCTCAATAATCTCACATGACCTCATAGACTGAAGACTATCTGTGGGCCATCGTACTGCTCACATCGCCTGCCCAGGTTACGCTTTCCTGCGGTCCTAGCTTGCAGACGTTCTCTGTCGGTGGTGGCTTATCCAAGCTCAAACTTCCCCTTACCGGGAGCTGTAGTGTGACCTCACAAATTACACGTACTGGCTTCACAGCCTTGAACTTTGCTCCCTCCGGCTTCGATTTCAAAACGAACCCACCTTCATATAATTTTAACACCTTCGTGGCTGCATCACCGGCTTAACAGTCTGTATCAGCCTGCTAGGCATATCTCGAACGTGCGTCGCCTTAGTATACCTTAGTATATGTCCTTTGTTGTAGAATACTTCATAATATTTCGTGCATAACGTATTACCTTAGCTTGTATAGATGTACGCTATACTGATCGTTTCCGGAATACATCCGACTATGAGTCTGCACTTAGGATTCATGCACAAAGAGAATACCATCAAGAGCAATATATTGTGGATCGACCTGTCCTAGGTTCAATCCTCCACTGCATGCAAGGGTTAACAAAAGTACATGCTAAAAACTCAAGTCCGCGTAGTACACAAAGCGTATCATGTCCGAAAAAAGTCCCAAATGAGTGATGACATCATGTTCGACATGATTACTTGCAGTTGGAAACAACACCTTCACCAGCTGTGCCAGCTGAAGTCAACTGGGTTTGAAGCTTGTCGAGGTTCGAAGTGACAGTGGGGTCGGTGCTAAACAATCCACCTCAGCGATCAATACTGGAGAAATTGAATTAAGATGGACATACGAGTTGATGCTAGCTAAAGCCGTTCCAGCCGCAGTCAAACCGTCGGCAACTTGCTGACGAGCGTCAGCAGGAGCTGCTTGGCCAGTGAAAAGGGATTTGGCAATGGTAGCGATACCAGCCTGTGCATTGCTAAGACCGTCGCTAACAGCGCTGATGCCCTGCGAGCCGGCGGGGTCACTAGGGCATTCTCGTTAGTAGATATCTTGAAAGGTACAACCGGTTAGACTTACGATCCCAATTGAGTAGTGAGTGTTTGGGTGGTCTTCTTTGCCTGGGCGAGGTCGCTGACGATCTTGATACGGTCAAGGTTGCACTGCAAGTTACCAATCTGACGTGTGGCGAGAGGAGCTATATACGGTGGCCAGTTGTTAGAAAGTTTATATAGGAATAGTGGAGAAAATAGACATACCGGCTTGAACGAAGACAGCGCTCAAAGCAACGAAAAGAACGAAGATGATGCGAGACAACATGATGAAAACTTGAGTTAGAGTGAAGAACGAAAGCGAGGTCTACTCGAGGAGGTCAAAGACACCAGGTCAAAGCAGCTCAGCTGAAGGTAAGTCCGGGATGAGGATGAGGATAATGGGTCGATCATGTAGGTCTTTTATATGTACAATTCGGCTACTACGCGGCGGAACAGGACGAATTAGCAAGATGCGAGCGTGACCTCTAGTTTCAGTTCAAGAAGCTAGCAACTGTCGTATTCCTAAAACAGAATTGATGTTTCGAAATCGCCTTTGGAAACGGAAATGAGACGCTAGATGATAACTGAGGGTATCTGATTCTCTGGGTATTGCATTTGTTGCCGTCCTGGGAAAGTCCGTTCTTTGTTTGTGCCCTGCGTACTGTGCCACTGTTAGAAGTGGTGCTTCTTAACTTTGGATTGATGATCCAATTGTAAGATGGCTCGTATACGTTTTATCTGTCGTGTACAGACCGGATAGACCGGTGAAGGACAGCTTTCAGCAGTTTTGACAAGTGAGGGTGCTATTAGTTAGTGACCGCAGAGGTGGAACATGTCCATTTCCCTGGAAACGACCGCATGGGGTATGCATCAGCACAGGTCGTTGAAGAGAGCATCCACTTATCCGCCATGATGCAAACTCAACGAGTATTCTCACCAACTTTTCAAAAAGGAGCCATCAGAACATCACCGTTTGCTAATCCCGTACGTACAGATACGTACACAATCTGAGTACTCGGAGTGCCCAAGTGGGACGGTACAAACCGCCATTTCGGAAACTCCTTGCTTGACGAGAGGATCAGGCAGTGCAAGCGTCTACCGGACCTCCTTTCCCTCTACCGTCACGTACTAACAAGTATTCTAGGTTGTGCCTTATTACACTTCTTTAATTCAATTCCATACATGTCCTCATGGTATTGACCATGCACACGGGTGCAATTGGGTTGCAAAGGAACCAAAAAGGGTGTCGCCGTGCTGGTATTTCTTTCAGACTTCGCCGTCAGGCCAATGTTGTGGTGAGTCGTTGCGAAAGCTCTGAAGGCTCTACCCAATACCGGTCACCTGTGACTTGTCAAGTTCACTATAGGTTCATCTTGATAATACTTCATTATACTAGTGGTACATCCCTATAACCCCGTACCCACTTCATTATGAGATACGCAAACTTACTCTCTACTTAACAAATTCACAGCCTACGGCGGTTGCTTCTCCCGATGGAACCAGCGTACCTCCGCCGAGAGTAGAACTTAGGTTGTCAGATTGGAAGATTGTTTGACATAGTCCCTTGGTTGAAGAATCGCCGCTGGGCGTCTTCGATGTCGTCACGACAAGCGGTCGTTGGAACGGGTGCAATTCCCTCAAACAAATCACAATAATGTGTTCGGGTGCAGTAGCTAACTTATCTGGGTAAATAACCAAGTTGGAACTGACCCGACCTAGGTGCTCTAGAATATCTTTCACGCACTTGAATTGTAGCGAGGCCTTTCTGCACCCTTCTGCACCCTTGTTGTTACTTTCTGACGGTCACACCGAAGGGTATTGCTAAGGTCGGGTGCAATCATTTTTTCCCTTTGTCGATTTCACCCATTACTCGAAGGTGGCATACAAACCAACTCCTGTTTCTTATGCTTGCGACAGGATGTGATCCTCCTTCTGTTGAATTTTTTCAAGCCCCCAACACGCGGGTCGGGGTGGAAACACGCTGCCTTAGTGTGAAACTTTTGATGTCCATCTGTAAATATAGTATGTCTATACCGGATCCACATGTTACTGATACTAACTATACTAAGTACGGTAGACACCCTTAAGATCAGTGGCTCCGTTCTATGAATGAAGGAGAACCTGAACGCCGAACAGACTCAGTCAAGCTTGTCCTCTATGACCTTCAATGCGACGACGAAATTGCACGAATAGGACAGCTACATATTGGTACCGGGGATATCTTGCTCGGGCCAGTGGAATGTTGTGACGGCTCTCGATAAACACGCTTTTGACATGACGTGCACTTCAAATACTATGAAACCATACGCAATCCGAACGAGAGGCGTATCATGTTTATCTATTGCTTCAGGTTGACACCGACATCGACCTCGACAACCCCGCTCTTCCCGAGATCAGGCTTCTACCCACTATCAACGAGTAATCCCCATACCGACAAGCCGAGGAGTGCATTTGTGACAGACCAATCTATACGGGTACTATACCTATCTTTTCAATTGCTTGTAAGGTAGTTTGTTTTCCCCCGAAATAAAAGGAAGGGTGTTTGCACCCGTTCTACCCGCCGCCTGCCTAGTAAGAATTTGCAATCGTTAATCCTGACTTTTGCGCGGTGAGTCGGTGTCAAATCTCTCTTCCGTATGTATGTCAAAGTCTGAGTGGAATTTACAGGCACTCATTGACAACCGTAAATAATATAATGTGACACAATAGGTTTCCAGTGATACTGAAACGAACGAGGTAACAACCCTCTTTCAAATAATAAAAAACAATCACAAGTCCTCATTAAACACGGCTCGTCCAGTCTCCAGGGCCTTCAAAACAGGACTAGTGAGCAGTTCCACTCTCTCCTTGTAACTATCTTGGACCACATATACGATACTATTTAAAACCGTTCTGTCAGGATCCGGGAATAGGTCCGCGTCACTTGGCATGTCGATACCATGTCTACAGATAGGGAGGAACATTTAGCTATAATTATGCCGGAATAAAGTGGCGTGCTTACATATCCTTCAGATGAGATACTATGTCATCCTTTGGCTTGTTATGTTCTTCACAGTGAGAGCAATACCAGACGCGCTGCAATGTCACCGTGTTCTCATTCTCTCGTTCGACTGCTTGATCGAGGGGGCCTAGCTTGAGAACTTTCTCGCTGGATATTACCTCTAGCTCACAGGAAGGCCCCCCATAACCTGCACGTCGCATCACATGAGCCACCTATTTTTAAATCGTAAATGGCACGTAGAATTCGAAAATCGAGGAACTTACGGCATCTCTCCAATTGTAGATGGTCTCCGTTCCAAGAGACTGACAATCTATCTTCTTGCAAGTGAGTCTGGGGTTAAGTTGATCTAACTCTTGAACTGTCGCTAGTCGATCTTTACCACAAGCTTCGAGGACCCTGAGGGCTGATGGCGAAGAAGTGGAAAATCTTGACGGTTTCCACACACACATGCCAAGGATATCTAGCGTCGAGTCATACATGCTGTCCTGTGAATAGTACCCTCCTGCTGTTGGGAATCGACGCCTGCACTCGTGGATAGCAATCAAGTAATCTAAGTTTTGAAAGACCGAATGACAGTTGTGACATCGGAACATCTGAGCAAAGACAAGATTGTCAAGCGAAATGTCAGGAGGAAGATCATCCATCGCGTTCTTGAGATATTCATCTAGCTTCTCTTTAACTTCGGCTTTCCAGTTGGCAACGATGTCAGGAATTTTAGGTTCGAGCGCCTGGTAAATGTCGATAGTAGGTTCTTGCTTGTTGACGGAAGGGTCTAGAATAGCCTTGAAATCCGGAAGGCGTGCCAATTCTCTTGTAGAGGGGAAGACATTGCGATATGGCCGTGCGAACGTGGCCATAGCTTGACGATACAAGACGAATCGTTGTCTCAATGACTCCATGTATTCGCTCTTGAGGCGTCGAGGCCGGATCTTGGTCATGACATGGCAGACAACCTCCTGCTGAATCTTCTGCCAACCTGTATGTTCCTTTGTCAGAGCATTGTTCCCATCTGGATAATGAAATTGAAATACATACCTCGTTCGGTGAGGGGCTGCATTTGGCGTACGGCGGGAAGCATTTTCAACCTCACCGAGTCAGTGAGGAACCTTTGCTTATCTACCCAAAGGACATCTTCCTCGTAGCCCATCTCCTTTAACCTTCTCGAAACCCTAAAGAATTATAGTGAGCGCAGTCAAGATGATTTATGAGAAAAGATGCTTACTCTTCATATCTTCGTCTTTTCATCGCTTCGATCTCCTCTGCGCGTTCGGTCTTTGTGTGAGAAAACCATAACCTGCAGCGAGCAGCATGCTTGGTGCGCATCAACTTAACTCGTTAGAGCAAACATATACCACGTAGATGACTTACCGCCTCAAGTTCCTTAACTCTTGCTTTGCCTTCCTCCAGGAATTTTGTCCTCGCCTCGACATCCACCTGTCTTTTCCATGCTCCCATGATTTCAGTAACTTCGGAATCAAGCACTAAAGTTTCCCCATATACTAATACCCTAAGGTCAGAATGTAAATGAAGAGCAGAAGATAATGTGGGACTAACTTCGCTTTGTTGATAAATGGGCGGACATATGAGGGAGTACAAAGTCTACGGTATCTACGTCAACTAGCAGGGCAAGGGGGTTTTTAGTCCTTGAAATAATGTAAGCTGTCAGACCTATCCCATTGGTGAGCCTGCAAAACTGACCTGGTACTCTTGCATGAGTTGCATAACCGGGCACGAAACTCCCATATCACATTTTGTATTCCAGACTTGAAGCATAGCTAAACTTTGGGTGAGTCTGAATCACGCATTGGATCGCTGGCGTGAGCTCACAGTACAGATAGGTTCAAAGCACAAGCTAGCGAATACAGGTTCGCTCATTCCTGGGAACGGTTCCGGAAGACCTTCCACATTCATCCGAGATTCTTTCCATATATATGCGGAGCTACGAGCCATCAGTAGGTTTCGGAACGCTTTAGTCGTTCTGGCAATGTGTAGGAGGTCTAATGGGCGTGATCGACAAAGAACCTATTTTGTGAAGCATTGTTAAATGAGATTCTATCAATTTCTCATTAATGTTAATAGAAGCGGAGTCGAGGAACCTACCTCGATAAGAATGTCTAATGGCATCTCCGGAAGACTTTGAAGTGCGCCTCGAAGACCGCGTCGTACATTACGCTGTGGTTTAGTTATCGATGTACTAGAGGAGAGTTCAGGTTTAGGTTCAGGTTCATGTTCGATATCTTTCGATGATCCTTCACGAGCTTTCAGTCGTTTGCTTTGTAGTGGCTTTGGCATGACGGCGTCACGGTAATAGTGAAAGGAGCAATAGCCTCCGGCAGTTCGGCTAATGATGCACTGATATAATGACGCCGGTATTCACCGCAGGACCACACGCTACTGTACCGTAATGACCCCTAACAGGTTGTACTATTTTCGCAGATACACTCACAACGGAGATTCTATCCTCAGTACTCTCGCAGAGAAGCCACTAAAATCCTTCGTACACATATGTACTCAATATCGAAAGCGACAAGCGAATGCGTGAAGAATGTGAGTCGGCGTTGCCAACGAGGAGTGAGAGCATGGTCTTCCTGTAGAAATAAATATACTAGTTTATAATTGTCGGAGACAATTTGTGAAGGCATGAATAGAATCAGCGTGGACAGTAGAAGAAGACAGTTACTAGTTCTTCGTGTTGTTCTCTCGCGCGTCTATATTCAAAGTCGGGCGGGTCACTACCTTAAATGGTTCAACACTTGGCGGGACGCGATCATTTGAATATCGATACCCGAACATCAAATTGAGGATTTGTCTCCGAGACTTGCGACATAAGGGTAGTTCGGGTAGCTCTGGGAATGCATAGTGTACAGAGTGGTAAAGAGAGATACTAGTTTGCTTTCGAGCGTTTAATCGCTTAATTCGAGTTACAACTTCGTAGGACGAATGGCTTGTTGGGTGGGCCATTTATCGAAAGTACCAGCATTTTTATACAAGAAATTGTAGTCGGAACCGTTTCCCTGTTCATGACAGTCAGGTCCGTTAGTCCTATGAAGACGATGTAGGACGGCTTGGACTCACAAATCGGCTAGTAGGAAAACCAAGATCGAACGGTAGGATACTTTCGAGATAGGTGATGTGTTCCTGGGTTAAGACAACATCGAGTCCCTCAAGATTCTGCTTGAGATGTTCGATTTTACGACCACCAATGATAGGAAAGACGTAAGGCGTCTTCTGCATAACATATGATATCGCAACTGAGGAGAAGTTTAAATCAACCGCGTTCTTCGCGATGGAACTTCCTTGATACTCACCCGAAGTGATCGATTCGGCACCAACCTCTGCGGCGACTTTCTCAAGAGCAAGGCAGACCTTGCGTTCATTCTCGGTTCGTTCCCAGTTTGGCCCACTTAACGTACGACCTGGTTGTTGTACCGAGTGAAGATGATGCTTCGTGGGTGAAATAATGAAGCTTACCCTTCTCTCCAGTTTGCCGTCTGCGCTCCTCTTCGGCATCCGTGCGAATCTTGCCTGCTCCAAGAACATTGAAGGGGGCGATGGCCATGCCTAATATATATTGTAGGTTTTGGTGATAGAATATATTTGCTTATGGATATACCTTCTTCCCTGACCATGGGTATAATCTCTCGTTCGAGGTCTCGCACTAGGATATTCCATGGACCTTGATACACCACGAAAGGGGTCTTGCCAGTGAGCCTGGCATATGTGTTGGCTTTGGACACGACCCAAGCTGGAGTGTCAGATATACCCTATTGAACAAGTAGACTCGATTACGTGTGCCGAGGTCAAAAAGATAAACGAGATCTTACCAGGTACAAGACTTTGCCTTGCGCTATGAGGTTATGCAATCCATTCATAACCTCTTCTATAGGAGTGGCAAAGTCCCACCAATGGACGTAGAGAATATCTATGTAGTCAGTGCGAAGTTTCTTGAGCGAAGCCTCCACCGAGAGGTGCATGGATTTAAGGTTGCATCCCGTATATGCGGTCTTTTGAGCGATGTTTGGGTCTCCACGTTTATAGTTTGTTGTATACTAAGTGATTCAGGTCCTTCAGTATATATCCCACCCCAGGATAACGATTCACCTAACACACCTTTGTCGCAATCACGATCTGGTCACGGATTCCGCGTGTTTCCATCCACTCTCCAAGGAGCTCTTCCGAAGCTTCGTCCTGACTATGACATCATCATACGGGTTACCGTTATACACTCCTTTCCCATACAATGACAACGCTGGGTAGACTCACTAGCCGTTCGCAGTGTCGATGAAGTTTCCTCCAAACTCGTAGAAAGCGTCGAGAAGCTTGAAGCTACTTTCCTTGTTCATCTCTCCCATGCCGGGCCATCTATCACCAATGCTCATTGCACCAAGACAGATAGGAGAGACATGAACGCCTGCTGTGGGTGCGAGTTGGCGATGACGACCCAGTTTGGTAGGAGGAGGAGGGGCTGGAGACCAAAGGCTAGCCATGACTCAGAAAGAAATATTCGGGGTGAGCAGTTAGATGGTGGGGGTAAGAGGGGGAGAAAGGTAAGCAGCGCTCTCCGTATATTATAGTTTTTATATTCACTTGCAGGTCTGCTGAGCTGATTATTAATCGAGAAGCCATCTATGTGTTCCTCGATAGCGATCTGAATGTAGCTGTATAGCATGTGCATCGGACTACCGTGACCCACCGTCAACGCCTCTTAAGTTCACATGCTCACGCGGATGACTTCGTCATTGAAGAGAGCAAGGTTTCTGTTGTCTAGAGTGAAAGATATGTTACGCGCGAATGTCTCGAAACTCCCTTACATGGCACTCGACTGTGAACACGCCATGAGACCATGACTATTGTTCGCAGAAGGTGATTGGATTCCATCGTATGCCGGTAAGTTTTAAAAGCTGATCGTTATTGTTAGCTTTAAGCGTACGCATACGGTACAGTAGTGATGAGGAACGGGAGGCGGCAATATTGAGATTTCAACCTCAAATGTGAGAAATCGTTGTAAGAAGGTGCCAGTCTTTCGTGGGTGAGGAGTGAACAAGGATTACTAGATCAATGCAGCTGGACCAGCGCCGAACGGTACAGCAGGGCTACCAAGGTTGGGGACGTTGTACATAATGTACAGTTTCTCTAGCGACTTGGAAACCTTCCGACCTCACACGAGCTAACGCGAAGTTTCTATAATACCGTCATGAGGTAGGCATGCCCTAGCATGGGTCCCAGTGAATCATCAGCATCGCAGTTGCGCAGCATCTCAGGGCACACCAAGCGTCTGAACGTTCATAGGTCACGTCGAATGCAGGCGTTCAAACAAAGTTTAGGGACAACTCGTTTTCCATACAAGGGTCCTCCTCATGATGGAAGAAGCAAACATGGCAACATGAGGCGACGGTTCTGATAATAAGAACCTTGTCCTGTGAACTTAACCATCCCCCTCCTTGCGCTACGTTCTCGTTCACCCTTGCCCTTCAAGTTGCTCCACCCCGCCTTTGAACATGGTTTTTGTGAACAACACTACTTTT